>CAHIKZ030001150.1:545000-565000 GCA_903632075.3 Acanthosepion pharaonis
CAAAAGCGGTACTGACTAAAAATCGTCATTAAATTCCCGAATCAAATCTTTAACCAACTAGGCCATTGTCCCGTTAGACGGCAGGGCAAGCCATGATTGAGCAGTACTAACACAGAACAAGACGAGATATCCCTAGACATGCACACTGAAACGAGAGCAAACTAAAGTTGTTGTTTAAATTGAAGATTACTCGAATTGACAGACAACTGACCAACATCAAAGGGACGAAATGTTTTGATAATAACAAAGATGAAGATATTACTTCGAGTATAATGTAAATAAGAAAATCTAGAAAGATACTTTTTTTCAATTAATTTCAGGATTACGGCCATATCAGGTTGAAATACAGGTTCCCGTACGATCACCGAAGTTAAGCAACTTCGAGCCTGGTCAGTTAAGCTTTGGATAATGGATAGCGGCTCGGAATTGTTAATCGAGGAGCCGAGTTCCAAATCCATTTGGGTTTGTTACACGCAAATACACTTGGTTTAAAATGCGAATCCACCTCTTTCCCCCAGATATGGGTTAAATAAAAGACTTGTCTCACTAAATCATAATTATCTCCAAAAAATTCTTACAATTTAAAAATATTTTCTGGCTTTAAATAAACTGAAAATGGTTGTTAAGCCGTAAAAAACATGTCGATCAATCAATTTCATTCATTTTTTTAAGAAATGTTTCCGCTTACTTTTTTGTTCCCTCGTATCTTCGGAGAATATTTTAAGGAAAGTCGTTTTTGTTCTACGTTAGGATAGTCTAATGTGCAATTAGAATGAATATATCGAATAAGAGGGTATAAGTTCTAATGAGTGGCTACCCTTACGCTGTAAGCTTTCTGGCGGACTCAGTTAAATTTAATTAATGTCAGCATTCCTATACCATTAAAAGTGTTACATTGTCAAGTTCATCATACAGTCATCCTATACCCATAGTATACCTTGGGCCTTGTATTGGGTGAACAAAAGTAATGCCAATATTATTACCGAACTACTGCCAACACCTTTTTACTAATAGGCTGGATCCAGCCTTATAAGCTCTCAGTAACTATACAAGGCGAAATCGACAAGCCGAGTTATAATTCTGGGATAGCTTATTGAGCTACCTTTTGCACTGTTGACCTTTAGAAAGTTATAACTCCATCTAGCTATTAATTTTATAGCAGGGTAAATTTCATTCTCCAACCAGTCAAATGGAATAAAAATTCTGAGTTTGAAAATTGTGAAAGATACAATGACAAATCGCATTTAGTTGTACATGTACGTGTGCGTGTTAATGGGTGTATATATGCGGATTTTGAACACACACACACATATATATATATATATATATATATATATATAGAGAGAGAGAGAGAGATAGAGATAGAGAGGGAGTAACCTATAGTGTTATACGTGTATTCTGTTTATAGTGTAGTTAGTTTATCCTCAATCAGTGATTCACCATTAGTATATGTCCAATATTAAACGAACGTGTATAATCATTAAGCGACCTTAACTTGAGATCGTCTGCTAGCATAAATAAAACTCTCTCTCTCTTTCTTTCTCTCAATATATATATATATATATATATATATATATATATTGAGAAATAAATAGAATAATATTTTGTGTGTCTTTGTATATATAAATTGGATACAAAAATGTTTTTATATATTGAAGTAGTACAATAAAATATTTTAGAAATCCGACATTTTTCTGTTATTCCTGCAAGCAAGATAAGCGCTTGAATCAGAATGGTATTTTTTAACTCAACGGCGAAAATAAACTGGGATGTGACATTAATGAAAATCTCTATAAACATAATTAAAAAGAATAAAATATATATACTGGACTCTTCCGTCGTTTCCGACTCAGGAGGTGGGGTGAAGCTGCTCAGTTCTTAGAAAAAAACAGCCAGACTATAGCCACATATTATTTGATTATAGTGGTGAACGAACCACACTTTTTAGAAGAGTCGAATACAGAGAATTGGTTCACAGTATGCCGTAAGGTCCCCAAATGAGCCTCCACAGCTTTACACTTTTCACTGTTTCAGTTGGACTCTGAAACAGGGAAAAGCATAAACTCTGTATTAGCTGTTTTGGCAAATTAAGGTTTAGGTTGACCTTTTAGCTCCCAATATCAATTGCTCACAGTTAACTCCTAGTAACTCCCAGTAACCTTACAGACGTGAACTTCATTCCACACCGGGGATGAAAAGACAGACGACCAATTTCGTTGTTTGCCGAAATAACCCATTCCCTATATGAGGGAAAAAGGGTTTGTTTGATTTATTAATTATATTGCTCTGTATAAATAAAATAAATCGAGCACTTTTTGTAGATCATTTCTAAGATTTTTATATTACTAGGATCCACTTGGATTATATACCAATGGATTTTTTACCTTACTACATTTATATATTTAAAATCGAAATATCATCGAACCTAAAAATCGTAAATTTTCTAGACATTACATTTAATCTCTACAATAACACCTACTAACCCTTCCAAAAAGAAAACCATTCTCCCATATACATAAATATCAACTCAAAACACCCGAAAGCAATTATAAACCAAATTCCAAATACAGTAAATACAAGAATAAACAAACTGTTTTCTAGTAAAACAATTTTTAACCAGAATAAATCGACATATAATCGAGCCCTATTAAAAAGTAAATTTAAACAAACATTAAATTATATAGATAAACCAATCAATAACACATCCACTAAGTCCAAAATTAGGAAAAGGAAGATCATATGGTTCAACCCACCTTTCTGTAAACTATCTAATATCAATATAGGGTAATACTTCCTAAAACTAATAGATAAGCATTTTAGTAAGGATGAACTATCGAATAAGATGTTTAAAAATATAAAAAAAAACTATATACGATGGTAAATATTGGCTTATTTTTAGATATGAGAATGATTGTATGCACACATGTGTGCGGGTACATAATTGTATGTATATATATGTGTATACAAACTTGGATATGGATATGTGGATTTATGTGTATATGTATATACATGTGTATATATACATATATATATGTGTGTGTGTGGTTGTGGGCGCGTGTAAAATATGTATGTGTGTATTCGTAAATTTAGATGGGTATATGTGTATATATATATATATATATCGATTCATGTATATGGTGTTGCATATATATTTGATTATATGTATATACACACACACACACACACACACATATATATATATATATATATATATATATATATATGAATTTATATATGTGATATGTATGAATATATGTGAATGGATATGCATATATATGTATACATAGGTGTATGTTTTTTTTATATAGAGTTCTAATGGAAGGACAGAAAACTTTTATTACCTTTTAATCTTACTTTCTCTTTAAATAATTTCTAATTATGTTTGAAAGATTGGAAATTTTACTCATCTGGTGTTAATCTCAATTTAAATTGATCACTTAGATTTAAATTAAAAGATATTGCCCCTTAACCATTATTCATGAGGTTTAATATATTAAAATTACAAATATTTTTTGAAATTTAAACACTTAATTCACCACCTAATGTTAACTTTAAAATTTAAGAAAAAATTTAAATATGGATACATGTAGCGATGTGTAAATGTATGTGTAAGTATTTGTATATATATATGCATATATACCGATGTATATCGATACATGTGTATGTGGTTATATGTGTAATTGCACATGTACATGAATATATGTGTATGTGTTTTTACGTAAATATGTATGTGGCGTATGTATGAAAAAACAGTAATTGTTTTACTAATACCTTCAAATCTAACTCCATCTTGATTTGAAACCTAAACTTTAATTAAGAAATATTACCCATCTAAGAATAGCTACAAATTAAATTCATGAATTAGACTCTAACTGATAAATATTTTACCTAAACAGTCATTCACAATTTTAAAATATTACTATTAGTAATTTTTTATTTTTTTTATTATTGTTGTTTATTAATATAGTATTCGACTTATCCACAAATCTCTAATTTATTTGTGGAGAAGTTGAATATTTATATTGCTAACAAGCATTAAATTTAATTTCTTTGTGGAGTTTTTAGACATTTAAATTACTATCAAACGTTAAAATCTGTTTTTATCTAAATTGCTAAAGTTATACCACAGCCTCTTCTTTCTCTAAAAACCCTACATACATCTCTTATCTCTTTACTTCCCCCTTTTTTCTTTTTCCTTTTTTTCTTTTTCCCTTTTTTCTCCTTTCCTTTTCCCATATCATTTCCGTGGAGTTAACTGATTAAATAGGTCAATGTCTGATTCTTATTCCCTCCTTCCTCAATATTAAGTATTATAATAAAAAGAAATATAAAAATAAATTTTAAAACTCGACCATGTTTCTCATACCATTCCTCACTATCCTCTATGTCAAAATATATAAGCTTAATACTGCCCGTCAAAAGTGTAAATTTTAAATTCACTTTTCATATCACCTTTTGAAAGTGAAGTCTGAAGATCCAGAGAAAAATAAAATTCTCTGGTGAAATAAATTATTGCAAATGGAGACTCAAAGTGCTGTGTTTTTCTTTAAATTTAATAATAATAATAATATATATATATATATATATATATATATATATATATATATATATATAGAGAGAGAGAGAGAGAGAGAGAGAAAGTTTCAAATAAAAAAATAATAATGTTTTATTTTATGAAAGTATTTATTTATTTATATATATATTTGATATTTCAAATTGTCCTCAATTTTTCATCAGAAATAACTGTTTGTTACAAATAAATTAAAATTACTGTTTGTTAGCAAGTAGCGTCCTTCGCGAGACGCGGACGTCACGTGATATGGAACGTCACTGTTCGGATATTCCTAACTTAAATCTAACTGTCATAAATATTTTAAATGTTGTTTAAAAAAAAATTTACTATATCTAAAAAAATTGCTTAACTATTGAAATATTTATAAAGATTTAAAACACCTAAGTCCCTATTCAACCCTAGTTTATGTGTATTTAATTTTAAAATCCAATATGTTTCTTTTTTTCTGCGTGTGAATGTGGAAGTAAAATCGGAATCTATTAATAAACATTTGCAGTTTTCTAATGTGTGTCCTGATTGATTGTAGTGTTTAGCTATGGGGGAATAAGGGTTGTTTTGACGTATTGTTTGTTTATAGTTATTGAAACGAAATCTAAAATTATTTCCAGACTCACCAATATATCCACTATTAGGACATAAGTTGCAGAATAAATAATAGATTACGTTATGGCTATTGCAGGTGAGGTTAGGTGGCTATATCCTGATATTGGTATGGAATTAACACATTAATTCCATCTATATTTTACGCGCACGCGAGTTTCCTCCCTTCCTTTCACACTCGTGCGTGTGTGCGCGCGGTTTTCACCCCTTACTTCCACTCACAGCTAGACATAGCAGTAACCGTCGCTAGCTCCTACTGATGAAGTCAGACTAATAGATTTTGAATTTTTCCCGCGCGTTTTGCGGCGTCTCAAAACGGCCAGCGTTTGCAAGCCAGTTGCCTCCCGACTTTCGACCTAACCAGATGGGCAACTCATTTATTCCGTGCCCTTAACCCATATGCGAGGCCGGAATATCTTATCTCAACAATGTCGACTTCACACTCTACCAAGACTTCTTCTCGTCTTGAAGCTTCCCGCAGGTCAGACCTTCTCCGTTTTCGACCAGAAGACGTTAGAGACACACGACACGGTCGTGAGCAGAAACTTCGTATTCAACTAATGGCTTATTTTTATCCCTCGTCAGTGAACCAGTAAATACAGACAGGGATATCCTACTGACGAACAACTTGCTAATCGCAGGTCAGACCTTCTCCGTTTTCGACCAGAAGACGTTAGAGACACACGACACAGTCGTCGGCAGAAACTTCGTATTCAACAGGTGACTTACACTTACCCCTCGTCAGTGAACCAGTAAATACAGACAGGGATAGTATTACCTTCGAACAAACCTTTTTCGTCTCCCTGGGCTCGCCGTAGACAACTCCACAAGACCATGAAACTCGCTTCAAACATTCTTCGTTTCTCCTGGCTAGATGCCCACAGCATTCCGTTAAAATATTCAACTGTTAATTCAAGACCTGACCGAACTCTGAGTCCCTACTTTGAACCTAAAACACAAAATCACATACACTCTCAAATCATTGGACTCTGAACCAGTACCTTAAAAATATGCATAACCTCACTTACAACGCCAAAAAAATCCACAGTGAGTACTCCTTTCTATCTGTGCGCACATACACCTCGTGTCTAACGAGTTTCCTTTTTCCAGAACCTTATAAAACTCTTTTTCCCGCCTTAGCCATCTTGTATTCCTATTTTGGCGCGGAACTCTTCATTAATCTCGTACCACGGGATAAGTTACTTGTTTTTCCTGCATTTAATAAAAATTACTCTAGTTTGAATCCAGTCTTTTTCTGTCATTCTGTGCCGGCTATCTTAATATATTTTATTTTATGCACGTGTGGATTAACCACATTTCTTCGTTGTTCATTCACGCACATTTTTATCTTTTTTATTCATTGCTTGTAGACTCGGTAGTTTAGTGTGGTGTCTGGCACAAGGCCACTTCGTAATAAACCAGCACTGCACGCTGCCGGGTCTGCAACATTGGTGTTGGGTACAGAAAATATATTAGCTATTATTAAATGTTTGCAAACTAAGCAACGAGGTTTGTTACATTTGTAATTTCCTGGTTGGTTTCTATTGTTTAGATATTTGGTAGAGGTGAGGATAGCTGATAGGTTAGGTGATTGTTTCTTTGCATTTATGGGTGGTTTATCGAAAATGTCTTTGATCTTGTTGTCTAATTGGAGGTTCTTGTAATCCTTTTTTAAATTGTGAATAAGTGTGTGGGAATATTGATTGTGGTTAAAAACCATGGGAATCCGATTGTTGTTTTTATTTTTCTTGTATGTGAGAAGTGTGTTACGATTTATCAGGATAGTTTTATTTGGTGTTTCTTTTATTATTTTTATTGGGTATTTGCATTTTAGAAATTGTTTTGTTAAGTTATTAATGTTGTATAGAAAATCTAAATGGTCTGAGCATATGCGTTTGATTCTTAGAAATGAGCTGTATACAATAGATTTTTTTTAATTTAAAGGGATGACAGCTGTTAAAGTGCAGGAATTTATGTTGGTTTGTGGGTTTGTTGTATAGACTGGTAGAAAGTGTATGTTTGTTTAATTTTATCATAACGTCTAAGAAAGGGATGGATGTGTATGAGTGCTCCATGGTAAATTTAAATTTATCGTGGAAATTGTTGCAGAGAGTGAAAATGGTTTTTAATTTTTCTGATCCATGAGTCCATAGTAAGAAAATTTCATCAATATATCTAAAGTAATGTGATGGTTTATATTCTGAATTGTCTAGTATCTTCTTTTCTAGAATGTGCATAAAGATATTAGCATAACTAGGTGCCATTTTTGTGCCCATTGCTGTGCCACTAATCTGTAAATAGTGTTTATTGTTGAATTTAAAATTATTATGTGTTAAGATGAAATTTATTAATTGGCATATATCTGTAATTTGGTAGTTAGGTAATTTTTTGTTACTAAGGAACTCATAGCAAGCTGATACTCCTTCAACATGTGGAATGTTCGTTTAAAGGGACGAAACATCCATCGTTACTAGGATTGTATCATGGTGGACTAAGTTAATGTTTTGTAATTTGTTGAGAAAGTCAGTAGTGTCTCTAATATAACTAGGTATGTCAGGCAATAAAGGTTTTAGGATATTGTCTATGTACCCAGATATAATTCTGTGAGAGTACCAATGCCTGATATTATGGGTCTACCGGGTGGCATGATTTTAAGGGTTTTTGAAATTTCATAGATGTTCTCTTCATTATTTGATTGTGTAATTTGATGTGGGTTGGATGAAAAGGTGTTAGGGTGATTTTCTGAAAGGATTTTGGGGAGTTTATGTAGTTTTGGGATAGTGTAGAATGTTGCTGTTTTAGGGTTCTCAGGAATAATAGATTTTATGGTATTTTTTATGTTGTAGTTCAGGTTCTGAGTGAGAAGTGATAATTATGTTTTGAATGTACTAGTTGGGTCTAGAGGTAAGGGTACATAGAATCTGTTATTTTGAAGTTGTGATTCTGCTTGTTAGTGTCTAAGATGGTTATAGCTCCGCCCTTGTCGGCTGGTACGATAATTATGTCTCGGTTGTTTTTAAGAGTATAGATGGCTTGGTGTTCTATTTTGGATAAGTTGTATTTTTTTATCTGGTGTCCTTTGTTTTTTAAGAAGTTATCCATGTGTTGTCTGGCTTTGTGGGTATATTGATCCAAGTGTTGGTTACGTCCGCTTGGTGGGGTCCATATATTGTTATTCTTCGTCGGAGGAAGTTTGGAGCATGATTGGTTAGCGCTGTTGTCTGTATTAGAAGTAGGTTTGTTGTCTGAGAAATATTCTTTTAGTCTCAGTCTACGAAGGTATTTTTCCATATCGTAGCAAAGGTTTAGAGGATTTAGTGGTTGTGAGGGGCAGAATGATAATCCTTTATTTAATAAAGAGGTTTCTCCTTGGGTGAGAGTGTATTTAGATAGGTTAGCGATGTGGTTGTCAGCAGAGGTAGTATTGGTGTAGTGAACATAATGAGATCTTCGTGGGATCTGTTGTATTAAATAGTCTTTCAGGTAAGTTATGTGTTGTAAAATGGGGTCCTCAGCAATTAGTTTATTGAGTTTTTGGTTTTTCAAAAATATACACTGTGTCAGTCTTTTTTGGTACAGGAAATTGAGTGTTTTTTTTACTTGAAAGTATTGAAACGGAGAAAGTGTTAGGTAGAGAGAATAACTGATTTTTTTAGATAACTTCATGTAAAAAGATTTTTTAATGTAAGCAGTGTTGTGCGCAAGATTTCTTAATTGCGTGGAGGTTCTGTTGTATATATGTTGGGCTTTTTGTTTTTGCAATGTAATAAAACTATGTTGGAAATTGTATTTAAATCGGAATCCTTTTTGTATTAAGTCCATTTTCTTGCAAAGTCCGAAAAATATAATATTCGAGTGTATCTGTGCCAGTTTGTAGAAAGTTTTTTCTAGTTTTCTTCTATCGTGGAGATTTTTGCCGTTTAAGTAGGGTCCAAATAGCATAATGAGAAGCCACGTATACTTTCTTAATATGTATATATAGAAAAAGTTTCAAATTAAAAAATAAAAAATAATAATGTTTTATTTTATGAAAGCATTTATTTATTTATATATATATTTGATATTTCAAATTGTCCTCAATTTTTCATCAGAAATAACTGTTTGTTACAAATAAATTAAAATTACTGTTTGTTAGCAAGTAGCGTCCTTCGCGAGACGCGGACGTCACGTGACATGGAATGTCACTGTTCGGATATTCCTAACTTAAATCTGTCATAAATATTTTAAATGTTGTTTAAAAAAATTTTTTACTATATCTAAAAAAATTGCTTAACTATTGAAATATTTATAAAGATTTAAAAACACCTAAGTCCCTATTCAACCCTAGTTTATGTATATATATATATATATATATATATATATATATATATATATATATAATTATGAGAATATATCAAACAGACAATTATTCCTACCTACAAATACAAGAAAAAATTTCATAAAGAAATTTAAACCAGCACTGAATAGATCATAACCCCACATGCAAAAAACAGCATGCACACATAATGGCCAAATACAGCCGTCAAACCACTCGCATCCATGTGTACACGCTCACACGTGGGTATATGTGGAGTACGAATATGTATACGCATATTGGCAAAAACAATAGACTGCTCACAGAGACGCGTGCAAACCCTACACAATATAGGAAGTGTGTGTATGTATATGTATATGTGTGTGTATAAGTGTGTGTGTGGGTATGTATGTGTGTTTGTATATGTTTGTATACTAATTCCTTATAATAATACTATATGTATGGAGAGAGAATGCGCGTATGCATACGCATACTAGTGTATATATGCACATATTGGCAAAAACAAGACTGCTAACAGGCACACACGCGAACCCGACATAACATAAGAAGTGTGTGTATGTGTGTGCGTATTTGTATGCGTGTGTATGTGTATGCATGTGTGTATCTATGTGTGTGTGTGTGTGTGTGTGTGTGTGTGTGTGTACATGTGTATGCTAATTCCTTATAATAAGACAGTATGTATGTATGGAGAGGGAATATACGTATACATACGCATGCTGACAGAAACACACAAGACAAAAACATGGAAATTGATCTAAGAACACACGGGGGTCATTAAAAGATAAGAATACAGATATCTTTTCTCACTCGGACCAATCTTAATTGTTTTATTACCATTCACGCAGAAGAACTTTCATATTGCCAGTTTAAGGAAGACATTTGTGTCACTAACACACAAAAAAGAGAATGTTTGACGTCGAGAATGTTTAACAACAAAAAACATAAGAAAAATTAATTCCTTTTAATAATATGTGGAAATATCCACTCTTTGCCTGATGAAGATCACGAGACCGGAAACACGCGTAGTAAAATTATGGAAAATAAAGTATTATATTTTTTTAGAAATAAAGAAATCCACATTACAACCAAAAACGTTTGCTGTTTCTCTCTTCTTTCGAATATAATATATATATATATATATATATATATATATATATATATATATATATATATATATATATATATATATATACAAATGTTTAGAGGTACAAAATTTATATATAGTTATAAAAACAAAGGAATGTATTGATTTTAATTTTAAAAGTCTCTAGAGCCCTTTCAGCCATTTAAAAGTCTCTAGAGCCCCCTTTCAGCCTTTCATTGTCGTTAATATTCTTTTCGTTGATCCAACGATTGTCTCCTGATGAGATGTTGGCTGAAAGGGCTCTAGAGACTTTTTAAAATTAAAATCAATACATTCCTTGTTTTTAAAACTATATATATATATATATATATATATATATATATATATATATTTAAGGTGTGCTATATTTATGCGATAAAGTGCTCAATATCAGAGAAAGAGCGTATGTAAATATATATATAAAGGAACATTCAAGTCAACACTAGACACAATCGTCAGGCCGCCTGACGATTGCGTCTAGTATGAAACAGCCTGTCGCCTCTGAGTGTTGACTTCAATGTTCACTTTTATATATATATATATATTATCTGACGATTGCATCTAGCATGAAACAGACTGTCGCCTCTAAGTGTTGACTTTTATATTCACTTTTATATTTACACGCGCTCTATCTCTGATATTGTTATACCGGAACGTACCTATTTCTATTGTAAATAGACTCTTCCACATATAATAAGTAGTAGTAGTAGCAGTCGCCAGTGAAGCTCAGTGAGTTGTGTGAGTCAGTCGATGTCGGTCATTAAAGTATGAGCCCCACAACTAGATTGCTGCGTCATTAACTATTATTTTAAGTTCCTAACGTTGTGTACGTCGGACCCTTTTAGGAGCGACTCAGTAAAATACAAGCCTTCACTGTAAAAACTAATTTACAACAGATATTGAACACTTTATCCCATAAATATAGCACATCTTGACTTTATTTCTTCTTTATATATATATATATATATATAATGCTTGACATATATTCATATTAATATATCCTGGTACATGATTACTATCAAGAGGCACCAAGTGATAAATGAACTCACTTTGTACGTGTATTGTACGTGTATTTATCAAACTTAGCTAACTGTAGTACAAGATAGCGATAGTAACGAACTTTGTGTGGTCCCAACCGCTAGAGGTGCATGGCAAATATCGGGCAATAGTCAGCGATCCATGTGCGAATATACATTATTCTGAACACGTGTCTTTATTTTCTTTGATCGCAAGTCTATTAAATTATTGCGCGATGTTTACTAGATTATTTTTCTTTTTACTTTTATTTAATATTAGTTTTTGCTCCTGCAGGCCTTTTCCTGTTTGTTCCAGAGAATTCTGCTTTTCTATCCAGAATTCATCAATAAAAACATCACCGAGTTCCTCAAGAATTTATGGTGATTTCAATATAAATATTTATTTTCGGTTACACTCATGGTCAGAGCTCATATAACAACGAAACTATTTTCAAACTGAATTTTAAAATTTCCTTCAAAGCCGAAAATAAAGGTGTTATAATTTCTGTTGAGTGATGAGAATAATGTTATTATTTATTTTATTTTTATTTTTATTAATTTTTCCTTCTTTTTTTTTTTCGTCTTTCCTTTACTCTTGATCTGTCTTTTTTTTTTCTTTTCATCCTTCTTTTCTTTCTTTTGTTCTTTTCTTTTTCCTTCGTCTCTTTATTACTGCTTTCCTTATTTTTTTTATTTCTTTACTTTCGTCTCTTCCTTTCTTTCTTTCTTTCTTTCTTTCTCATTTTTCTTCTTCCTTTTTCTTTATCCTTTCTTCTTTTTCTCTTTCTTGTTCTTTCCTTTTCCCTTCCTTTTTCTACTTTTTCTTAATATTTTCTTCTTTCTTTCTTCCTTACTCTGCTCTCTTTTTCCGTTATTTAATTTATTTTATTTTATTTCTTTTTTTCCTTCCATTCTTCTTTATTTAAACTTTTTTTCATTCTTTCCTTCGTTTTTTCTTTTCTTTTCCTTTCTTCTCCTCTTTTCACATTTCTGACAGTCCTCCCTTCCTTCCTTTCATAATTTTGCTAAGCCTTTTCACAATTATCAGATACAAGTCGTCTTGTGATTACAAATGCAGCCACTAAATTAGATCTTGTAAGACTAATGAAAACTATAAACAGCGAAAACTTCATCCTCAGCTTTCAATTTTATTTGCGTCTCACTTTCTTCTCTGTTCCTTTATAAAAATGCATTTAATGGCGCCTAAAATATTTTTTTTCTTTTTCTCTGCATATTTATCTCCCCTTGCAAATGTCGTCTGTTTCTTTTGCTTCTTATATATCTTTATCACAATTGTTTGGCTTCCTAGCTCGTCTGGATCACGATAATTAAATTGCCTTTCATTCTTTCTTTTCTCTTCATACTTTTTGTGTTTTTTATTTTCGTTTGAAATTCCTTCCTTTTTTTATTTTTTTTATTTCATTCTTTTACTTCTTCCTTTCTCCGCTTCATTTTCCTTTTTTCTATCTTCCTTTATTTTTATATTTCGTTTTCCATTTTTTTCTTGATTTTCTTTTTTTATTACATTTTCGAGTTTTTTGCGTTTTCTCCATTTTTTTTCTTTTGCCCTTTCTTTTCTTTCTTTGTAAATTCTGTTTTTATCTTTTCTGCATTCTTTCCTTATTCTTTTTTATTTTTTCTCTTTCCTTATTTCCTTCTTTCTTTCTTTCTTTCCTTCTTCGCATTAATTCCATTCTAGCAGAACTAGCCATTTCTTTTTCGTTTTTCTTCCATCTACTTAACTGACGAATTAAGAAAATTGTTTCTCTTGTAAGAATTACAGCAAAAGAAAATTGAATATAATCTTTTTTCCTTATATAACACATTCTCACATATAACACATATACGTAAAACCAAAACGATAGAAGTGATGACAATGATGATAGTAGGCAATTGCAAAAAAGCATTTAGAGAAGAAGAACAAGAAATCATCATCATTCAAGCGAAATCAATAGCTTCATCTACCGCAAGGAAAGTTGGTTATTTTTATTGTGGAACACACCTATTCTATTGTTAATAGACTCTCCCACCTATAATAAGTAGGAGTAGTAAGAGTCGCTCAGTGGTTCGGTCAGTCAGTTGATGCCGGACGACCGTTAGTTGGATACTAAAGTATCAGCGACCACATCTAGATTTCTCTGCGTCATTACCTATTATATCAAGTTCCTAACGTTTTGTAACGTTTTGTACGTCGAACCTATTTTAGGACCGACTTAGTACAAATACAAGCCTCCACTGTGGAACCACTCCACAACAATTACTTCGCGACGAGGATGAGATAAAATAATTGTTATTTCGTCTTTCCTTTACTCTTGATCTGTCCTTTTTAATAACAGTTATCTGTGTCGCGCCAGAAAGTTTTCTCGCCCGAGTCCAGCCTTCAAATCTATAAGTCAACCATTCTCCCTTGCATGCAATACTGCTTTTTATATATGGTCTGGAGCCGCTGCTGTTCGTCTTAAGATCCTCGACAAAATCCAGAGACGGATATGTAAAGTGGTTGGCCCTGATCTGGCATCTCGTTTACAGTCGCTCTCTCACAGACGTGCCGTTGCCCCACCCTGTCTTTTCTACAAATACTTTCACTGCTCGACGAACTATTTCGCTAGTTCCCAAACGGCATGAATTTGGTCGGTTGAGATGCCACTAGGTCGGCATTTCAGTCCCACCCTTTCACTGCCGAAACGGTTAAATATAGCCGTCTCTTCTACTCCAATAGCTTCATGTCTCGCACTTCCCGTCTGTAGAACTGCCTTTCTCTTACTTGCTTCTCTGATAGCTATAATCTCCAACTATTCAAATGCAATGTCAATCGACATCTCCAGATGCCCCGTTCTTCTCTTCATCCTTTCCTCTTTCACGCCTCTTTACTCTTGCACCCAATCTCTGTAACCCCCTTGCGTGCTAGTGGCACTTCCACCTTGCTTGGGGTGAAAAGTTTTATTTTTTTTAAAAATAGCTAAATCAGGACCGTTACCAAATATGGCCTATAACTACAGAAAATATAAATAAGCTGCACTTCAACAAGATTTTATCGCTGAAGATGTTAAATTATTTGATTAACACCGGAGGCTGAAATCTTGACGCTCTGCGACATACTAAAGTCATTCCTGTTTTTTTTTTTTCTTGGTGGCTAATATATTTACGTATTTAATCCGAGCAACAATGGTCTGTACCGGAACCAAGATAAAAGCCATGTTTTCACGTGCTTATATTCCTAACCGCAATCCCAAGCGGAAGATTGTCCGCATATTGTTTTGTGAGGCTTCGCAAATCTTCGTATAAAGAGAAAAAGAGAATGGATTTGATTAAAAGGAATACTTAAGAATCCTCTTAGAATGGCAAAGTCTAAAGATATAATCTCAAAGAAATAAACGTAAATCATATTTAGATGCATTGATCTTAATGACGGCCTACGCACAAATCTATACGCTGACTCAGACATGGACACTTGATGCGACAGACGCCCGTATTACGATATCGCAAAGGTTTCTCCTATTTAATTGTAAACTCTTACATAAATTGAAAATCTCATTAGACTTTGATCGATATGTTTTATTAACTTTGCATAAACTTTCAGCAAAATTTTATTTTCAATCTTTGACGAACATTTTGCTATCCTCATTTACAGTATAGGATGGAACTTTGGACATAAAACACACAGATAGATAGATAGATAGATAGATAGATAGATAGATAGATAGATAGATAGATAGATCACTTGCTTCTTATTTCAGAGTACGTCCCTTAGATATGGTAAAAAAAACGCCCAATTTCAAACACCCACAGCACCAACCAGTGGTTAATACCACCACAATGTTATGGTTTCTGCTGGCACAACCATCAATTTCTTTGTCTTGAGCTTTTCACGCCGAAGGCTTCGGTCAACCCGTGGAATGGCCTACAGTAGCATGGATGTAGCACACGTCCAAAAGTATGGAAGACCCCAGTGGGAATAGAACTCACTACTCAATCATAATTGATCAAGTGAGACAAACTTGTTGACCATACCACAAAGAAGAACGGTCAACTTGTGGTATGGTTTTCAAATACTTCCCACTATGCTGCCCACGGGAACGTTTTTCCAAGCTGTTATTGTCATGAATAATAAATCGATCATAATATATATATATATATATATATATATATATATATATATATATATATATATATATATATAAATAAAAAGAAAGAACAGTAAGATATAAAATCCGGTGTTCTTATAGATATTTTTATTTTTTACAAAATAGTGCTCAATGTAAATTTACAGAGCATTAATATTATAAATTAATTGATTTAAAATATGTTTTTTTCGCTACAGTTTCCAACCATGTTTCAAAAATAGAAGCTAAAACCCCTGAATTTAATTTTGCAATTAAATTAAAAGCATTAGTTCCATTTCATCTTCAAGCGAATTTTGGAGTAACTTTTAAAAATTACCGGGTTTTAAAGACACAGCTAAAATCACGTTTCCATGGTTACAGAATATTCTACTTAAATTGAACAAGGGATGTCTAGATTTCCCTTATGTCAGTATCATTGTATCAGTTATTAGCTACAATTTGGTAAGGGGTAGGGATGTATTTTACAATGAAACCTAACATCAGTTGAATGGATGTCGTCTGGATTTAAAAAAAAAAAAATTGTTAACGGTAAAAAAACTTTAACGTCATTCGCTTGAAGATGAAATGGAACTAATGCTTTTAATTTAATTGCAAAATTAAATTCGGGGTTTTTAGCTTCTATTTTTGAAACATGGTTGGGACTGTGTAGCGAAATAAAACCATATTTTAAATCAATTAATTTATAATATATATATATATATATCGGGTGTCCATGAAGTTCGGGTGCACTTTGAAAAATTTCACGTGTCCTCCATCATTAGCAATACAAAGGGTAATACGATTTTGCTGTTCACGGAAAACATTTGCCAACTGATTTACAGTAATACCTGAAATCCCATTAGTTATTTTAACTTGAAACATTAAAATTATAACATTATATATATATATATATATATATATATATATATATATATATATATATATATATATATATATATATATATATATATATATATATATATAACATTAAGCTCTGCGGAACTTATATGAGCACTGTTTTCAAAATAAAATAAATGCTAAGAACTTTCAATTATAAATCTCATGTTCTTTCCTAATATATATTTTTATGTTTAACGTTCTTTTTATAGATACAATTTTTTAAGTAAATGCTCTGTTTATAATAAACAGTATTAAATAACATTTACCGGCCCGAATGTCCGAGAAATTTTCATAGAAAATATTCGTCGTTCGACAGGATTCGAACCTGTATCCTATATGCAACCGTCATATAGCTTGACATGCCTTACCGCTCGGCCACAAAGGGTTGTTCGGTTGGCAAAGTCGAATTTATTGCTTATAAACTTCAATTTTCCATGAATCTCTCACGTACATTCATAACTGCTCATGGCGTATTAAATGTAATCAAATGACGTCACAATGGAGAAAGTCCGACAATTATTTAGTCATTTTTATGTTTAACATTCTTTTTATAGATACAAGTATTTTAAGCAAATGCTCGGTTTATAATAACCAGTATTAAATAATATTTACAGGCCTGAATATCCGAGAAATTTTCATAGAAAATATTCGTCCTTCGACAGGATTCGAACCTGTATCTTATACGGAACAGTCATATATATTATACGTCTGACCTACAAAGAACCAATTAGTCAGGCTTGACTGAAATGTAACTTTAAGTGAAACTTCTTCCGTCATAGATATCACGAAATTTTCATATCTGCAAATTCGTTTCCAAAAGTAAACAAAGAGAATTTTTATAATGGATATTTTATTATTCCGGCAGATTTTTATCACTGTAAACATTAGTCAGTCGTATTTGAGTAGACGCTTCGTTTATTCATTAAACAATATAATTTATTTTCATCTACCGACCGGAATGTTCGAGTAATCAGAAAACGTAAATTTATCTGTAGGATCAAAAAAAATACAGTGTAAAAATTCTCTTTGTTTACGTTTGGATACGAAAACTGTGCAGATATGAACATTTCGGAAGATCTATAACGGGAGATGTTTCATGTAATATATATATATATATATATATTATATATATATATATATATATATATATATATATATATATATATATATATATAACCAAATAGAGTAAATAAGAATATACAAAATAAGATATGAGTAAATAAATGAAAATCAAATAAAAATTAATCCAAATAAATAAATAAATGAACAAATAAACAAATCGCCCCCGCTAAAATAACCGTTAGAACTAATATAAACAAAAACCATTAAAAATAATAAATCCAAATAAATAAATAAATTAAAAACTGTCCCCCGCCAAAATAAGAGAATAGACGACAGCAAGCAATTTAAATATTCAACGAATAAATAGCCTTAATTATCTTCCCAGACCCAGACTAACTATTAAATAAGCGACCTAAACATATCCGCCCCCAATCTTTTTACGTTAATAAATAATACAAAATGAAAATGAAAAACAAATAAATTAACCCAAATAAATAAATGAACAAACAAACCACTTCCACAAAATTAACCGCCAGAATAGATTACCGACAATGCACCTGATTGACACATATATATAAATAGTCGAAGAAAAATCCAACATTCGCGGCCTGACTATTGCGCCTAGTATGAAACAGCCTGTCGTCTCTGACTGTCGACCATTTTCTTTTCAACACCATCACTTGATAAGACAGAGTGTGTTGAAACAAAATGGCTATTTTTGTAGTGATTTTATAACATACTTATGTTATAAATTTTTTTATAAAAATAATTATATATATATATATATATATATATATATATATATATATATATATAGTGTATTATATAGTATAATTATATAGTATATTATATAATACATAGTATGACAGACAGTGTATTCCACTCTATTTATGATCCACTGGCGAATCTTATATGTTTTTAATATTATAAACCTTACCGTTGCATTTCTAACCTCCATTTTGGTTATTCTTATTCATGAATATGTATATTTTGCCTTACCGCCTAGATAGCAATTCACAGATAATAAAGGAAAAGAATTTCAGGAGGATCCTGATCACCTTCGTCCAGAAGACATTAAAATAATATTAATTACCTCTGAGTTCGTTTCGTTTCGCATATCCCAACATTGCCAGTTTATATACAAAATATTTTCCCTGGTGTTAACAAATGTTAGTGTTGATTCCGAGTGACTAGTATCAAATGAATTGTTTGTTCCCGGGGAAAGCGGATACCAATGATAAGGAGGTCCTCAGTAAAAAATAAACTGAGTTTATTAACGAATTGGTCTGCGAAACGAACATACTAAACATTGCTCTACGGCAAGCGCATTGCATGTAAGTCGAGTATGAAAGAAAAAAAAAGACTCATTCGAATAAAGAAATTGTTTCTTGGCGCGTAACTTTTTTTTACTTCTTTTCCGCTTCAGCTGTGTTTTGTTTATTGTCTTAGCGTTTTCGTATCCGACATTACAAACAAAATGGCGCGTGATTGTTGCATATGACTTATACATTTTGATAACGATCTCCTTGATTGTCTTTGGTTTTTGTTTTTTCGTTATTTGTTCAGGGCCAATTTTGTACTGTTAAATGGTGTGTCCATGCAAAAACGTCAAAGGCTGGATCGAAATGTGTTAACCTTGGTTTCACAGATAATATTACCGGACGTTTTAGCGGCTACTTCCGTCCGACATATTATACTTGACCTCGTTCATGCTATTATTATATGAGTTCATCTACACACAAACATATATATATATATATATATATATATATATATATATATATATATATATATGTATATAAATAAAAGAAAGAACAGTAAGATATATAATCCTGTGTTTTATAGATATTTTATTTTTACAAAATAGTGCTCAATGTAAATTTACAGAGCATTAATATTATAAATTAATTGATTTAAAATATGTTTTTTTCGCTACACAGTTCTAACCATGTTTCAAAAATGGAAGCGAATTTTTTTTCGCTTGAGGATGAAATGGAACTAATGTCTTTAATTACAAAATTAAATTCGTAGTTTTTAGCTTCCATTTTTGAAACATAGTTAGAATTGTGTAGCGAAAAAACATATTTTAAATCAATTAATTTATAATATATATATATATATATATATATATATATATATATATATATATATATATATATATATATGCATGTTTCGTTAAAACGACAGACAAGGTACTACAGTTGAGCTTTTTATTTAATTTTTCTTGTGTTCTGACAAGAGCTTTTTCTGGACAAAGAGTGTGTAAGAACTGTCCGAATGTTCTGTTTTTCCGAGCGCTTTCGGCTAT
>CAHIKZ030001150.1:570000-585453 GCA_903632075.3 Acanthosepion pharaonis
GTTGGATGCTGCAATTGTCATGCATGAAAATCATCGGCCAAGAACATTTTGTTGGTTTACATGTGTAATTCAAATATGCATGTTACTCACTGCATCTTTGTAAAGTAACAGTTCGTGTTCAAGAATTCGATTTCATTTGCATCCAAATAAATACATCGAAAATCCTTTTACGCCACCAGATTCTATTTCAGCAGTTATACCGAAGAATCTACTTAATTTAGCAACGATTTCTTTTAGTTGTGCTTCCTCATTACAAATTTGTTACGTTGTCAACAGTTAACTTGTTCAAAAACGACTCATGTACGAATGCGTATTCAATATGAACAGACAAAAATCTATTTGAAATATAAAATATATGAAATTTCTATAGAGAAGTATTTACTAATCTTGACTTATAAACTGAGTACGAAATATTAATGAGGACTGAGATAGAAGTTAAGATAAGAATACTAATGAGGACTTACCTCTAATGTAAGTACATAATACTAATGAGGACTTACCTCTAATGTAAGTACATAATACTAATGAGGACTTACCTCTAATGTAAGTACATAATACTAATGAGGACTTACCTCTAATGTAAGTACATAATACTAATGAGGACTTACCTCTAATGTAAGTACATAATACTAATGAGGACTAACCTCTAATGTAAGTACATAATACTAATGGGGACTTACCTCTAATGTAAGTACATAATACTAATGAGGACTTATCTCTAATGTAAGTACATAATACTAATGAGGACTTACCTCTAATGTAAGTACATAATACTAATGAGACAAGATTGCTAAGTACAGAATATTAATTAGGCTGAACTTCTCTGCAATAGTAAAATAACCAACAAAAATTGTTTGATGACGACGATATCGTATCATCTACTACATTACTATATGTGATGTGTTCTTATATTTGAGCATCTGTATATCTTTGCATCAGTAAGTACAACTACTTATATGTAGGAAAAGATTTATGAAAACTTAAAGTAGAAAATTTAGTTTCGTCTTTTTTTTTCTACTGAGGAAATGATATTTCTCTGAATGGCGTCGTGGTATACTCAAAATGGTTTCCATGTTTCAATTACAAATTGCACCTATTCATCTCGACCACCTGTGCTACTTTTTAACCGAGTTGTGTAGGAGGAATGGCACACTCAAAAATAAAATATCGTTTATCTTACTGACAATTACTTTTTTTTTTAAATAATTTATATTTGTAATTATTTTTTTTTCATTCAACGTTTCCCGGATTTTTAGGCAAGCATGGCTTCTTTGATAATTTGAAGGTATTGATAAGAATGCTGTTAAAAATCTTGTGATATTAAATAAAAAAGAATTTTATTTCTTTTAAAAAATGCGTTTTAAAGCATAAACAGTTATTTGGAGATATTTCTCAACATGTTTATGTGTAAGTTAGGCTTACTCTGACGATTTGGGGCGTTAAAGCTTAGTGTAAAGACTTGTGGACTTCAGGCATAGTGTAACGATATGTGGACGTGAGGGATAGTGTAACGATTTGTGGACGTGAGGGATAGTGTAACGATTTGTGGACGTGAGGCATAGTGTAACGATATGTGGATGTGAGGCATAGTGTAACGATATGTGGACGTGAGGCATAGTGTAACGATTTGTGGACGTGAGGCATAGTGTAACGTTATGTGGACGTGAGGGATAGTGTAACGATTTGTGGACGTGAGGCATAGTGTAACGATATGTGGACGTGAGGCATAGTGTAACGATATGTGGACGTGAGGCATAGTGTAAAGATTTGCAAAAGTAAGCCATAATGTAACGATTTGTGGACTTGAAGCATAGTGTAACTATTTGTGCTGGTAAGGCATAGTGTAACAACTTGTATTAAACATTTGTGGAAGTAAGGTCTAGTATAACAATTTGTAAAAGTAAAGGATAGTGTAATAATTTCTGGATGTGCGATATAGTGTAACGATTTCTAGATTTAAGGCATATTGTAACGATAAAAGGAAGTAAAGTATAGTGTAATTATTTCTGGAGGTAACGCATAGTGAAATGATTAGGGTAAGGCATTGCGTAACAATTTGTGGAAGGAAGGCATTGTGTATAGTGTAACAACTTGGCGTGTTAATGTATAGTGTAACGATCTGTGGAGTTAAGACATAGTGTAACGAATCGCGAAGGTGAGTCATGTTTTAAAGACTTGTGGCATTAACGTGTACTGTGGACGCCAGGCATGGTTTATCAATTTTAAAAAGAAAAGCATAGTGTAAGAATATGTAGAGGTAAGGCATAGTGTAACGATTTTCTGTGGTGAAGAATAGTGTAGGCATATGTAGAGGTAAGGCAATGCGTAACGATTTTCCGGGGTGATGATTAGTGTAAGCATATGTAGAGGTAAGGCAATGTGTAACGATTTGGGGAGTTGAGGAATAGTGTAAGGATATGTAGAGGTAAGGCAATGTGTAATGATTTTGGGGGTGAGGAATAGTGTAAGGATATGTAGAGGTAAGGCAATGTGTAACGATTTTCGTGGGTGAGGAATAATATAAGGATATGTAGAGGTAAGTTAATGTGTAACGATTTTGGGGTGTGAGGAATAGTGTAAAGATATGTTGAGGTAAGGCAATGTGTAACGATTTTTATTTGGGGGGGTAGGTATAGTGAAAGGATATGTAGAGGTAAGTTAATGCGTAACGATTTTGGTGGGTGAGGAATAGTGTATGGATATGTAGAGGTAAGGCATAGTGTAACGATTTTTTTGGCGGGGAGGAATAGTGTAAGGATATGCAGAGGTAAGGCAATGTGTAACGATTTGGGGGGTGAGGAATAGTGTAAGGATATGTAGAGATAAGGCAATGTGTAACGATTTTGTGGGGTGAGGAATAGTGTAAGGATATGTAGAAGTAAGGCAATGTGTAACGATTTGGGGGAGGAATAGTGTAAGGATATGTAGAGGTAAGGCATAGTGTAATGACTTGTGAATATGAAATTAATGGTCTAAGTTTCAATTTTCATTGTGGTTATTTCACATTAATACCCTTCTGTATTCAAGGAATGTGCAATAAACCTTTCCTTATCTGACTTATCTACCTATACAAAAACAGAATAGTACATACGGTAGATGTCAACATGAAGCGAGTAGAGAAGTTGGAATATTTCGGAATATTTTAACAAATGGTGGAAAATGCGACATCAAAATACGAACAGGGATCGGATTACCGGAAGAGGTTTTCCAAAAGCTAAGCAAAGTATTGAGGAACAGAAAATTTTCCCTAGGAACATAGAAAAGTGTTCTGTGTTATCCATGTTTTTATTTGGCAATGAATGCTCAAATATCTCTCCAAGGATGAGAAGAAAAATGGAGGCATTAAAAAAGAGACTCTACAGAAGGATACTGAGAATCCCATGGACGCAGCGAGTAAACAAAGAGGAAGTCTTTAAAAAATCAGCAACAAAGGCCACATTTATAGACAGCTGAAATGACGTGGACATATAACGTGGAAAACCTAATCTTCATAAGGCATAAAGAGGGCGAGATAGACGTATGCTGCAAGCTGACGAGCCTATGTGGATGGATGGATGGATGGATGGATGGTGAGACAAGGGATATCATGAGCAAAGGGAGAAAATACTAAGGGCCACAATCGATAAGATGCTTTGAAAAGACATGAGGTGGTTGTTGACTGGGAGAAGACAGAAAGCATGCTTGTCATCAAAAGAGACATCTGAAGATATGAGCGACTTAATGAGGATGTCAAGAGAAATCAGGTCCAGAAATCAAAGTATCTGACTTGTGTCGTAGCAGAGAAAACCGAATGGTTCATAGGAATAGCAAAAAATGCCTTGCAGAAACTAAGCAAAATAGTAAGACATGAGAAATTTTCCATAGAAAAATGAAAAAACATGCAAAGTATAGGAAAGGATTGGAAAGGATTTTTACCAACTTCGTTATATTAGTCGAGATGATGTGTGACTTCCATGTCACTTTATCGGGGTGAATTCTATATCTTGTTTCCGGTGCAATTTTAAAACACTGTGGCGGCTGGTTAAAAATGGCTACTCCATATCATATAACGCGGAAAACAAGAGATAGTAAGAGAAGCGAATTGAACTACTGCTAACCGGATTAAAAGCTGTTCTTTAACTACTGCTACCCGGATTAAAAGCTGTTCTTTATATCAATAAGATAATGCACTGTATATAATGCGATTAGAAAGGGGTATCTTTTGGGTTGGTCAAAAAGTCCGTTCGGTTTATTAAGTAAATTTTCTACTTAATAAGCGAACGGAATTTTTATCCAACTTAATACCGAGTTGCTTCTGGTGAGTTAAATGAATGATTTGAACAAGTACTGTAACAAATTAGGCATTGAACTCACACTCTTTGTGTCCTGTCACTGGATCTAACTAACGCCTTTTTCCACTTAGGCATGGCACGTGGAACTAGAACAGTCTACTCCAGTGAGCTAAATAAAGGGTTTAGTTCGACATTCCAACCACCTGAAGAAGGCCGGAGACAAAGTTGAGGATAATAGTCCGAACAATTTAAACAGTGTACCTGATATTGCATCTTTTATTCCTGTTTTTACAGAACTGTCTTAATGACAACCAAACTCCGTTCCATCTAAAATTGTAAATGCTACTTATAACAGTTCTTTGCTGAAAAAGAATAACAGTACTGGGAGGATGGAATAATGAAATTGCCTTAAAGATGTTAGAATATAAATAAATAGCTAAATATACTGTTCCATAAGTTCAATGTCGAATTTAAAAAAAAAGAATGGCTGAATAAAACGAAGTATCTTATTAGATTATAAAAATTCAGTTAAGCATTTATAAATGTACAATTCGTCCGTGCATTGAGTATTTCTGTTATATCTGGTCTGATGTTCTTGCTATAGATGTCTAGATTCTTGACAAAATCCAAAAAGCGTTTGTAATGTTGTAGGTCCTGATCTAATGTCTCGACATTAGTCACTTTCCAATGGATGTTGCATAGCTTTCCTTGGCCTATTTCATTAAATATTTTTATGACATTTGTTTTAATACTTTGTACCTAGACCGATTGAATTTAAGCTTGCTACTAGATTACCAACTAGAATTCTTTTTACTTTTGATCTAACTAGATGTCACTGTAAGTTTTATTCTAATAGTCTCTTTTATCGCAATGAATATTGCTGTGATATTTAGTTTGGAAGTTCTGTTGTATATCACGAGGTTCTTGACAAAATCCAAAGAATGCCCTGCAATGTTATCAGTCCGCAACTTCAGTTACTTTCTCACCACCATGATGTGGCTTCCCTCTGTCTTTTCTGTAAATATTTTCATGACAATTGTTCTAATCAACTCTCCTCCTTGGTACCTGGAACGCTTGAATTTAAGCTTGTTACGAAACTGGCTACTCGTTCTCATCGTTTTATTATTGATGTTCTATTATAATGACTTCTTTTCTAGCACTTCTCACTTCTGCATCTCTCTTAAGCTTTCTTGCTTCGTTAACACCTTCAAAAATTTAAGTTCAACGTCAATCCCTATCTTGACTCTTCACAGAACCCTGTTTTTTTTTTTATTTTCCTTTCTCTTCAAAATACTCTTCTCATTCTCTTCCACTCCCAGTAAAGCGTGTTAGTAGCATTATCGCCTTGCTTGGGGTAAAATCATTAAAAAAAAAGCAGGGAGCATCAAGTTACCATGGTGTTATGTTCCGACTGTCAAAAGTCGAATACACGTGTTTCCTAGCAAAAATTACGCGGAGCTACCGACTGATGTTCTGTATTCGTTCAAAGCTGCCAGACCCAGAACTATAAACGCTGACTACATATTTATTTACAGGATATCGCTACTAAGCGGCTGTTGCATGAAACCAAGATAAAGCCAGGACGACCTTCATTTATCATGGAGTCACCCGACGAGTATAACTGCCTAAGTACACATACACTTTGTCATATTACGTCAATCATAAGTGCCCGTTGCGATAATCACGTCGGTCGTAATTCGGGTTTGTGTAAATAATGTATACACATATGCATTTCTCAGCTCGTTAATATATATATATATATATATATATATATATATATATAGTTTATGAAAAACTAGGTAATCCGTATGGGTAAACCCAAGAAGGATAAAATCCAGAGAGCTCAATGTAAATTCAGAGCAAATAATTTAAATAAAAATAGACCACTTTAAGGTTCCATGTAATAAATTATTTCACCACAGCCCTTTTAAAGGACTGCGGATCATCAGACTTTACTTCCAAAGGTTGAAACAAAAAATGAAAACAAATTTACACATTTTCGTTGGGCGTATTAAACATATGTAAATTAACGAAGTGAGGAAGTGAGGGGGAAGAGAGAAGACATGAGTGAGTTAACAGACATTGAAATAGATATATATATATATATATATATATGTGTGTGTGTGTGTGTGTGTGTGTGTGCGTGTGTGTGCGTGCGTGTGAGATTATATATAATGAATAAATATAATTTCTAAATATTTGTACACATTTGATTAAAAAAAAACGATGAAAATGTCGGGGATTTTGCTAGTACAACGAACTTTTTTTTACACTATTGAAACAAATTGTTAAATTTCACAAGTCCCTTTTCATCATTATGTGCCCTAGAAATTTCAACTGTCTCTTTCTCACAATAAGTATAAAGGTCCTTTTTCTTTTCATTTTCTTTAAAACTTCTTCGTTGTTCACATGTTTGGTCCATGTTATTCTCAGCATCCTTCTGTAGAACAACAATCTCTTCTCCATCTGTGTCGATATTGTACAGCATTTCCTGCCATATAGGAGAACTGAAATCACATTTTCTAAAAAATGTAAACCTCCAGCATCGCATTTATTACACTTCTGTGCAACTTCATTTTTTATACACTACGTAGCAGCGAAACTCCCATGAGCCATTTGTTTACTTCCGGATACATAGACTCCGTCCCTGATGAACTGGGAACACCACCCAGCGAAACTATAGTCGCGCGCCAAAAACGTAGATACGCGTATAAGTACTAATTATTATATATCTTTGCTTTGTATAACTGCATTGAGCACTATTACGTTTGCACGTCATGCATAAATTTAAGGATGATTTATTTGCTTGCCAGGCGTATGCACACCAGCACACGCCTAAATGTCTGGTTATATTTGGCCGTTTCATTTATCCACTCTACAACTATATATATATATATATATATATATATATAGTCAAACCTAGTGAGCCAGACAAACCTACCCAGGATTCACCTAAGCGGATCGTCAGGGAAAGCATCTCGTATAAACGAGTTAGTCGTTGCTTTGAAATTTTTCATACAACAAAAACAATCATTATTGTTTCGTCCGTGTATTGGTTGATATATTGAAAAGTAATTGTCATCTTTGATAATGGCTTATGTAAGCTGAAAGCTTAGATTGGATTTAAACATGTATCAATATGGTGATTCCCTTTCGTCTTTCAATGATAATGTTAATAAGATTATCAGACAATATGAAAGGAACTTACTTAAAATAAATAGACAAATCTTGTCTATATTATTAATGAAACATGCATTAATGAAAACTGCTGCCTAAAATACACAATATATATATATATATATATATATATAGATATATATATATATATATATATATATATATATATATATAATGTTTCATCTTAAAATCTCAGAATGTTGGAAAATATATAGGCGAAAACTTTATAGGAAAACCCACTGTTATAAAAAAAAAAAGATCAATAGACGGAATAATGACTTAAAATTTTAGAAGGCCGTACATCGTCTGAACCGATTTCTGTAACAAGAAAAGCAAAATAATAAAAGAACTCAATCTTGCAATAACTGTTAATACGACGACGTGTTTGCATCCATTGTAATAGGAATTTTATTTTGGGCATTGTTTCTCCACGAGAGGATCTCATATGAATTTCATGTCAAAGACAGGAAAGTACTTTTTTGTTATCATTCAACTACCCGTAGGGAAATTTTTCTCTTTCATTTCTCGTCTTAATTTGCGTTAAATGAAATGCCCGGAACCCAAATGTCATGTCTTGTCATCTCCTCATCAGCAAAAAGAATGAGATGGATACATTGCCAAAGCTTTAAGAAATATTTGGTTATTGTTAAAGAAGGCAAATGATTCTCTTTTGGCGATAATGTATAAAAAATGAGGTGTGGACAGGCAGTGGCTAAGGAAGACAGAAATTTTATGATACGGTTATCAAAAACCGTCGGGTTTGTGTCTGTGTGTGCGTCATTGAACATATTTAGAATATACATAGAGAATCTGGATCTTTTCCCGCTTATTTTTCTTTCTTTATTTTTTCTTCATTTTTTTTTTTTTTTTTTGCTCTTCTATTTCACTTACAAAAACAAAGAGAATAAACAAAACGGAACATAAACAAATCCTGGCATTTCTTTCTGGCAAGAGCTTCATTACCGTACTTCTATAATCAATCAAATCCTGTTCGATCTCGTGGAAGCCTGTGCTTTTACAAATAGCCGAATGTATGCTTGACGCTTAGAAACTCTTAATTCACGAGCAAAACTTTGAAACTATTATCTAACGATTGCTACCCTCTTCCTTACTATATTTTTATTAATAATTTCTCGTTGATGTATTTTTCGGATTTCCTCATCTGTATAATTCATATACAGTTTTTTTTACGTATAATTCCTGATTTGAGTAGAATGTGCTCGTAATGTAGTGGCTATCGGCGCGGGAAACAGAAATGGTGTGTCGACTACAAATTCCCTTTGCGTTCGGTATTACTGCGTATTCTTCGGATAGGTGTTGTTTGCCAATCTTAGCTTAGTTTTTACGTCTTCCAATAAGCTTCAGGCTTTCATTTATATGGTACTTGGCCAACATAGAAACGTACGTCGGTGCATGTCCCTCGTCTAAAGGTCCCATATTATCCCTAATTATGTTGCTTCAATTCAGAGTCAATTTTGCAGCAGCTAACGGTTTTACATGTGTTGTATAAACCTTTATTTTTCTTGGGAGGTGGGTGTTGCGTATTTTTGGGATAGTTGTTCACTTAATCGAAAGCTTCTCGAATATCGAATGTTGCTTGTGGCCATCGTCGAATCTCCATAATCTTTTAACTTAGTATGTCATGTTAAAATATTCTCTGATTCTGTACTTACAGACAAAAATGGTGGATTGATTGAATGGTTTGTCTGTTTAACGGCATATCAACATCTTTATGGGTCGTTTAATGTCGAAATTAAATTTTCTTAGGAACTTTGAAGCAACGAAAATACGATATACATCCTTATGCAAATTAATTGAAACAACTCCTTTAGGTTCCTTTCTTTCACCATACGGTCAGATTTCGACCCACTATTTTTTCAGACCCCTATTTTTTTCCTCAGATTAGATCATTTGAAGTGGTGTGCAGTAATATGAATCTATTTTCGAAGTTTATGCTAGAATTTGTTTGGCCTTGAAAAATATTGCGTCATCCGTGATTGCATTAGATTTTCATCACGCCCAGACACTATTGTCTCGACTGTCGATTAGTTGTCTTACGGCCATTGTCTTACTCCAAGGAAGCGTACGAAAATTGTAACGTTGCACGAACACAATAGCAAGCCTTACCAGTGATCAAATCAAAGTACTACAGATTGGTCCGGAAACTCTCCTAATTTAAATCGAATCAAGAATCTGTCGTCAATCTGCAAGGAACGATTTCGTGGAATGGACATACGAAGTACCAATATGTGCATTGGGCCATGTCTCATTTAAAAACACGAAAAAAGTAAATAATAAAGAAATTATTCGGGTTTTTTTTTCAATCAATTTGAACGAGGGTGTATATTAGTTTCCTTTTAAAATTGAATACATGAGACATGATACTCAGTTTTGGGCATAGACATGTTTGAGTGGACATAATTAAAGAAGCCGGTGATATATGTGTTTTATGTTGTGTTTGAAGTTATTTTTTGCAATACAGTTTGATTTCTTTAAGAAATTCTAGAATATTATATGAATTAATGCCCTGAAAGAGTTCTTTCATGTTAGTGGTTTGATTTTGTTTAGCGGCATATCAACACCTGGGTTATTTATATTATAATAAATATATAATAATATATAATATTCATATGGGTTATTTTATGCCGGAATACAAATATTTTGAATATTATTTTACGGCTTCCTCTACAGATAAAATATATTGTTGGTCATTTTGTTATAAAATTTATTGTTGCTAATTCTGCTTTAAAAATGTATTGTTAGTAATTCTACTATAAGTATGTAGAGTTTGTAATTGTTTTTTCATATAAAAATGTATTGCTGGTGTTTTATTATAAAAATGTATTTTTATATTTTCATAGTGTATTTTTATTCTTTCATAGTTTACTTTTTGACCATAGTTGGGGTAATAACATGTGCTACCACTCCAGGTCAGAGTGCGCTTGGGAACAACAGCAATTAAGAGCTGGGTCCACACTTCTCAAATCCTGAAATGTCCCAGCCAGAGGCCTTGCTGCTGAATTTTGTTTATCCTTATATCCAGGACTAAGGCAGAATTGGTGTGTAATGTGTGTTTAGCTATCATTGCGTCTGTGATGAGTCAGGCTGTATATATTTGTAAAGCGAAAATTATAAGTAAGGAGCATCTTCTACTCACGTCTCATTTCATAACCAAACAATAGCACTATAGGGAGCGGTAGCAGTAGTATCCACTGAATGCTTTCGAACTGCATTTGATTTATCATTTCACCCCAAGCAAAGCAATGAAGGCAGAAAGATGCAAGCAAAAAGAAAAGTAAAAGAAAAAGAATTAAGAAAACAGAAGATAGTGATTGACATTTTATATGAATTTTTGAAGGGCTAAATTGAGTAGAAAGTAAGAAGCCAGACGAGAGATCCACAAGAGATAATTAAAGGCAATAAAGCCACTAAGATACATAGAGAACTGAATGTGAAATGATAAGAAAAAAAGAGAATCATTAAGGAGCGAGAACAATAGAAGAGTAATCAAGAATAATGCTGATAACGATTGAAATCGCATTTTTGAAGATCATTGTTGTCTGTGAAGAATGGAGCGGGAAGAGAGTTCCACAAGCGAGAAGTGCGAGAGAAGAAACACTTAGCATAGTACATACGGTTACATCTAGCCATTTTAAATGTAAAATGTTGAGACCATTATAGACCATGTTCACCATAGTCTGTGAATATAGAATAGAGTGCAGTACGCAATCTGTTCAATGAAACAACGTTAAAGATTAACACTCACGAGTCAGACACTCTACTGAATCTGACTATATCGCCAATACCAGCAGCAGCTGTTCCATAATTCTTCAGCCTTCGATATCAAAGGATGGCAGTAAATATTAGGGAAAAACATGGCCGCCTTTATACACGTCGCATTGAATATGTTGAGCCTTCTGATTAGTTAACGCATCTATTGGTGAACTATAAAATGAGTCAGCTCATTTTGCCTTAGTTAAAAATACACCAGGGTACCCAAAAATTCCAACAATAATACTGCCAATCAAGTACTGCGATTAAATTCATACGCTCTATGTTCCACAGAGGAAAGTCCATTAGAACAATTACCATGGACATATTTATATAAAAGACACAGGAAAGCTACATTGCGGCGGTCGAAAAGTAAGTGAAGACGAGATGCCAGGTAAGAATCGATAACATTGCAGATTTTTCTTGGTATCTTATGAAGAATATCTAAATATATAGCAGAAGCACCAGGCTACATTTGACAAGAATGCATGGACGAATGGTAGACATATAAATGTGTGGCACCTTGCATTATTAGAAATATTCATAGAAATATGATTTAATTTTTTCTTACTCGGTTACTAAACAGGTTGTTAATTTTTTTTTTTTAAACGGAAAATAACTGAGTTGAAAATAATTCACTAAGAGTGTACTAGACGATCCTAAGGAAAGAAGAAGGAAAGAAAGGAAAGAGGAAGGAAGGGAAGAAAAAGAAAGAAAGAGAAATGTATGACGCATGACCCAATTGAGGGTGGAGATAGGAGTCAGAAAGAGATTTAGGTCAGCGTCTTGGCCGATTTTCGAAAGTCATTTTGGTAAGAATGTCGGTCAGAGCACCTAGCCTACTTTTTGCATGGAAAGACACCTTATCAATTTGGATAAAGAGAAATTTTGGGAACAATGAAACAATTTTTAATCAGGGAAAAGTGTCTTTGGGTTGGGGGAGGACTGGTGGAACGATATACAGACCTGTTAAGAATTGGACACCCACGTTAATAAAGTAGAGACATTTCAATGTAGATAATTAAGATTTTCGACTATCAGGTAAAACAAAGAGGTAAAAAAGAGGGACAATTGCTTTTGGCTCACAGAGGGCGCCAAGAAGGCGGAAAAGATCCTTTCTAAAGTCAAGACTAATTAGCAGCGGGCTGTTTAACAAAGTCCAGGTGAGAGAAAGCCAAAGATTGTCATTTTGCGTACGTGCAAAAAGGGGCAAAATTGGATTTTGTTTTTTTTAAACAAGAACGATGTAACCACGCCCGCAAACAGAGGGGAGAGGATGTTCGATCAATAACAATTGGTCGAATACGATCACGTGACCTGCGGAAGAAAAGGGAAAGAAATGTTTGATCAATAACAATTGGTCGAATACGATCACGTGACCTGCGGAAGAAAAAGGGAAAGAAATGCTCGATCAGGAACGATTGGTTGAAAAGCGGTCACCTGACATACGAGAGACTAAGAGAGATGGATGTGCGCCGCCCCACCAAAGGTACTGCGAGGAAGTAGGGGGAAAAACAATAGCGATAATGGAGAAGACAGAATTAATGCAGTTTTTGGAATTATCGAGAAAACCCTGACGCCGACAGACCCACCCCAGTTTGTTGCGGCGTCAATAAAAGCAGGGCCCCAATCGACAAAAAATCAGTTCATCCCCGGACGGCAGCGAGAAAAGAACCCTCAGACAAGAAGAACTTCCAGCCCAAGTAGACGAAGAAGAAGATTGCCTGAAAGCCTGAGAAGAATTGGAGATGCAGACAAGCCGAAAGTCGATGAGAGGTTAAAGTTCATCCCCGGACGGCAGCGAGAAAAGAACCCTCAGACAAGAAGAACTTCCAGCCCAAGTAGAAGAAGAAGAAGAAATACAACTCAAGTCGGAGAGAAGAATCAACTGCGAATGATCGATAGAAATTAGCCCCAGTGTCGAACTGAACCACACTCCGACATACATACATGATTCTAGAAAGTAGGTAATTCGACATTTTCCTATTGTGTGATAGAAGCTTGGTGCCATAGTCCACAGAGCGGGTCGGGAATTGAGAACAATTTTGTTTTTTATGTAACGGACTTTAAGATATAAAGGTTGTTACCCCTTTTTATCAGCAATTTTGTTTGGTGTCGTGAGTTTTATTTTATTTGTGTTTTGCCACCCCGTCGGACTCAACTTGTATCGGCCCCTGATCCCTGCTGGTCCCGTCTGTCTAAGATCTAAACACAGCGTGGGTAGACAGACCGGAGATCGGTATAGTTGCTTTAGTGACCAGGTATTGGAAGCGAGTCGGGAAAGGCGAGGCTGGTGATCATCTGACCAAAGGGTTGGAGCGGCACGCTTGGACCCAGGAGGAGCGACCAGGAGGAGCGACGTCACCGTTGGCGCCGTAACCAAAGGATCCGACACTGGGCCAGGTGTGTAACCGTCACAAATGTACATGATAGATTTTCTTGAGAAAAATTGTCTAGCACAGTGCAATGAATTAACTTTCCTAGCAGCAGATCTAGAATATGATTCATTACAATCACTCCCCACTTAATGTCAGTAGAAACGTTGCTCTGCAGGTCAGCATCAGCCATGCTAATGGAAAGCAAAAGGGTTATTTTTCAGACGATTAAAAGGGATCGATTTCGTTTTTGAAGCGTTAAAATTAACAAGCTATTCCACAACACTGTACATTTTGAGATCAACTGCCAATTTGACTTTATTGAACCATTAAAACATGAGTAAATAGTTTTGCCATCAACATAGCTACCTACATCGGGGTCTGTCTATATTTCTGAGATGAGGTATTATTTACACCATTTACATTATTCGGATTATTGTCCTAATCTTTGTCGCCATAAAGTGTTCAGTTCGACATTCACCATTCAACCACCTGAATAAGGCCGGACATACAACGGCCGAAACGTTGTAATAAATATGGCGACAAAGATGAGGACAATAGTCCGAATAATCTAAATAGTCTATATCGGGGTCGTTGATGAAAACTGGGAACAACGTAAATCCAAGAATAGAGACATGAGGAACACTTTCTGCGTCTGCTATTAACACTGGTGTTCTGAATATCATCTTGATAAGATTTTGGCTGCCAAATGTACACCATTTACATTATTCGGACTATTGTTCTCATCTTTGTCGCCATATTTATAATGAATGGTTCTGTTCGACATTCCAACCAGCTGAGAAAGGCCGGAGTATATAACGGCCGAAACGTTGTAATAAATATGGCTACAAAGATGAGGACAATAGTCATGTTAAGATTTTGGTTGTCAATAATGAATTCTGGTAAGACTTCTAATTCTCTAAGCATCTAAACATCATCTCACTGTATAGATTGAATAAGTCCGGTGAGAAGACATACCCTTGTCTTTCACCTCTTTCTATTTTTGTACATTTACTGGAATCATCTTCTATCCCTATGCAAGCGGCTTACTGCATACATAAGTTATAGATTATTCTAATATCCTTCTCAAATATGTAATCGTTACATAGCAATTCCAACCCTTCTTTGTGACGTACTTTATCAAAAACTTTTGCATAATCTATAAAACACAGGAAGATCTTCTTCTGCATTTATATTGCTCTTTCTGATAAAATATTCGGATCATAAAAATCGCATTCCTTGTTCCAGTGTCTTTAACAAACCCGCAATGTTCTTGTTCTGTTTCCAATCTGATTTTACTACGCGACGAATTCATCAAATTTTGGATAATGTGTTTTGTTATATGGCTCATTAGGCGGATTGTCTGATGGAGTTCAGATTCATTTGCACCTGGCTTCTTAAGCAGTGCTATGAAAATGGATCTACTAACGTCTTCCAGTATTTCACCACTGTGGTATATTTCCTTTATTATTTCTGTAATTCTGTCTATACTGAAATCATCTAAGTTTGCCAGCAACTATAAAACAATTCCGTCTGGTCCTGCTGCTTTGTTTCAGATTCAATTTCATCATCGCCGATTCCACTTCAAATTTTTATATTTCCTTTCCATCGATATTTTTATCTATTGCCAGTTGTTCTATTTCGTCGTGGAAATTCATTCCATCTTTGAAGTATTTCGTCTTTCTCTGATATCTGCGTTCCGCCCTTGCATTTTATGCATCCTGTTAATGGGCACATCATTTGCCTTGTTAGTTCTTATTCTTTTTATGCATATCTGGAGGTAACTAATTCTTCGCTTTAAGCAAATTTGCCCAGTGTTAATTGGAAATCTGCCCGAAAATAAGTCTTTCGTAAAATGG
>CAHIKZ030001151.1:0-77500 GCA_903632075.3 Acanthosepion pharaonis
CTTAACAGAGTCGTTACGTACAAATACAAACTCGCAGTCCTTGAGCTGGTGCGGTAAATAGATATCACTCGGGCAGTGCCGCGGTGGTGTATAGCATAAAGTTTGCCATTTTAAGGCGTAGGTCCTGAATAAAAGAGGAAGGAACTGGGGGTGTGGTCACAGCTGGTGAAAAAATATTGGCCAGGTAAAGATAACGAAGTACCAAATACAAAGCTCTGCAGGGGAGCATTTCAAGTCATCCTTAAGAATATTTCTTAACGATAGAAGGATGAGAGGTAATTCATCGACCCAATTATTATTCTCATGCTTCGTTGATAGCGAAGCCTTAAGGGTGCGATGGAATCGTTCCACCAGCCCATTAGCACAGGGTGATACGCTGTAGTACGTATGCTTTGCACCAAGGAGTTCAGTGAATTCCTGAAAAGACACGACTGGAACTGTGCTCCTCTATCTGTAGTAACCACTTTAGGAGTCCCAAAAAATCGAAATCCAGTCGCATAAAATAGCTTTGCGACAGTCACAGATGGTATCTTTGACAGGGATGGCAGTAGGCCATCGGGAAAAACGATCACTATGGTTAGAAGGTAGGAATAACCATGGCAGGTTGGTAGGGGCCCAACTAAGTCAGGTGGATATTAGTAAAAACGAGCATCAGGCTCGCTGAAAGTGCCCACAGGAGATTTTTGTGTGTCTATACCTTACACTTCTGACATTGTAAACATGTATTGACCCATTCGCGAATGTGAGCGTTCATATTCGGCCAAACGAAACGGTCCGAAATTAATTTAACTGTGTCTCTTTGCTAGGGTGTGAGAGTCCGTGTGGGTGGTCAAAAACCTGTCTACGAAGAGACGGAGGAACATAAGGTCTCGGGGATTTGGATTTTTACATCACAGTATAGGACCTTGTTACTAAAAGGCTGGACATTTCTGAGTTCCAAAAGAAGTGTCGGATAACACCTGCTTCAGAGTTATGTCCGCTTTCTGTTCGTCGGCGATCAAGTCTTGACTGAGTGCATCAGTATGCACGCCGAACATCTCAGTACGAGATAGGGTATCGGCAACAGTGTTATCGAATATAATGTACCTAATATCAGTAGTAAATTGGATATATAGTCAGATATCTGATCTCCCTCGAAGTGTATTTGTCGAATTGGTGGACATAATGGACGTTAAAAAGGTTTGTGGTCCGTAAAGATGACGAATGACCTACCTTCGAGGGGTGTCTGAAATGCTTAATAACGAAAAAATAGCCAACAGTTCACGAGAAAAGGTACTGTAGCGTGACTGGGCAGGGAGAAAGTTTAGCGGAAAAAGAACGCTATAGGTTTACGTTGAAGGACTGACTTGTTCAATGACCGCGCCTATTGCTGTTTCGCTAGCGTCAGTGGTCAGAGTAGATATCCGATTGAGGGTCGTCCTCTAAAAACTGAGCTTGAAAAAATTGCCTAGAGCGGTTTTAGCTGCTCGAAAGGCGTCAGGCTTCATTCTCAAGTATAATAGTCTTATTCTTCTTCTGTAATAAGTTGGTAAAGGGAGTCAGAATGTTAGAACAGTTTGGAATAAACCTCCTGTAAAGTTGATCATCCCTATAAAGCGTCTCAACTGTTTAATAGAAACAGGGACAGGAAACTCAGTGATAGCTTTAATCTTTTCAGTTAAAGGCAATTCATTTGCATCGACATGATGTCCTAAAAATTCTATATGGTCTGATCCGAAGACACATTTGTCCAGGTTTAGACGAAATCCGTAATGGGACAAACGTTGAAAGAACTTCGTGTAGGTGTTGCTTATGCGAGGCAGCGTCCTCGCTAGCTATCAGGAATGTCGTCAATGTAATCGAAAACAAAAGGAGTCCGCAGAACCTCGTCCATAAGACGCTGAAAGGTCTGTGCTGCGTTGCAAAAGGCCGAAAGGCATTTTCAAAAATTCAAATAAACCGAAAGGTGTAGTAACAGCAATTTTTGGGACATCAGCAGCTGCTACTGGCACCTGATAATATCTTTGCGAGATCTATTTTAGTAAAAATCTTTGCGCCTTGTAAACCAGAAGTGAAATCGTGGAGGTGGGGGATTGGATAACGATCCCGGACGGTGATGGAGTTCAATCTTTATAATCCACCACAAATTCTATAGTCCTCCTTCCCTGGTTTTAGGTACCAAATGAAGAGGGGAAGCGTAGGGACTGTCGGACGGACGAATAACACCCTCTCGTAGCATGTCGTCGAAAGCTTTCCTTGCGAATTTTAATTTGTTAGGTGCTGACGACGAGGACGGGAAAAAAACAGGTTGACCAGTGGTCTTAATAAAGTGCTGTGTTTGATGTTTAGTTGAATCAATAGATCCAGCAGGACGCAGGAGGTCCTGGTACTGATTCAATAAGTCTAAGTACTCTTTATTGTGGCACGTTGCCACGGTGATGCCAGTGGTGGTAAAGTTTAGAATAAGTGCCAAGAACACACAGTCTTGTTAAGTTGTCAGTCAGGGAATGGTTGTTCATTCGCACGGCGAGATCATAGTGCGCCATGAAATCGGCACCTAATATCGGCATCTGGACGTGCAACAGTAAAATTCCAAGTAAAATCTCGTCGCATCCCTATGTTTTAGGGTAGGGACTTCGTACCGTAAGTATTAATACTGGAACCATTTGCTGCTTGTAGGCGGAGCTGGAAAGGTTGTTTACGTGCTTTATCACGCACGGGTAAGACACTAATGGCAGCGCCGGTGTCAACCAAAAAAACATAAATTATTACGTGTATCCGTCACATAGAAGAGGCGACTAAGTTTTTGGTGAAAATGCCTTGCCAGCGAGATTAGTCGCTTTCACTCGCTGGCGGTTTTGTTTTCCCGCGACCGCAGTATAGGAACACGGCTTGGTGCGGTAGTGTGCTGCAGACCCAAATCGTCGGTGGTAGTAACACATAGTAGAAGTGGCATCCTTGTTCCGACTGGACGAGCGAGGTCGACTTCTGAAGCGCCGGCGGGGGGGAACCGGCTTCGACCATGGCTTTCTATAGCTAACGTTAAATCTCTAACGGCGTTACCAAATCCTCCACTGTTTTTCAAGGACCTGTGGTCCCCAGTCGCTTCAGCACTGTGTACTGGCGTTGTCCGATGATCCAGTTGCGAGAAAATACGGTCAGCGGCGTCCGCTAACTGGTCGATTGGGGTGTTTTCGGACATAGGCGCCAAAAATTTGTGTAATGGTGGTGGGGAGACGGTCCAGCCACAAGCTCTTCAATATAGAGTCAGCCATGGTATTTTTGCCGAGTCGGCTTTTCATGTAACGGAGAAGTTGGGAGGGAGTCCTGCCATCGCAAGTTAGGTTGCTAAATAGTTCCCGGATTAATGATTCCTCCGTACGGCCCATTCTCCTTAAGATCCTTCTTTTAACCGGGCGTGGGTTCTACTTCAGGAACGGTTTCTAGGAAGTCTGCTACTTCGTCGACAATGGCGGGTGGCAAAACCGCCACCACGTGGCCAAACTTTGTTTTTTGGTCTGTAATCCTTCTGACTGTAAAGATAGCTTCCATTTGCAGGAACCAGTTCTTTATATTCCCTTCATGAAAAGGGGAAAAGGAGCGACGGCGGCGGTCATGTTCGCCAACTCATCAGAGTCATTAGACGTCATTCTGGCTATCAATTTATGCACGTTTATATTTCAGCTTGCTCAGAATTATGTTGGCAAGGTTGCAAAATTATTGCGTGTTCAATTCACGTCTCAGGTCCGCAAACTGTTGCAGGCCCGGTAGTGTGCAGTGCTGGTTTATTACTAAGTGGCCTTGTGCCCAGACACCCACTAAACTACCGAGTCTACAAGCAAAGTAAAAAAAAATATGCGTGAATGAACAACGAAGAAATGTGGTTAATCCACACGTGCATAAAATAAAATATATTAAGATAGCCGACACAGAATGACAGAACAAAGACTAGATTCAACAAAGTAATTTTTATTAAATACAGGAAAAACAAGTAAATCATCCCGTAGTCGGGATCAATGAAAAAGTTCCGCGCCAAAAAGTAGAAAACAAGATGGCTAAAAGGCAGGAAGGTTCTTGAAGAAGAAAAAGTTCCAGCTAAGTCAATGTACATGATAATATTCATACAAGGAAAAAAATACTCACTGCGAGTTTTTAGGTAATGTGAGTGAATGTTATGTACATATTTCTTTCCTTTTTTTTTTGTACTGGTTCAAAAACAGATTTATGACCAGACCCAAAGTGGACGACAATTAATATTTTGTATGTTCTGCATCGTCTCGGAAAAGGACTTTGAATGACGAGTCACAAAGGGCCGAAAAGTTAATTCTTTGGTATATCATCATCTCGTAGAAGGACTTGGAATGACGAGTCACAAAGGGCCGAGGAATTAATATTTTGGATGTTTCGCATCATCTCGGAGAAGGACTTTGAATGACGAGCCAAAAGGGACGAAGAATTAATTATTTGGTATATGCATCGTCTTATAAAAGGATTTTGAATGACGAGCCAAAAGGGACGAAGAATTAATTATTTGGTGTTGGCATCGTAAGATATCCTTCGTCAGTCAACCTTGCATATGGACATGGCTAAAAATGAGTCTGCTTATGTCCGAATCTGGATCACAACTCATTTTTTGAAACAACAGTTTGTCGTTGACGTCACAAATTTTTCGCGGCAAGATTTCAAAAATCTAATTTGCATAGCAGGTCGCTTGGTTGGTGACCAAAAACAGTTACTACTGTATTAGACCGAACGAGGGAGAAAGGGGTGTCAAACGCGCGCGCGCGCCCGCGAGTGTGAAAGAAAGGGAGGAAACTCGCGCGCGCGTAAAATGTCGTAGATGGAATAATACATTATTCCACAGTTGTTAATGAGCGAATTTGTTTTGTATATGTAATGTCTTATATTTACATTTTACAAAGTTTATCTTATGCTAGGGTTGCAATTGCATATGTGCACTAGTGCACAAATATCAAGCCAAGTTGCAATTCGAAATTCTAGCCTTTAACTGGGCGCGAAAATAAATACAGTACTGTCCAAAAAGGTGGCTCAGCAATAATTTTTCAATTATTTTTTTAACTTTAATTACAATTTTTTTTCTTTAAAATGTACATATTATTAGTAAAATTAAAAAATAATTCCGAAGTATTATTTTTGGAAAAAAAAAATCATTTTTTGAATATTTAACAAGTTTTCAGCTATGCAAAAGAAAAAAGTGACTCATTAAAAATGTGCCATTATTTTAAAACACCTTGTAATTTTATTTCCATAATTTTATTCCAGAATATTCTTCAAAATTTTAGAATTATTTTAAACTTTAAATAAAAGAAACCAAAAATATAATTAATTAGTGATTTTTTATGAAAAGCTATAAGCACACTCTGCAATTTGTTAAAGTGGCAATAGTTGCCTATTAAAAGATGGTAAATAGACTCGAGAAATTACAAATAGTATCAATACTTCTCAATCAACAGTCTCGGGGGGTTTTGAGAACCTTCGATTTCACTGAAACATTTGTCAAGGTAAAAAACAGGGGTAGAAAACTAAAACACAAGATTGATGAAAGAATCTGCCACAAAATCATTAAAAAATTAACCAAAACCTGTACAGAAATTTAAAAAATGATCTCGATTTAAGTGTTAAAACATAAAAGTAAAACTGTCAACTTCTCTACTGTACACACATGGCTCTTGCTTGAAAGAAGCTTACAAAGCCAATTCAAAAGTTTTTAAGCCACTGATAAATAAAACACATAAACATTTAGCATAGGCAAACACTTACTAGTCCTTCACTGAGTCTTGATTGGAAACATGTTCTTTTCTCGACGAGACGAAAATTGAAATATGTTTTCAAAAGTCAAAAGAACGAAAATGAGATGGAGGAGCGAAGAAATTCTGTCAATTTTATGGTTTGGGGGTTGCTTCTCATTCAATGGAACGGGATTTTTCAAACCAGCACACAATACTCGAAAATATTGGACACCTGCTTGCTGCCATCTGCCAAAAAACTCGAAATTGATCAAATATCATTTTTATGCAAGACACTGCTCCCTGCCACACGTTAAAGCAGATGAAAAATTACTTTTCCGAAAAAAAATGTCAATGTTATGGCCACCGCAGTAACCCAATCGAGAATTTATGGGGCATAATAAAATTGAGACTTTTGAAGAAAATAATTCAAAACAAAGAAGCTTTGATTGAAATTTTTATTAACAGTTTGCTAGTAAATGACATCTGCAAAAATTTCATTAAGAATATGACTGACCGAGTCAAGTTCTGAAAAACAAATGTGGAAGTATAAATAAATTACTAATGAAAATTTTCTTCTGTGTTTTTATTTTACTAATTTTTTTTTTTTTTAAATATTAGATTAACTTTGTACAATACAGAATATTAGATTAACTTTGTACAATACAGAATAAAAATGAGTCACTTATTTTGCACAGTTAATATTTACCTTAAAAACAAAAAATTAAATGTTTCAGGTTTGTTTCTTAAGAAGTTTTTTCTTTTTTTTTTTTTTTTTGTAAAATTACAATCAATGTATCATTTCCCTTACTTATACACAAATTTTTAAAAACTCTTTTTTATCTAAAAATATTAAGAAAAACAAGACTTTTTTGCACAGCACTGTAATTATTGATACTGGTTTCATTTTTGCAGTTATCAGATCTCATATTTTACATACACAAAGCCCTTCGTAAGGTGGGGACTGTACTCGTGAGAACAATTTTTTGTATTTCTTTAAGGCATGGGCTTCCAGGAATCCCTTCAATTAGTCTAACTGGAATCTTTTCCAACCAATCCGGAGATTGTTGTTGTTCCCATGTACAACATTTTTGAGATTTCGATTTCATTATTATTATTACATTATTATTAAAACACTGAATTTTTATTTACTATTTTTATTTTCTTTTATTTCTGGCGTTTACATTTCTTTTCGAACAGGAGTAGAAGGTTTATCTTTCTTTTAGAAATGGCGTCATGACTATACTTTACACTGACAAAAAAAAAAAAAAATTAAATTTCTTTTATCAATAGATAAAGTTCCCTTTCTTTTGAACAGGAGTGGGCTGTACTTGTCAGAACAAGTTTTTTGTATCTCCTTGAGGCATGGACTCCAGGAATCCCTTTTTCTTTTTATCTCCTTTAGATAGGTTCATCAACCAGTTTTAGGGGTTTTCCAAAAGTCTACAAGAAGGTTTATTGATGTTCACATTATTGCCACATTGGGTTTCAGAAATTTCTTTTTGAATTTCAAGGTCCTTATCTCTTGTTCCTTTTAACATCTTTCCTAAATCTCCTCCCAAAACTTTTATTTACTATTGAATTACTTTTTTTCTTTTATCAATACGAGTAGATAGGCATAATTTCCTTTCTGGTCTTTTGAACAGGAGTAGAAGGTTTATCCCTTGTTTCCTCTTTAGGATTGGGTTTACTTCCTTCTAAAGTCTACTTCAACTCTATACTTCTAACATCTCCTCCCAAAACTCTGAACTTTTTATTTACTATTGAATTACTTTTTCTTTTATCAATACGAGTAGATGGGTTTAGGTTCACACTGCCTCTCCGGTCTTTGAACAGGGTAGAAGGTTTTCTATACTTCTTATCTCCTCCCAAAACCCTGAACTTTTTTACTATTGAATTAGTTTTTCTTTTATTAGGATTGGGTTTCCACTCTCCTTTTGAAAGTCTAGGTTCAATCTATTTCTAACATTTACTTCTCCCAAAAACTCTGAACTTTTATTTACTATTGAATTACTTTTTCTTTTTTTTTATCAATACGAGTAGATAGGTTCACACTTCTCTGGTCTTTTGAACAGGAGTAGAAGGTTTATCCTTGTTTCCTCTTTAGGATTGGGTTAAAACTTCCTTCTAAAGTCTACTTCAACTCTATACTTCTAACATCTCCTCCCAAAACACTGAACTTTTATTTACTATTGAATTACTTTTTTTTTTATCAATACGAGTAGATAGGTTCACACTCCTCTCCGGTCTTTTGAACAGGAGTAGAAGGTTTATCCTTGTTTCCTCTTTAGGATTGGGTTTCCACTTCCTTCTAAAGTCTACTTCAACTCTATACTTTAACATCTCCTCCCAAAAACCCTGAACTTTATTTACTATTGAATTACTTTTCTTTTATCAATACGAGTAGATTACTCCTCTCCGTTCTTTTGAACAGGAGTAGAAGGTTTATCCCTTGTTTCCTCTTTAGGATTGGGTTTCCACTTCCTTCTAAAGGTTAACATCTCCTCCCTTTGAAAAACCTGAAACTTTTTATTTACTATTGAACACTTTTCTTTTATCAATACGAGTAGGTAGAGGTTTATCACTCTCCGGTCTTTTGAATTGGGTAGAAGGTTTATCCTTGTTTCTTTAGGATTGGGTTTCCACTTCCTTCTAAAGTCTACTTCAACTCTATACTTCTAACATCTCCTCCTAAAACACTGATTTTTTATTGAATTAATTTTTTCTTTTTATCAATACGAGTAGATAGGTTCACACTTCTCTCCGGTCTTTTTGAACAGGAGTAGAAGGTTTATCCTTGTTTCCTCTTTTAGGATTGGGTTTCCACTTCCTTCTAAAGTCTACTTCAACTCTATACTTCTAACATCTCCTCCCAAAACACTGAACTTTTATTTACTATTGAATTATTTTTTTCTTTTATCAATACGAGTAGATAGGTTCACACTTCTCTCCGGTCTTTTGAACAGGAGTAGAAGGTTTATCCCTTGTTTCCTCTTTAGGATTGGGTTTCCACTTCCTTAAAGTCTACTTCAACTCTATACTTCTATCATCTCCTCCCAAAACACTGAACTTTTATTTACTATTGAATTACTTTTTTTCTTTTATCAATACGAGTAGATAGGTTCACACTCCTCTCTCCGGTCTTTTGAACAGGGAGTTTAGAAGGATTTATCCCTTCTGTCTTTCAACTCTCTTTAGATCTCCTTGAAACCCTGAATTTCTATTGAATTCTTTTCTTTAAAGTCTAGATAGGTTCAACTCTCCGGTCTTTTATAGAAGGTTTATCCTTGTTAACATTGGGTTTCACGTCTAAAGTCTCCTCAAAAAACCTCCTGAACTTTTATTTACTATTGAATTACTTTTTCTTTTATCAATACGAGTAGATAGGTTCACACTTCTCCGGTCTTTTGAACAGGAGTAGAAGGTTTATCCTTGTTTCCCTTTAGGATTGGGTTTCCACTTCCTTCTAAAGTCTATTCAACTCTATACTTCTAACATCTCCTCCCAAAACACTGAACTTTTATTTAATTGAATTACTTTTCTTTTATCAATACGAGTAGATAGGTTCACACTTTGGTCTTTTGAACAGGAGTAGAAGGTTTCTTGTTTAACATTGGGTTTCCTCCCTAAAGTCTACTTCAAAAACATCTCCTCCTAAAACTCTTATTTACTATTGAATTATTTTTCTTTTATCAATACGAGTAGATAGGTTCACACTTCTCTCCGGTCTTTTGAACAGGAGTAGAAGGTTTATCCTTGTTTCCTCTTTAGGATTGGGTTTCCACTTCCTTCTAAAGTCTACTTCAACTCTATACTTCTAACATCTCCTTAAAAAACATGTTTTTTATTTACTATTGAATTACTTTTTTTTTTTATCAATACGAGTAGATAGGTTCACACTCTCTCCGGTCTTTTGAACAGGAGTAGAAGGTTTTATCCCCTTAGGATTGTTTTCCTTTAAAGGACTTTATTTTAACATCTCCTTCTAAAGTGAATTTACTATTCAACTTTTTCTTTTATCAATTAGATAGGTTCAACATCTTTTTCCAGGAAAAACATTGAACTTCCTTTAAATTTACTCTATATTGAATTACTTTTATTTTTTTTTTTTTATCTTTTATCAATACGAGTAGATAGGTTCACACTCGGTCTCCGGTCTTTTGAACAGGAGTAGAAGGTTATCCCTTGTTTCCTCCTTAGAATTATTTGCATTTTAGGTTTCCTTCTAAAGCTTCAACTCTTCATCTTCCCAAAAACACTGAACTTTATTTACTATTGAATTACTTTTTCTTTTATCAATACGATTAGATATCACACTCCTAAAAACACTGAACAGGAGTAGAAGGTTTATTTATTCCTCCTTATATCCTTCTAAATTACTTCAACTCTATTAACATCTCCTCCCAAAACACTGAACTTTTATTTACTATTGAATTATTTTTCTTTTATCAATACGAGTAGATAGGTCTCTTCTTTTTGAACAGGAGTAGAAGGTTTATCCTTGTTTCCTCTTTAGGTTGGGTTTCCACTTCCTTCTAAAGTCTACTTCAACTCTATACTTCTAACATCTCCTCCCCAAAACCCTGAACTTTTATTTACTATTGAATTACTTTTTCTTTTTATCAATACGAGTAGATAGGTTCACACTCCTCTCCGGTCTTTTGAACAGGAGTAGAAGGTTTATCCCTTGTTTCCTCTTTAGGATTGGGTTTCCACTTCCTTCTAAAGTCTACTTCAACTCTATACTTCTAACATCTCCTCCTGAAACCCTGAACTTTTATTTACTATTGAATTAGTTTTTCTTTTATCAATACGAGTAGATAGGTTCACACTCCTCTCCGGTCTTTTGAACAGGAGTAGAAGGTTTATCCCTTGTTTCCTCCTTAGGATTGGGTTTCCACTTCCTTCTAAAGTCTACTTCAACTCTATACTTCTAACATCACGTCCTAAAACTCTGAACTTTTATTTACTATTGAATTACTTTTTCTTTTATCAATACGAGTAGATAGGTTCACACTTCTCTCCGGTCTTTTGAACAGGAGTAGAAGGTTTATCCCTTGTTTCCTCCTTAGGATTGGGTTTCCACTTCCTTCTAAAGTCTACTTCAACTCTATACTTCTAACATCTCCTCCCAAAACACTGAACTTTTATTTACTATTGAATTACTTTTTTTTTTTATCAATACGAGTAGATAGGTTCACACTTCTCTCCGGTCTTTTGAACAGGAGTAGAAGGTTTATCCCTTGTTTCCTCCTTAGGATTGGGTTTCCACTTCCTTCTAAAGTCTACTTCAACTCTATACTTCTAACATCTCCTCCCGAAACCCTGAATTTACTATTGAATTACTTTTTCTTTTATCAATACGAGTAGATAGGTTCACACTTCTCTCCGGTCTTTTGAACAGGAGTAGAAGGTTTATCCCTTGTTTCCTCTTTAGGATTGGGTTTCCACTTCCTTCTAAAGTCTACTTCAACTCTATACTTCTAACATCTCCTCCCAAAACACTGAACTTTTATTTACTATTGAATTACTTTTTCTTTTATCAATACGAGTAGATAGGTTCACACTCGTCTCCGGTCTTTTGAACAGGAGTAGAAGGTTTATCCCTTGTTTCCTCTTTAGGATTGGGTTTCCACTTCCTTCTAAAGTCTACTTCAACTCTATACTTCTAACATCTCCTCCTAAAACACTGAACTTTTTATTTACTATTGAATTATTTTTTTTTTTTATCAATACGAGTAGATAGGTTCACACTCCTCTCCGGTCTTTTGAACAGGAGTAGAAGGTTTATCCCTTGTTTCCTCCTTAGGATTTGTTTTCCACTTCCTTCTAAAGTCTACTTCAACTCTATACTTCTAACATCTCCTCCTAAAACACTGAACTTTTATTTACTATTGAATTACTTTTTCTTTTATCAATACGAGTAGATAGGTTCACACTTCTCTCCGGTCTTTTGAACAGGAGTAGAAGGTTTATCCCTTGTTTCCTCTTTAGGATTGGGTTTCCACTTCCTTCTAAAGTCTACTTCAACTCTATACTTCTAACATCTCCTCCCAAAACACTGAAATTTTATTTACTATTGAATTACTTTTTTTTTTATCAATACGAGTAGATAGGTTCACACTTCTCTCCGGTCTTTTGAACAGGAGTAGAAGGTTTATCCCTTGTTTGCTCCTTAGGATTAGGTTTCCACTTCCTTCTAAAGTCTACTTCAACTCTATACATTCTAACATTTACCTTTTTTCCCGAAACCTCTCCGGTCTTTTTATTTATATTGAATTACTTCCTTCTAAAGTTTTTTCTTTTTATCAAAAATACTTTTATTTACTATTGAATTACTTTTCTTTTTAGATAGGTTCACACTTCTCTCCGGTCTTTTGAACAGGAGAGAAGGTTTATCCCTTGTTTCCTCTTTAGGATTGGGTTTCCACTTCCTTCTAAAGTCTACTTCAACTCTATACTTCTAACATCTCCTCCCAAAACACTGAACTTTTATTTACTATTGAATTACTTTTTTTCTTTTATCAATACGAGTAGATAGGTTCACACTCCTCTCCGGTCTTTTTTGAACAGGAGTAGAAGGTTTATCCCTTGTTTCCTCTTTTTTTAGGATTGGGTTTCCAGTTCCTTCTAAAGTCTACTTCAACTCTATACTTCTAACATCTCCTCCTAAAACACTGAACTTTTTATTTACTATTGAATTACTTTTTTTCTTTTATCAATACGAGTAGATAGGTTCACACTTCTCTCCGGTCTTTTGAACAGGGTAGAAGGTTTATCCCTTGTTTCCTCCTTAGGATTGGGTTTCCACTTCCTTCTAAAGTCTACTTCTAACTCTATACTTCTAACATCCGGTCCTAAAACTCTGAACTTTTATTTACTATTGAATTACATTTTTTCTTTTATCAATACGAGTAGATAGGTTCAAACTTCTCTCCGGTCTTTTGAACAAGAGTAGAAGGTTTATCCTTGTTTTTCTCTTTAGGGTTGGGTTTCCAGTTCCTTCTAAAGTCTACTTCACTTCTATACTTCTAACATCACGTCCTAAAACTCTGAACTTTTATTTACTATTGAATTACTTTTTTTTTATCAATACGAGTAGATAGGTTCACACTGCTCTCCGGTCATTTGAACAGGAGTAGAAGGTTTATCCCTTGTTTCCTCCTTAGGATTGGGTTTCCAGTTCCTTCTAAAGTCTACTTCAACTCTATACTTCTAACATCTCCTCCTAAAACACTGAACTTTTTATTTACTATTGAATTACTTTTTCTTTTTATCAATACGAGTAGATAGGTTCACACTGTTTCCGGTCTTTTGAACAGGAGTAGAAGGTTTATCCCTTGTTTCCTCTTTAGGATTGGGTTTCCACTTCCTTCTAAAGTCTACTTCAACTCTATACTTTCTAACATCTCCTCCTAAAACTCTGAACTTTTTATTTACTATTGAATTACTTTTTCTTTTATCAATACGAGTAGATAGGTTCACACTTCTCTCCGGTCTTTTGAACAGGAGTAGAAGGTTTATCCCTTGCTTCCTCCTTAGGATTGGTTTTCCACTTCCTTCTAAAGTCTACTTCAACTCTATACTTCTAACATCTCCTCCCAAAACACTGAACATTTATTTACTATTGAATTACTTTTTTCTTTTTTTATCAATACGAGTAGATAGGTTCACACTTCTCTCCGGTCTTTTGAACAGGAGTAGAAGGTTTATCCTTGTTTCCTCCTTAGGATTGGGTTTCCACTTCCTTCTAAAGTCTACTTCAACTCTATACTTCTAACATCTCCTCCCAAAAACACTGAACTTTTATTTACTATTGAATTACTTTTTTTTTTTATCAATACGAGTAGATAGGTTCACACTTCTCTCCGGTCTTTTGAACAGGAGTAGAAGGTTTATCCCTTGTTTCCTCTTTAGGATTGGGTTTCCACTTCCTTCTAAAGTCTACTTCAACTCTATACTTCTAACATCTCCTAAAACTCTGAACTTTTTTATTTACTATTGAATTATTTTTTTCTTTTTTATCAATACGAGTAGATAGGTTCACACTCCTCTCCGGTCTTTTGAACAGGAGTAGAAGGTTTATCCTTGTTTCCTCTTTTTTAGGATTCGGTTTCCTGTTCCTTCTAAAGTCTACTTCAACTCTATACTTCTAACATCTCCTCCCAAAACACTGAACTTTTATTTACTATTGAATTACTTTTTTCTTTTTATCAATACGAGTAGATAGGTTCACACTTCTCTCCGGTCTTTTGAACAGGAGTAGAAGGTTTATCCTTGTTTCCTCTTTAGGATTGGGTTTCACTTCCTTCTAAAGTCTACTTCAACTCTATACTTCTAACATCTCCTCCCAAAACTCTGAACTTTTATTTACTATTGAATTACTTTTTCTTTTTATCAATACGAGTAGATAGGTTCACACTCCTCTCCGGTCTTTTGAACAGGAGTAGAAGGTTTATCCCTTGTTTCCTCTTTAAGGTTGGGTTTCCAGTTCCTTCTAAAGTCTACTTCAACTCTATACTTCTAAAGATCACGTCCTAAAACTCTGAACTTTTATTTACTATTGAATTACTTTTTCTTTTATCAATACGAGTAGATAGGTTCAAACTCCTCTCCGGTCTTTTGAACAAGAGTAGAAGGTTTATCCCTTGTTTCCTCTTTAGGGTTGGGTTTCCAGTTCCTTCTAAAGTCTACTTCACTTCTATACTTCTAACATCACGTCCTAAAACTCTGAAGTTTTATTTACTATTGAATTACTTTTTCTTTTATCAATACGAGTAGATAGGTTCACACTCCTCTCCGGTCTTTTGAACAGGAGTAGAAGGTTTATCCCTTGTTTCCTCCTTAGGATTGGGTTTCCAGTTCCTTCTAAAGTCTACTTCAACTCTATACTTCTAACATCTCCTCCTAAAACACTGAACTTTTATTTACTATTGAATTACTTTTTTTCTTTTTATCAATACGAGTAGATAGGTTCACACTCGTCTCCGGTCTTTTGAACAGGAGTAGAAGGTTTATCCCTTGTTTCCTCTTTAGGATTGGGTTTCCACTTCCTTCTAAAGTCTACTTCAACTCTATACTTCTAACATCTCCTCCTAAAACTCTGAACTTTTATTTACTATTGAATTACTTTTTCTTTTATCAATACGAGTAGATAGGTTCACACTTCTCTCCGGTCTTTTGAACAGGAGTAGAAGGTTTATCCCTTGTTTCCTCCTTAGGATTGGTTTTCCACTTCCTTCTAAAGTCTACTTCAACTCTATACTTCTAACATCTCCTCCCAAAACACTGAACATTTATTTACTATTGAATTACTTTTTCTTTTATCAATACGAGTAGATAGGTTCACACTTCTCTCCGGTCTTTTGAACAGGAGTAGAAGGTTTATCCCTTGTTTCCTCCTTAGGATTGGGTTTCCACTTCCTTCTAAAGTCTACTTCAACTCTATACTTCTAACATCTCCTCCTAAAACACTGAACTTTTATTTACTATTGAATTACTTTTTCTTTTATCAATACGAGTAGATAGGTTCACACTTCTCTCCGGTCTTTTGAACAGGAGTAGAAGGTTTATCCCTTGTTTCCACTTTAGGATTGGGTTTCCACTTCCTTCTAAAGTCTACTTCAACTCTATACTTCTAACATCTCCTAAATCTCTGAACTTTTATTTACTATTGAATTACTTTTTCTTTTATCAATACGAGTAGATAGGTTCACACTCCTCTCCGGTCTTTTGAACAGGAGTAGAATGTTTATCCCTTGTTTCCTCTTTAGGATTCGGTTTCCTGTTCCTTCTAAAGTCTACTGCAACTCTATACTTCTAACATCTCCTCCTAAACTCTGAACTTTTATTTACTATTGAATTACTTTTTCTTTTATCAATACGAGTAGATAGGTTCACACTTCTCTCCGGTCTTTTGAACAGGAGTAGAAGGTTTATCCCTTGTTTCCTCTTTAGGGTTGGGTTTCCAGTTCCTTCTAAAGTCTACTTCAACTCTATACTTCTAACATCACCTCCTAAAACTCTGAACTTTTATTTACTATTGAATTACTTTTTCTTTTATCAATACGAGTAGATAGGTTCACACTCCTCTCCGGTCTTTTGAACAGGAGTAGAAGGTTTATCCCTTGTTTCCTCTTTAGGGTTGGGTTTCCAGTTCCTTCTAAAGTCTACTTCAACTCTATACTTCTAACATCACCTCCTAAAACTCTGAACTTTTTATTTACTATTGAATTACTTTTTTCTTTTATCAATACGAGTAGATAGGTTCACTCTCCTCTCCGGTCTTTTGAACAGGAGTAGAAGGTTTATCCATTGTTTCCTCTTTAGGGTTGGGTTCCAGTTCCTTCTAATGTCTACTTCAACTCTATACTTCTAACATCACCTCCTAAAACTCTGAACTTTTATTTACTATTGAATTACTTTTTCTTTTATCAATACGAGTAGATAGGTTCACACTCCTCTCCGGTCTTTTGAACAGGAGTAGAAGGTTTATCCCTTGTTTCCTCTTTAGCATTTGTTTTCTAGTTCCTTGTAAAATCTTCTCATTCTCTTTCACTCCCGGTAGCCCTTTGCATATTAGTGGCATTATTGCCTTGCTTGGTATGAACTAAATTGCAAAAATATTTTTATACGTTAAAATTTAGCACAAAATCGTATAATTCTGGTTTTCTGCGAGCCAAACATTACAGGGTGTGGATTACCCAGGACGTCACATCATAGTCCAAATGAATTGTAGCAAGACTTCAATTTAAAATGTTGTCATGCACCAAGATGATGGCCCTAATTCTGACCGAAAATGTACACGTACTAAAGTTGATTGTTTCATCAAATCCATTCATTCACGATCTCCGATGGAGCTGCTCTTAACTGCTCGGAAATATTGGTCCTTTTATATAGCTGTGAATACTGAACGATCTCATCATATATGGAGAAGAAATGGAGTACAGACATGAGGTAAAAGAAAGTTGGTCCTACAGAAGAGAATGGACTAAACATATGAGCAATGAAATTTTTTTATAGAAAATGGACATAGACAAGAGGGACTGGAAAACAACACATAACCTACTTAATTTGTGTAAATGTTTGGCAGAACAGAGAAATAGCAAAACGATAGAATTAACTAAGAGCTACAAATGGCAGAAAATTGTGGAGAGCCATGCCATGAAGGAATACGGCATATAGAAGATGAACGAGCTTGTGCTGAAGGCTGGTAGAACAGGGATTATGAGAGATATCAGAAAATACAAAGCTTGCTAAGAGCTATAAAGGTCAGGAAGTTGTGGATTTACATTGATCGCTCATGTCCTAAATGGACATGCCACATAGAAGTCTTTGAAGAAGAAGAAGAAGTTTGTAAATGGTTGGCAGAATAAGGATTAGGAGAGATATCAGAAAATACAAAGCTTACTAAGAGCTATAAAGGTCAGGAAGTTGTGGAGAGCCATGATCCTAAATGAACATGTCGCATAGAAGAAGAAGAAGAAGAAGAAGAAGCTTGTGTAAATGGTTGGCAGAATAAGGTTTAGGAGAGATATCAGAAAATACAATGCTTGCTAAGAACTATAAAGGCCAGGAAGTTGTGGAGAGCCATGATCGCTCATGTCCTAAATGGACATGCCACATAGAGAAAGAAGATGAAGAAGAAGTTTGTGTAAATGGTTGGCAGAATAAGGATTAGAGAGAGATCAGAAAATACAAAGCTTGCTAAGAGCTACAAAGGTCGGGAAGTTGTGGAGAGCCATGATCGTTCATGTCTTAAATGGACATGCCCATAGAAGAAGAAGAAGAAGAAGAAGAAGAAGAAGAAGAAGAAGAGAATTCTTGTTCTTTACTTGGGACACTGGCGCATCATCCCATGTATATTTATTGTTCACTAGTTTTAACCGGGAAAATTTCATGGTTTTTTTCTATTCTAATATTTTGATGAATCTTAATTCTTACGTTAATGATTGAATAAGCTCATGCTGACTTCTGTGGCAATAACATACGCGTAGAGATTTCCCCGTCGCTTCGTTAAATATTTGAGGTTAATAACTTAGACAAAATATTGCAATAACAATCATAAATATGCTGGTTGTTACTTTAAAATTGAGTACAAATGATTTGAACTTGAGAACTTTTTCTATTTTACTGAAACACCTTTAATCTTCTCTCTTTTCTTTCTTTTTTCTTCTCTCTCTCTCTCTCTCTCTCTCTCTTTCTTTTCATTTTCGCACTGGAAAGAAGTGTATGTCTTTTTTTTAATGCAATCAAACGGAGTCCATTATTTAGGAAGTATTGGCAGAAGACGTTAAACACTTCCATCATCCCTTCTTTCTTTCTTTCTTTATTTCTTTTCTCTTCTCTCTCTCTCTCTCTCTCGCTTTTATTTCTTTCATTTTCTCACTGGAAAAAAGAAGTGTATGTCTTGCTTTTTTTTAATGCAAACGAATTGGAAAATGGATTCTTATAAATAAAAACTTAAAGAAAAATATGCAAAAAACAATATTGTATTTTTATTAAATAAGTATTTGTTATTTTAATCATTACATTTTTTTAATATAGTGGAAGTATTTTGTATGTTAGATAATAAAACTTTTAATTTTTCAAGAAAATAAATAATAATGAGTAAAACTCGAGTAAAACCAACAGTACTTTTGTATCCCTAAACTTTTTTGCATTTCCCACCAAAATTTGGTTTCCATCGGCCAAGGTATGTCTATTTTAGTATTTGTGTCGGACGGACTGACAGAAGTCATAGAATTTTATGTATAGATTAAAGTTTGAATATTTCCACCAGTGTATGAATTTCAGTCATGTGTCGGTCTTTTTTTTCTTTTTTGTGATTGTGTGTGTGTGTGTGTGTGTGTGTGTGTGAGAGAGAGAGAGAGAGAGAAAATGCTTTCGCAAATGTGATGAAAAATATATGCATCGAATAGAAAGTGTATGCTTATATGAGGCACGGTGGAGTAATGGATTGAGGAATCGGAGAGCCGAGTTCGAATTCCAGTCAAGTTCATTACATTCACTTACACGCTAATACCCCTGGGAAAGGCATGAATCTCTTCTTCTCCCAAATATGAGTAAATAGCAGGACAGACCGTGTTCTATAGCCTTGAATGGCAACTGGTCTACTGCAGAAAGAAATGGCAACCTACTGCGGGAAAAAAATTTGCCACGTCAGTTATGTATCAAAAGATACATGATCGCCTAAGCGTGTATCACGCATGGCACATAATTGACTGATACTTATATAAAAGAGATTGAGAAAGTTTGTATATGAACGTGCCAGAGAGAAAGAGAGAGAAAATTTGCATATGCTTGCATATATCTGTAAAAGGAAGAAAGAATGTATTAAAGTTTAATGTTTGTGGTGCGCATGTGTGTATGTGTGTGTGCGTGTGAGTAAATTAGTATGTGAGAAATAGATAATACGTGTGGAACTTATTGAGAGAGATAGTGAGTACGTTAAAATGTATATGCGTATAAAGAGGATGTGTAATTGTGAAGAAAAGGAACGTATAAATTAGTGTATGAAAATGTGAGAGAAAGTGCGTGCACGCATGTCTCAGTGAATATGTTTTGTGCAACAAAGTGAATATGTGTACGTGTGGGAATATCTATGTGGATGTACTCATTTGCGTATGGGAATATCCATAAAAGAAGTTGTGTATGTGACATAAATAATGCATATGTGCGTGTGTGATAGAGAAAGTGTTTGTGTGTGAGAGAAAAGAAAAACAGTAAGAAAGAGAGTGTGTGCGTGAGAATGAGGTGTGTGCGTGTGTGTGAGAGAGAAAGGCAGAGTTTCCGTGTGTGAGAGAGAAAGAGAGTGTGTGTGGAGTGTGTATGAGAGAAAGTGTTTGTGTATGTACGTAAGAGAATGTGGGGGAGAGAGTGTATGTGTGTGTGAGAGAGAGAGAGAGCATAGGCAATTGTATGTGTTTGCGTTTCTACAAGTACAAATATGTGCGTATATGCTTGTGATGTATAGAATTTGTGTGTGTGAGTAAGAGTCTGCGTGAGGCACTGGGCGTACTGAGGGGGAGATGTTACCCACCACCACTACCACCACCACCACCACCAATGATGGTACATTAAACACAAGGTCATAGCGTTGGTATCAGAAAGTGTCTCTTTTTCAGACACCTCAGGCATCAACGATTGATCGTGATCCTTTCCTCTCAAAGTTGAAGCCGGTTGTGGATAGCCCTTAACTTTGGTTAATTTTTGTCACCCACAGAGGAAATGTTATTTTATTGCTTAGCTCAGTTATTACATAAGACATTATTCCACGTAGACACGACCTAAAAATACTATACTTGATTTATACAAAGCTATTCGTATTAAGCACTCAGTGAGGATCTAACTCAGTGATAACGATCGACGAGAGTATACCAATTTATAACATGAGTCTCTTGGTGTATCGTACAGAAGGAAGGGTCAAACATTATGAGATGGCTAGTAGTTTTTGACCAAAGCCGAATGTCAACCTTCAAAACAAACTTGCCATTTAGCTAGTCTGATGAAGCATTAGCAACAGGATGAGGCAAGTTATGCAGAGTAAAGAGAATATTCTCTTCAATGTTTGAGAAAAAAAAGCGTTATCATCCACAGCTGACTTCATACGAAATTTCGAAATTGTTATTAGGGACGCGTATCTTCGGAACACACATCTTGCAGAAGTTCCTCGAGTTGTTTGTTCGTTGCTTATTCTTCTACAAATGCTTGATATTCTGGTTATTGGTTCAGTAGGAAAGCATTAATTCCAAAAGACAAGATGTCTACAGGGACATTTTGTTTCCTTTGAGAAACCGGATATCTGAAGTGAAGCGCACCAGACAGTAGTGTGCAGAGTTGGGTGGGGGAAGGGCATCCATATCGGGGAGGGCGAATACAATGAAAGATTGAAATAAAAATTTAATTTATATTTAATTTCAATAAAATGTTTATTTCATGTTTCATCTGTTTTTACATATTTAAAATGTCCTTCCTGTCTCACATTTCTCAGTACTAAAACCTATAGCCTCCCCCACTTGTGTCTTAGGGGGGGGGGGCATACAATCAAGGGGTTGGCCCCAGATGTCATCAAACATCACTAAACCTCACTGCATGAAGGACGAAAACCTTTTTGACTAATGATTATGTCTTGGTTTATCATATTTTTTATGTTTTTTTTTGTGTGCTGTATTTGTATTTTATTTCCACAAGTTTAAATATGGATTTGCTTCTGTATTTTCCATGTCGACCAATTGTTGACACGGAAAAATGATTGATTTATTAATAGTAGCGTGCAGAAATGGTGGAGGTGCAGAGGGTGCGATGGATTTGGGCATCCATATTGGAGAGATGACATCCAATCAAAAGTGAGATAAAAATTTTTTTTGAAATTCGAAATTCTCTCTCTCTGTTAACGTCGTTGTACAAGCACTCTACAGTCCCACAAGCTTTTGTGAATGTGGATCCATGTTACATTCAGATTTATTTTGTTGTTAGTATCCATTAGTGCGCAAAAGGGGCGCAGAGGTTGCAATTGCCCCAGGTATCCATATTGGAGAGATGACATCCAATCAAAGAGCGAGATAAAAATTTAGTTTATGTTTAATTTGAATAAAGTGTTTATTTCAGGTTTCATTTGCTTTTTATATAATTAAAATATCTTCCTTACTCATATTTCTCAGTAATATGCCCTATCGGGAACTGGGTACATATATGCCTTTACTTGAGCCTTAAGGATCAAGAAGTTTGCTGGACATCACTAGACATCTGCATGTCACTGTAATAGATAGTGTGCATGTGTGCGTGCGCGCGCACAGTAAGTGTCAATCTCGTTATTCAGTCGTAATTAATCTAGTGAGACGAGCTTTCTGACCATTACATCACATCGATGTGCCCAAATGATTTTCTAAGCTAAGCTGTTAAAAAGCTGAAAGTATGGCACACCACGTGAGGACCGAACTCACTATACAGTCGTAATTGATCATACAAACTTGCTAATCACTACATCACATCGAAGTGCCTGCGTATGTATGTATGTATGTGTGTGTAGCGTGTTCAGTTTTTCAGTTGTTATTTTTGTTTTTATAACCTTTTACAGAAGATATTCATTCAGTTATTTATTTATTTATTTATTCATTTATTTATTTATTTATTTATTCATTTATTTATTTATTTTTACAAAATGGCTATCTACAATTAATTCCTATGAAGCAAGATATTGTGAAAAATTAGTGAAAAAGAGCAAACTAGGATAATCATTCAGCACCCACTGTGACAACTGTGGGTTGATCTGTCGGGTGTCCGGTCGAGAAGGACAGAAGAAACTCCCAGTGGGCTGATGGATATTAAATACCCCTACCTTTTGCTTTCTTTCTTTCTTTCTTTTTTCTTTTTTTTTCTTTCTTTCACGTTCTCTATTCTTTCTTTCTTTCTTTCATGTTCTGTATTTTTCTTTCTTATTCTTTCTTTTCTTTCTTTCTTTCTTTCTTTCTTTTCTTTCTTTCTTAGGCGTTCTTTCTTTCTTTCACGCTCTATATTTTTCTTTTTTTTTTTCTTTCATTATTTCTTTCTTTCCTTCCTTCTTTCTTTCTTTCTTTCTTTCCCATTTTAATTTTTTCATTCTTTCTGCCTTCCTTTTCTTTCTTTCTTTCTTTCTTTCTTTCTTTCTTTCTTTCTTTTCTTCCTTTCCAAATTTTCTTTCTTTTCCTTTCTTCCTTCTTTTCTTTCTTCTTTCTTCCTTCCTTCCTTCCTTCCTTTCTTTCTTTTCTTTCTTTCTTTCTTTCTTTTTTCTTTCTCTCTTTCATGTTCAACTATTGTTATTATGTCTTTTATTATACTCATGCTGACAACTATACCGTGTACCAAACAAGAGATGGCTAAAAAAGAAAGAAACAAAGAAAAAGAAAGAAAGGGAGTGAAATAGAAAAAGGAAAAGAAAGAAAGAAATGCTGCAAAATATAGAAAGGGAAAATGTAGTGTTTACCTGTGACTGTATTTAATTTATTAAATAAAGAATTGGCCTCGAGTTAAATCCCTTTGTGTTCACATACAGTACTACGATAACGCTTTTGGTACTTAATACAAGGTGTGGGCTTAATAATCAAGGCGTATTTGAATTTTATCAATATGTAGTAAACGGATGGGTCTTAAAGTGACGTCAGAAAATAATTTAATGAGTCAAAAAAGCGAGAACTTAATAAACTTGGGGTTGGAAAATTTCCTCAAAAAAGAAAAAAATCATACATATATGTCTCCGGCGCATGCGTGTATATGTGAATGTTTCTGCTTTGGAAGAATGCTGTAGAGATTCACCTGTTTTGTTTTCATGAGATGCCATGTTAAACAAGTTCACTTGTTATATACTAAGCTTTGCTTAGTTTGTGGAACAAAGTATTAGTCACCTAGTAAAGATAGAAATCAATATGACAAAAAAAAGCTTGTAGAAGTTACTATACTTACACCAATGTGCCAAAAGTAGGTTTCATTTTGAATTTGTTAACTTCATTTTGGAAGTAAGAGGTCGCTGTCACTGTCAGTGGATTTTTTTCATATGGCCGTTTTTGATTCATGACTGACTAGGCAGAAGATTGTCTCGCAGTAGGATTTCGTTTCTTTCTGTACGTGACTGTCCTGCTATTCAACACATATCTCTGGAGAAAAGATTGATTCATAGCTTTCTCAAAGGGTATTCAAGCCAAACTGAATGCAACTGGAATTGGAACTCGGTTCCATCTACTTCCATCTACATCCCGAACCGATATCTATTACACCAACCTCACTTCCGGACTGATTCATACCTTTCCCAAGGGTATTAGTGTCTAAGGAATGTAACGAACTCGATTGGAATTCGAACCCGGCTCTATCGACTTCTCATCCCGACCCAATATCTATTACACCAACCTCACTTCCGGATTGATTCATACCTTTCCCAAAGGGTATTAGTGTCTAAGTGAATGTAACGAACTCGATTGGAATTCGAACCCGGATCTATCGACTTTCATTCCAAACCGATATCTATTACACCAACCTCACTTCGGATTGATTCATACCTTTCCCAAGGGTATTAGTGTCTAAGTGAATGTAACGAACTCGATTGGAATTCGAACCCGGCTCTATCGACTTCTCATCCCGAACCAATATCTATTACACCAACCTCACTTCCGGATTGATTCATACCTTTCCCAAGGGTATTTGTGCCTAAGTGAATAACGAACTCTCGATTGGAATTCGAACCCGGCTCTATCGACTTCTCATCCCGAACCGATACCTATTACACCAACCTCACTTCCGGATTGATTCATACCTTTCCCAAGGGTATTTGCGTCTAAGTGAATGTAACGAACTCGATTGAATTCGAACCCGGCTCTATCGACTTCTCATCCCGAACCGATATCTATTACACCAACCTCACATCCGGATTTATTCATACCTTTCCGAGGGTATTTGTGCCTAAGGAATGTAACGAACTCGATTGGAATTCGAACCCGGCTCTATCTACTTCTCATCCCGAACCGATATCTATTACACCAACCTCACTTCCGGATTGATTCATACCTTTCCCGAGGGTATTTCTTGCCTAAGTGAATGTAACGAACTCGATTGGAATTCGAACCCGGCTCTATCGACTTCTCATCCCGAACCAATATCTATTACACCAACCTCACTTCCGGATTGATTCATACTTTTCCCAAGGGTATTAGTGTCTAAGTGAATGTAACGAACTCGATTGGAATTCGAACCCGGCTCTATCTACTTTCATCCTGAACTGATATCTATTACACCAACCTCACTTCCGGATTGATTCATACCTTTCCCAAGGGTATTTGCGTCTAAGTGAATGTAACGAACTCGATTGGAATTCGAACCCGGCTCTATCGACTTCTCATCCGAACCGATATCTATTACACCAACCTCACTTCCGGATTGATTCATACCTTTCCGAGGGTATTTGTGCCTAAGTGAATGTAACGAACTCGATTGGAATTCGAACCCGGCTCTATCGACTTCTCATCCCGAACCGATATCTATTACACCAACCTCACATCCGGATTTATTCATACCTTTCCCAAGGGTATTAGTGTCTAAGTGAATGTAACGAACTCGATTGGAATTCGAACCCGGCTCTATCGACTTCTCATCCCGAACCGATATCTATTACACCAACCTCACTTCCGGATTGATTCATACCTTTCCCCAAGGGTATTTGTGCCTAAGTGAATGTAACGAACTCGATTGGAATTCGAACCCGGCTCTATAGACTTCTCATCCCGAACCAATATCTATTACACCAACCTCACTTCCGGATTGATTCATACTTTTCCCAAGGGTATTAGTGTCTAAGTGAATGTAACGAACTCGATTGGAATTGAACCCGGCTCTATCAGTTTCATCCCGAACTGATATCTATTACACCAACCTCACTTCCGGATTGATTCATACCTTTCCCAAGGGTATTTGCGTCTAACTGAATGTAACGAACTCGATTGGAATTCGAACCCGGCTTATCGATTTTCATCCCGAACCGATATCTATTACACCAACCTCACTTCCGGATTGATTCATACCTTTCCTGAGGGTATTTGTGCCTAAGGAATGTAACGAACTCGATTGAATTCGAACCCGGCTCTAAGACTTCTCATCCAGAACCGATATCTATTACACCAACCTCACTTCCGGATTGATTCATACCTTTCCCGAGGGTATTTGTGCCTAAGTGAATGTAACGAACTCGATTGGAATTCGAACCCGGCTCTATCGACTTCTCATCCCGAACCAATATCTATTACACCAACCTCACTTCCGGATTGATTCATACCTTCCCAAGGGTATTTGCGTCTAAGAATGTAACGAACTCGATTGGAATTCGAACCCGGCTCTATCGACTTTCATCCCGAACCGATATCTATTACACCAACCTCACTTCCGGATTGATTCATACTTTTCCCAAGGGTCCTTGAATGTAACGAACTCGATTGAATTCGAACCCGGCTCTATCTACTTCTCATCCCGAACTGATATCTATTACACCAACCTCACTTCCGGATTGATTCATACCTTTCCCAAGGGTATTTGCGTCTCTTTGAATGTAACGAATTTTTCGATTGGAATTCTTCCTTTCTATCGACTTTCATCCCGAACCGATATCTATTACACCAACCTCACTTCCGGATTGATTCATACCTTTTCCGAGGGTATTTGTGCCTAAGTGAATGTAACGAACTCGATTGGAATTCGAACCCGGCTTTTTATCTACTTCTCATCCTGAACCGATATCTATTACACCAACCTCACTTCCGGATTGATTCATACCTTCCTGAGGGTATTTGTGCCTAAGTGAATGTAACGAACTCGATTGGAATTCGAACCCGGCTCTATCGACTTCTCATCCCGAACCAATATCTATTACACCAAGGGAAAACTTCCGGATTGATTCATACTTTTCCCAAGGGTATTAGTGTTAAGTGAATGTAACGAACTCGATTGGAATTCGAACCCCTTTGTATCTACTTCTCATCCCGAACTGATATCTATTACACCAACTCACTTCGGATTGATTCATACCTTTCCAAGGGTATTTGCGTTTAAGTGAATGTAACGAACTCGATGGGAATTGAGTGACGGCAGAATCGAATTTCATGAGTCGAAATATCGAGAACCAACCTCCCGGATTGATTCATACCTTTCCCGAAAAAATCTAAGTGAATGTAACGAACTCGATTGGAATGTGAACCGGCTCTATCGACTTCTCATGGAAGAACTGATATCTATTAAAGATTCAACCTTCCGGATTGATTCATTTTCATGAGGTATTTGTGGATGTAACGAACTTGTTGGAATTCGAACCCGGCTCTATCTACTTTCATCCCGAACTGATATCTATTACACCAACCTCACTTCCGGATTGATTCATATATGAACAAAAGGGTATTTGAAGTTCTAAGTGAATGTAACGAACTCGATTAGAATTCATTTTTGAATTTGTTATCGACTTCTCATGAAGAACCGATATCTATTACACAACCTCACTTCCGGATTTTCATATGTGGCCGAGGGTATTCATGCCTAAGTGAAGTAAAGATTGATTGGAATTCAGGATTTCTATCTACTTTCTCATCCCGAACTGATATCTATTACACCAACCTGACTTCCGGATTGATTCATACCTTTCCTGAGGGTATTAGTGTCTAAGGAATGTAACGAACTCGAATTGGAATTCGAACCTGGCTCCATCTACATCCATCCCGAACTGATATCTATTACACCAACCTCACTTCGGATTGATTCATACCTTTCCTGAGGGTATTTGTGTTCAAGTGAATGTAACGAACTCGATTGGAATTGAACCGGCTCTATCGACTTTCATCGAACCGATATCTATTACACCAACCTCACTTCCGGATTGATTCATACCTTTCCCGAGGGTATTTGTGCCTAAGTGAATGTAACGAACTCGATTGGAATTCGAACCCGGCTCTATCTACTTCTCATCCCGAACCGATATCTATTACACCAACCTCACTTCCGGATTGATTCATACCTTTCCCAAGGGTATTTGCGTCTAAGTGAATGTAACGAACTCGATTGGAATTCGAACCCGGCTCTATCGACTTCTCATCCCGAACCGATATCTATTACACCAACCTCACATCCGGATTTATTCATACCTTTCCTTGAGGGTATTTGTGTTCAAGTGAATGTAACGAACTCGATTGGAATTCGAACCCGGCTCTATCTACTTTCATCCCGAACTGATATCTATTACACCAACCTCACTTCCGGATTGATTCATACCTTTCCTGGAGGGTATTTGTGTCTAAGTGAATGTAACGAACTCGATTGGAATTCGAACCCGGCTCTATCTACTTCTCATCCCGAACCGATATCTATTACACCAACCTCACTTCCGGATTGATTCATACCTTCCTGAGGGTATTTGTGTCTAAGTGAATGTAACGAACTCGATTGGAATTCGAACCTGGCTCTATCTACTTCTCATCCCGAACTGATATCTATTACACCAACCTCACTTCCGGATTGATTCATACCTTTTTCCAACGACATTACACCACAACGCACATGTATTAAGGGAAATAAACTGACATTACTATAGTTATTTTCTGAACGTAGCTCAGATGTGGCACATAGCCGAAAGTATGCGACACCCAGTGAGGATCGAACTTACTACTCAGTCGTAATTGTTCAAGCTACATAAGCTTGTTAACTCTTACCCATCGTCATGCTGTCCAAATTGGCATTGACATTTGCAGATTTAAGATAAATTCATTTGTATTTTTTTTTTTTATTCATTTGTTTATAAATAATGTACAGGGTGATTTTTCAGTGTATCCAAGTCATTACCGGATGTAACAAAAGGTCGAGGTTTAAAGTGGGTTTAAATGCCAATACCGTGATGAAATTGTCTTAAGCCACCTCGTACCTTCCTCTTTTTGTGGAATAAATTCAGTATGTTAACTAACCGTTTTTGCTTCTTTACGTACAATTTTTGTCCATCATTATCTTTCGATGCTGTATTCTAAAGAAACTCTTTTAAAAACGAAAAGAAAGAAAGAAGGAAACAAATAAACTAAGTTCGTTTGCAACGAGAAAGTGATTTTAAGATCGACGTGTTTTACCATCAATGAAGGTGAAATGTACTCGGGTCGACTTTTAAAGAAACTTTTATTTAAAAATAACTTTGGTCATTTGTTTACATTTTGAGTTGTTTGTGTCGAGAGTTTTTCAGTACCTATTCATATAATCTTCACTTCAGGTTTCTTTTCGCTATTTTTTTTTCTCGTGTAGCATGTATACGTTATTTCTGTATTTTTTCTTTTCTTTATTTCCTTACGAGTATAGAGTACACTCTACAAGTACATAGCTATGCACTAAACAACAACAAAAATACCAATTTATTTATCCGATTGCACTGTACTGCTTAACTTGTGTGGCTGACGAAAGTAACCCTTCTCGCTGTTGAATTAACATTAACTTCATCATGGGACAGTCACACCTTATTTAGGGCGAGGCTGTGGAGAGAATCGACTGATACTAATTTAGAAAAGAGAATAATAAGCCGAATGACTTTAACACAACTTTGTTCTTTTATTTTCAAGTTCTGTGGGCAAGGCTTTCTAGGGTGATTAACACCGTATGACGAAACAAACAGTTGCGCTTGGGTAACCAAACAATTTGGAAGTGCCCGCACCCGAAAAATGTCATTGAGCAGTAACTGTTCTGCTTTTCCTGATAGCTCAAATTCATCGCTTTTGTATTAGTTATTTTAGGTATCTCCACGAAATCGCTAAAAAATAGCATAGCATGATGAATAAGACGCCAAACTAAATAAATAACTGTTATTTTATTTGTTTTACTTATCTTGCAACCTGAAAATCTTCCTAAGTGTTTTTTTTAATGTTTTCAGAAAAAAATTAGCTTGCTAGTTAGTTCCATCCACCAAAAGTTTATCATAAATCTTTTTCTAAAATCATGTTTACGATGAGTCAGCTGTAAATAATTATTGTTATTTTTATACTCCTATAAAGGATCAATGTACATGTATGCTAGTATTTGCCTTCTGGCTGGTATCAAAGTGTAGTATCTAAATTTTATCTCCCAAATGTGTCTCTTTATCTTCGGCTAGAGAGCAAATCAGTTGTGCCTCTGTCTACCAAAAGAGCACGACTGAAAATGTTATTGAAAGATGCCTGGGTCTCAGAGAACGGCTGTCCGCGGCAGTGCCTCTCTCATTGCACTAAAGACTTGGGTGTGAGACATGAGGGATCGGTATTAAAACTGATGGCAGCGCAAACCGCCGGTTTCAGGGGGTTGGGTTAAATTGAGACTGGCCTGAGTTCATATGCTCAGGCTCCCCACATTAAACTGGCCTTTGTGCGACATCCTGTCGGCGTGAGACGGCAAGTAAATGCAATCTGCCTCGAGCGGACAAACTATATTTTATCTCTCAATTGAGTTTCTGTCTTTGGACAGAGAGCACAACGAATAAATAAGGGATGCTTGATCCTGGGGATTCCATCATATATGGAGAAGAAATGGAGTACAGACATGAGGTAAAAAGAAAGTTGGTCCTACAGAAGAGAATGGACTAAACATGCTGAGCAATGAAATTTTTTTTTAGAAAATGGACATAGACAAAGAGGGACTGGAAAACAACACATAACCTACTTAATTTGTGTAAATGTTTGGCAGAACAGAGAAATAGCAAAACGATAGAATTAACTAAGAGCTACAAATGGCAGAAAATTGTGGAGACCATGCCATGAAGGAATACAGCATATAGAAGATGAACGAGCTTGTGCTGAAGGCTGGTAGAACAGGGATTATGAGAGATATCAGAAAATACAAAGCTTGCTAAGAGCTATAAAAGGTCAGGAAGTTGTGGAGAGCCATGATCGCTCATGTCCTAAATGGACATGCCACATACAGAAGAAAAAAGAAGAAGAAGCTTGTGTAAATGGTTGGCAGAATAAGGATTAGGAGATATCAGAAAATACAAAGCTTACTAAGAGCTATAAAGGTCAGGAAGTTGTGGAGCCATGATCCTAAATGAACATGTCGCATAGAAGAAGAAGAAGAAGAAGAAGAAGCATGTAAATGGTTGGCAGAATAAGGTTTAGGAGAGATATCAGAAAATACAATGCTTGCTAAGAACTATAAAGGCCAGGAAGTTGTGAGAGCCATGATCGCTCATGTCCTAAATGGACATGCCACATAGAGAAGAAAGATGAAGAAAGAAGCTTGTGTAAATGGTTGGCAGAATAAGGATTTGAGAGAGATCAGAAAATACAAAGCTTGCTAAGAGCTACAAAGGTCGGGAAGTTGTGGAGAGCCATGATCGTTCATGTCTTAAATGGACATGCCACATAGAAGAAGAAGAAGAAGAAGAAGAAGAAGAAGAAGAAGAAGAGAATTCTTGTTCTTTACTTGGGACACTGCGCATCATCCCATGTATATTTATTGTTCACTAGTTTTAACCTGCCAGGAAAATTTCATGGTTTTTCTATTCTAATATTTTGATGAATCTTAATTCTTACGTTAATGATTGAATAAGCTCATGCTGACTTCTGTGGCAATAACATACGCGTAGAGATTTCCCCGTCGCTTCGTTAAATATTTGAGGTTAACAACTTAGACAAAATATTGCAATAACAATCATAAATATGCTGGTTGTTACTTTAAAATTGAGTACAAATGATTTGAACTTGAGAACTTTTTCTATTTTACTGAAACACCTTTAATCTTCTCTTTTCTTTCTTTCCTCTCTCTCTCTCTCTCTCTCTCTCTCTCTCTCTCTCTCTCTCTTTTCTTTCATTTTTCGCACTGGAAAAAGAAGTGTATGTCTTTTTTTAATGCAATCAAAACAGAGTCCATTATTTAGGAAGTATTGGCAGAAGACGTTAAACACTTCCATCATCCCTTCTTTCTTTCTTTCTTTCTTTCTTTCTCTCTCTCTCTCTCTCTCTCTCTCTCTCTCTCACTCCTTTTTATTTCTTTCATTTCTCACTGGAAAAAAAGTGTATGTCTTCTTTTTTTAATGCAAACGAATTGGAAAATGGATTTTATAAATAAAAACTTAAAGAAAAATAATAAAAAAACAATATTGTATTTTTATTAAATAAGTATTTGTTATTTTAATCATTAAAATTTTTTAATATAGTGGAAGTATTTTTGTATGTTAGATAATAAAACTTTTAATTTTCAAGAAAATAAATAATAATGAGTAAAAACTCGAGTAAAACCAACAGTACTTTGTATCCCTAAACTTTTGCATTTCCCACCAAAATTTGGTTTCCATCGGCCAAGGTATGTCTATTTTAGTATTTGTGTCGGACGGACTGACAGAAGTCATAGAATTTTATGTATAGATTAAAGTTTGAATATTTCCACCAGTGTATGAATTTCAGTCATGTGTCGGTCTTTTTTTTTTTTGTGATTGTGTGTGTGTGTGTGTGTGTGTGTGTGTGTGTGTGAGAGAGAGAGAGAGAGAGAAGAAAGAAGAGAAAAATGTGATGAAAAATATATGCATCGAATAGAGTGTATGCTTATATGAGGCACGGTGGAGTAATGGATTGAGGAATCGGAGAGCCGAGTTCGAATTCAGTCAAGTTCATTACATTCACTTACGCTAATACCCCTGGGAAGGCATGAATCCTCTTCTTCTCCCAAATATGAGTAAATAGCAGGACAGACCGTGTTCTATAGCCTTGAATGGCAACTGGTCTACTGCAGAAAGAAATAGCAACCTGCGGAAAAAATTTGCCACGTCAGTTATGTATCAAAAGATACATGATCGCCTAAGCGATGTATCACGCATGGCACATAATTGACTGATACTTATATAAAAGTTGAGAAAGTTTGTATATGAACGTGCCAGAGAGAAAGAGAGAGAGAAAATTTGCATATGCTTGCATATATCTGTAAAGGAAAGAAAGAATGTATTAAAGTTTAATGTTTGTGGTGCGCATGTGTGTATGTGTGTGTGCGTGTGAGTAAATTAGTATGTGAGAAATAGATAATACGTGTGAACTTCTGAGAGAGATAGTGAGTACGTTAAAATGTATATGCGTATAAAGAGGATGTGTAATTGTGTGTGCGAACGTATAAATTAGTGTATGAAAATGTGAGAGAAAGTGCGTGCACGCATGTCTCAGTGAATATGTTTTTGTGCAACAAAGTGAATATGTGTACGTGTGGGAATATCTATGTGGATGTACTCATTTGCGTATGGGAATATCCATAAAAGAAGTTGTGTATGTGACATAAATAATGCATATGTGCGTGTGTGATAGAGAAAGTGTTTTGTGTGTGAGAGAAAGAAAAAACAGTAAGAAGAGAGTGTGCGTGAGAGAATGAGTGTGTGCGTGTGTGTGTGAGAGAGAAAGGCAGAGTTTCCGTGTGTGAGAGAGAAAGAGAGTGTGTGGGAGTGTGTATGAGAGAGAAAGTGTTTGTGTATGTACATGTAAGAGAAATGTGGGGAGAGAGTGTATGTGTGTGAGAGAGAGAGAGAGAGCATAGGCAATTGTATGTGTTTGCGTTTCTACAAGTACAAATATGTGCGTATATGCTTGTGATGTATAGAATTTGTGTGTGAGTAAGAGTCTGCGTGAGGGCACTGGGCGTACTGAGGGAGATGTGCCCCACCACCCTACCACCACCACCACCACCAATGATGGTACATTAAACACAAAGGTCATAACGTTGGTATCAGAAAGTGTCTCTTTTCAGACACCTCAGGCATCAACGATTGATCGTGATCCTTTCCCTCTCAAAGTTGAAACCGGTTGTGGATAGCCTTAACTTTGGTTAATTTTTGTCACCCACAGAGGAAATGTTATTTATTAAGCTTAGCAGCTCAGTTATTACATAAGACATTATTCCACGTAGACACGACCTAAAAATACTATACTTGATTTATACAAAGCTATTCGTATTAAGCACTCAGTGAGGATCTAACTCAGTGATAACGATCGACGAGTATACCAATTTATAACACCGAGTCTCTTGGTGTATCATTACAGAAGGAAGGGTCAAACATTATGAGATGGCTAGTAGTTTTTGACCAAAGCCGAATGTCAACCTTCAAAACAACTTGCCATTTAGCTAGTCTGATGAAGCATTAGCAACAGGATGAGGCAAGTTATGCAGAGTAAAGAGAATATTCTCTTCAATGTTTGAGAAAACAAAGAAGCGTTATCATCCACAGCTGACTTCATACGAAATTTCGAAATTGTTATTAGGGACGCGTATCTTCGGAACACACATCTTGCAGAAGTTCCTCGAGTTGTTTGTTCGTTGCTTATTCTTCTACAAATGCTTGATATTCTGGTTATTGGTTCAGTAGGAAAGCATTAATTCCAAAAAGACAAGATGTCTACAGGGACATTTTTGTTTCCTTTGAGAAACCGGATATCTGAAGTGAAGCGCACCAGACAGTAGTGTGCAGAGTTGGGTGGGGAAGGGCATCCATATCGGGGAGGGCGAATACAATGAAAGATTGAAATAAAATTTAATTTATATTTAATTTCAATAAAATGTTTATTTCATGTTTCATCTGTTTTTACATATTTAAAATGTCCTTCCTGTCTCACATTTCTCAGTACTAAAACCTATAGCCTCCCCACTTGTGTGTCTTAGGGGGGGGCATACAATCAGGGTTGGCCCCAGATGTCATCAAACATCACTAAACCTCACTGCATGAAGGACGAAAACCTTTTTGACTAATGATTATGTCTTGGTTTATCATATTTTTTTTATGTTTTTTTTTGTGTGTGCTGTATTTGTATTTTATTTCCACAAGTTTAAATATGGATTTGCTTCCGTATTTTCCATGTCGACCAATTGTTGACACGGAAAATGATTGATTTATTAATAGTAGCGTGCAGAAATGGTGGAGGTGCAGAGGGTGCGATGGACCCGGGCATCCATATTGGAGATGACATCCAATCAAAGAGTGAGATAAAAATTTAGTTTTTGAAATTCGAAATTCTCTCTGTTAACGTCGTTGTACAAGCACTCTACAGTCCCCAAGCTTTTGTGAATGTGGATCCATGTTACATTCAGATTTATTTTTGTTGTTAGTATCCATTAGTGCGCAAAAGGGGGCGCAGAGGTTGCAATTGCCCCAGGTATCCATATTGGAGAGATGACATCCAATCAAAGAGCGAGATAAAAATTTAGTTTATGTTTAATTTGAATAAAGTGTTTATTTCATGTTTCATTTGCTTTTATATAATTAAAATATCTTCCTTACTCATATTTCTCAGTAATATGCCCTATCGGGAACTGGGTACATATATGCCTTTACTTGAGCCTTAAGGATCAAGAAGTTGGCGCTGGACATCACTAGACATCTGCATGTCACTGTAATAGATAGTGTGCATGTGTGCGTGCGCGCGCACAGTAAGTGTCAATCTCGTTATTCAGTCGTAATTAATCTAGTGAGACGAGCTTTCTGACCATTACATCACATCGATGTGCCCAAATGATTTTCTAAGCTAAGCTGTTAAAAGCTGAAAGTATGGCACACCACGTGAGGACCGAACTCACTATACAGTCGTAATTGATCATACAAACTTGCTAATCACTACATCACATCGAAGTGCCTGCGTATGTATGTATGTATGTGTGTGTAGCGTGTTCAGTTTTCAGTTGTTATTTTTGTTTTTATAACCTTTTTACAGAAGATATTCATTCAGTTATTTATTTATTTATTTATTCATTTATTTATTTATTTATTTATTTATTTATTTATTTATTTTTTTACAAAATGGCTATCTACAATTAATTCCCATGAAGCAAGATATTGTGAAAAATTAGTGAAAAAGAGCAAACTAGGATAATCATTCAGCACCCCACTGTGACAACTGTGGGTTGATCTGTCCGGGTGTCCGGTCGAGAAGGACAGAAGAAACTCCCAGTGGGCTGATGGATATTAAATACCTACCTTTTTGCTTTCTTTCTTTCTTTTCTTTTTCTTTCTTTTTTCTTTCTTTCACGTTCTCTATTCTTTCTTTCTTTCTTTCATGTTCTGTATTTTCTTTCTTATTCTTTTTCTTTCTTTCTTTCTTTCTTTTCTTTTCTTTCTTTCTTAGGCGTTCTTTCTTTCTTTCACGCTCTATATTTTTTTTTCTTTTTTTTTTTTCATTATTTCTTTCTTTCCTTTCCTTCTTTCTTTTCTTTCTTTCTTTCCCATTTTAATTTTTCATTTTTCTGCCTTCCTTTTTAATTTTCTTTCTTTCTTTCTTTCTTTCTTTCTTTTCTTTCTTTCTTTCTTTCTTTCTTTTTTCTTTCTTTCTTTCTTTTTTCTTTCTTTTTCTTTCTTCTTCTTTCTTCCTTCCTTCCTTCCTTCCTTTTCTTTCTTTTCTTTCTTTCTTTCTTTCTTTCTTTCTTTCTCTTTCATGTTCAACTATTGTTATTATGTCTTTTATTATACTCATACTCTGACAACTATACCGTGTACCCAACAAGAGATGGCTAAAAAGAAAGAAACAAAGAAACAAAGAACGTCTGCGAAATAGAAAAGGAAAGAAAGAAAGAAATGCTAAAAAAATAGAAAGGGAAAAATGTAGTGTTTACCTGTGACTGTATTTAATTTATTAAATAAGAATTGGCCTCGAGTTAAATCCCTTTGTGTTCACATACAGTACTACGATAACGCTTTTGGTACTTAATACAAGGTGTGGGCTTAATAATCAGGCGTATTTGAATTTTATCAATATGTAGTAAACGGATGGGTCTTAAAGTGACGTCAGAAAATAATTTAATGAGTCAAAAAGCGAGAACTTAATAAGCTTGGGGTTGGAAAATTTCCTCAAAAAAAAAAAAATCATACATATATGTCTCCGGCGCATGCGTGTATATGTGAATGTTTCTGCTTTGGAAGAATGCTGTAGAGATTCACCTGTTTTGTTTTCATGAGATGCCATGTTAAACAAGTTCACTTTGTTATATACTAAGCTTTGCTTAGTTTGTGGAACAAAGTATTAGTCACCTAGTAAAGATAGAAATCAATATGAACAAAAAAAAAAAAGCTTGTAGAAGTTACTATATACACCAATGTGCCAAAAGTAGGTTTCATTTTTGAATTTGTTAACTTCATTTTGGAAGTAAGAGGTCGCTGTCACTGTCAGTGGGATTTTCATATGTGGCTGTTTTTGATTCATGACTGACTAGGCAGAAGATTGTCTCGCAGTAGATTTCGTTTCTTTCTGTACGTGACTGTCCTGCTATTCAAACATATCTCTGGAGAAAAGAGATTGATTCATAGCTTTCTCAAGGGTATTCAAGCCAAACTGAATGCAACTGGAATTGGAACTCGGTTTCTACTTCCATCTACATCCCGAACCGATATCTATTACACCAACCTCACTTCCGGACTGATTCATACCTTTCCCAAGGTATTAGTGTTCATGAATGTAACGAACTCGATTGAATTCGAACCTGGCTCTATGGACTTCTCATCCCGACCCAATATCTATTACACCAACCTCACTTCCGGATTGATTCATACCTTTCCCAAGGGTATTAGTGTCTAAGTGAATGTAACGAACTCGATTGGAATTGAACGGATCTATCGACTTCTCATTCCAAACCGATATCTATTACACCAACCTCACTTCCGGATTGATTCATACCTTTCCCAAAGGGTATTAGTGTCTAAGTAGATGTAACGAACTCGATTGGAATTCGAACCCGGCTCTATCGACTTCTCATCCCGAACCAATATCTATTACACCAACCTCACTTCCGGATTGATTCATACCTTTCCCAAGGGTATTTGAATCTAAGTGAATGTAACGAACTCGATTGGAATTCGAACCCGGCTCTATCGACTTCTCATCCCGAACCGATACCTATTACACCAACCTCACTTCCGGATTGATTCCTTACCTTTCCCAAGGGTATTTGCGTCTAAGTGAATGTAACGAACTCGATTGGAATTCGAACCCGGCTCTATCGACTTCTCATCCCGAACCGATATCTATTACACCAACCTCACATCCGGATTTATTCATACCTTTCCCGAGGGTATTTGTGCCTAAGTGAATGTAACGAACTCGATTGGAATTCGAACCCGGCTCTATCTACTTCTCATCCCGAACCGATATCTATTACACCAACCTCACTTCCGGATTGATTCATACCTTTCCCGAGGGTATTTGTGCCTAAGTGAATGTAACGAACTCGATTGGAATTCGAACCCGGCTCTATCGACTTCATCCCGAACCAATATCTATTACACCAACCTCACTTCCGGATTGATTCATACTTTTCCCAAGGGTATTAGTGTCTAAGTGAATGTAACGAACTCGATTGGAATTGAACCCGGCTCTATCTACTTCTCATCCCGAACTGATATCTATTACACCAACCTCACTTCCGGATTGATTCATACTTTTCCCAAAGGGTATTTGCGTCTAAGTGAATGTAACGAACTCGATTGGAATTCGAACCCGGCTCTATCGACTTCTCATTCGAACCGATATCTATTACACCAACCTCACTTCCGGATTGATTCACCTTTCCCGAGGGTATTTGTACCTAAGAATGTAACGAACTCGATTGGAATTCGAACCCGGCTCTATCGACTTCTCATCCCGAACCGATATCTATTACACCAACCTCACATCCGGATTTATTCATACCTTTCCCAAGGGTATTAGTGTCTAAAGTGAATGTAACGAACTCGATTGGAATTCGAACCGGCTTCTATCGACTTCTCATCCCGAACCGATATCTATTACACCAACCCAACTTCCGGATTGATTCATACCTTTCCCAAGGGTATTTGTGCCTAAAAGTGAATGTAACGAACTCGATTGGAATTCGAACCCGGCTCTATAGACTCTCATCCCGAACCAATATCTATTACACCAACCTCACTTCCGGATTGATTCATACTTTTCCCAAGGGTATTAGTGTCTAAGTGAATGTAACGAACTCGATTGGAATTCGAACCCGGCTCTCATCTACTTCTCATCCCGAACTGATATCTATTACACCAACCTCACTTCCGGATTGATTCATACCTTTCCAAGGGTATTTGCGTCTAACTGAATGTAACGAACTCGATTGGAATTCGAACAGCTCTATCGACTTCTCATCCCGAACCGATATCTATTACACCAACCTCACTTCCGGATTGATTCATACCTTCCTGAGGGTATTTGTGCCTAAGTGAATGTAACGAACTCGATTGAATTCGAACCCGGCTCTATCTACTTCTCATCCCGAACCGATATCTATTACACCAACCTCACTTCCGGATTGATTCATACCTTTCCTGAGGGTATTTGTGCCTAAATGAATGTAACGAACTCGATTGGAATTCGAACCCGGCTCTATCGACTTCTCATCCCGAACCAATATCTATTACACCAACCTCACTTCCGGATTGATTCATACCTTTCCCAAGGTATTTGCGTCTAAGTGAATGTAACGAACTCGATTGGAATTCGAACCCGGCTCTATCGACTTCTCATCCCGAACCGATATCTATTACACCAACCTCACTTCCGGATTGATTCATACTTTTCCCAAGGGTATTAGTGTCTAAGTGAATGTAACGAACTCGATTGGAATTCGAACCCGGCTCTATCTACTTCTCATCCCGAACTGATATCTATTACACCAACCTCACTTCCGGATTGATTCATACCTTTCCCAAGGGTATTTGCGTCTAAGTGAATGTAACGAACTCGATTGGAATTCGAACCCGGCTCTATCGACTTCTCATCCCGAACCGATATCTATTACACCAACCTCACTTCCGGATTGATTCATACCTTCCGAGGGTATTTGTGCCTAAGTGAATGTAACGAACTCGATTGGAATTCGAACCCGGCTCTATCTACTTCTCATCCCTGAACCGATATCTATTACACCAACCTCACTTCCGGATTGATTCATACCTTTCCTGAGGGTATTTGTGCCTAAGTGAATGTAACGAACTCGATTGAATTCGAAGCTCTATCGACTTCTCATCCTGAACCAATATCTATTACACCAACCCACTTCCGGATTGATTCATACTTTTCCCAGGGTATTAGTGTCTAAGTGAATGTAACGAACTCGATTGGAATTCGAACCCGGCTCTATCTACTTCTCATCCCGAACTGATATCTATTACACCAACCTCACTTCCGGATTGATTCATACCTTTCCCAAGGGTATTTGCGTCTAAGTGAATGTAACGAACTCGATTGGAATTCGAACCGGCTCTATCGACTTCTCATCCCGAACCGATATCTATTACACCAACCTCACTTCCGGATTGATTCATACCTTTTCCTGAGGGTATTTGTGCCTAAGTGAATGTAACGAACTCGATTGGAATTCGAACCCGGCTCTATCGACTTCTCATCCTGAACTGATATCTATTACACCAACCTCACTTCCGGATTGATTCATACCTTTCCCGAGGGTATTTGTGTCTAAGTGAATGTAACGAACTCGATTGGAATTCGAACCCGGCTCTATCTACTTCTCATCCTCGGAACTGATATCTATTACACCAACCTCACTTCCGGATTGATTCGAACCCGGCTCTATCTACTTCTCCCAAGGATCTATTACCTTTCCCGGAAGGGTATTTGCGTCTAAGTGAATGTAACGAACTCGATTGAATTCGAACCCGGCTCTATCGACTTCTCATCCCGAACCGATATCTATTACACCAACCTCACTTCCGGATTGATTCATACCTTTCCCGAGGGTATTTGTGCCTAAGTGAATGTAACGAACTCGATTGGAATTCGAACCCGGCTCTATCTACTTCTCATCCCGAACTGATATCTATTACACCAACCTCACTTCCGGATTGATTCATACCTTTCCTGAGGGTATTAGTGTCTAAGTGAATGTAACGAACTCGATTGGAATTCGAACCCGGCTCTATCTACTTCTCATCCCGAACTGATATCTATTACACCAACCTCACTTCCGGATTGATTCATACCTTTCCTGAGGGTATTTGTGTCTAAGTGAATGTAACGAACTCGATTGGAATTCGAACCGGCTCTATCGACTTCTCATCCCGAACCGATATCTATTACACCAACCTCACTTCCGGATTGATTCATACCTTTCCGAGGGTATTTGTGCCTAAGTGAATGTAACGAACTCGATTGAATTCGAACCCGGCTCTATCTACTTCTCATCCTGAACTGATATCTATTACACCAACCTCACTTCCGGATTGATTCATACTTTCCTGAGGGTATTAGTGTCTAAGGAATGTAACGAACTCGATTGGAATTCGAACCTGGCTCTATCTACTTCTCATCCCGAACTGATATCTATTACACCAACCTCACTTCCGGATTGATTCATACCTTTCCTGAGGGTATTTGTTAAGTGAATGTAACGAACTCGATTGGAATTCGAACCCGGCTCTATCTACTTCTCATCCCGAACTGATATCTATTACACCAACCTCACTTCCGGATTGATTCATACCTTTCCCGAGGGTATTTGTGTCTAAGTGAATGTAACGAACTCGATTGGAATTCGAACCCGGCTCTATCTACTTCTCATCCCGAACCGATATCTATTACACCAACCTCACTTCCGGATTGAACTTTCCCGAGGGTATTTGTGCCTAAGTGAATGTAACGAACTCGATTGGAATTCGAACCCGGCTCTATCGACTTCTCATCCCGAACCGATATCTATTACACCAACCTCACTTCGGATTGATTCATACCTTTTTCCAACGACATTACACCACAACGCACATGTATTAAGGGAAATAAACTGACATTACTATAGTTATTTTCTGAACGTAGCTCAGATGTGGCACATAGCCGAAAGTATGCGACACCCAGTGAGGATCGAACTTACTACTCAGTCGTAATTGTTCAAGCTACATAAGCTTGTTAACTCTTACCCATCGTCATGCTGTCCAAATTGGCATTGACATTTGCAGATTTAAGATAAATTCATTTTTTTTTTTTTATTCATTTGTTTATAAATAATGTACAGGGTGATTTTTCAATGTATCCAAGTCATTACCGGATGTAACAAAAGGTCGAGGTTTAAAGTGGGTTTAAATGCCAATACCGTGATGAAATTGTCTTAAGCCACCTCGTACCTTCCTCTTTTGTGGAATAAATTCAGTATGTTAACTAACCGTTTTTTGCTTCTTTACGTACAATTTTTGTCCATCATTATCTTTCGATGCTGTATTCTAAAGAAACTCTTTTAAAAACGAAAAGAAAGAAAGAAGGAAACAAATAAACTAAGTTCGTTTGCAACGAGAAAGTGATTTTAAGATCGACGTGTTTTACCATCAATGAAGGTGAAATGTACTCGGGTCGACTTTTAAAGAAACTTTTATTTAAAAATAACTTTGGTCATTTGTTTAAATTTTGAGTTGTTTGGTGTCGAGAGTTTTTCAGTACCTATTCATATAATCTTCACTTCAGGTTTCTTTTCGCTATTTTTTTTTTCTCGTGTAGCATGTATACGTTATTTCTGTATTTTTTCTTTTCTTTATTTCCTTACGAGTATAGAGTACACTCTACAAGTACATAGCTATGCACTAAACAACAACAAAAATACCAATTTATTTATCCGATTGCACTGTACTGCTTAACTTGTGTGGCTGACGAAAGTAACCCTTTCGCTGTTGAATTAACATTAACTTCATCATGGGACAGTCACACCTTATTTAGGGCGAGGCTGTGGAGAGAATCGACTGATACTAATTTAGAAAAGAGAATAATAAGCCGAATGACTTTAACACAACTTTGTTCTTTTATTTTCAAGTTCTGTGGGCAAGGCTTTCTAGGGTGATTAACACCGTATGACGAAACAAAACAGTTGCGCTTGGGTAACCAAACAATTTGGAAGTGCCCACCCGAAAAAATGTCATTGAGCAGTAACTGTTCTGCTTTCCTGATAGCTCAAATTCATCGCTTTTGTATTAGTTATTTTAGGTATCTCCACGAAATCGCTAAAAATAGCATAGCATGATGAATAAGACGCCAAACTAAATAAATAACTGTTATTTTATTTGTTTTTACTTATCTTGCAACCTGAAAAATCTTCCTAAGTGTTTTTTTTTAATGTTTTCAAAAAAAAATTAGCTTGCTAGTTAGTTCCATCCACCAAAAAGTTTATCATAAATCTTTTCTAAAATCATGTTTACGATGAGTCAGCTGTAAATAATTATTGTTATTTTTTATACTCCTATAAAGGATCAATGTACATGTATGCTAGTATTTGCCTTCTGGCTGGTATCAAAGTGTAGTATCTAAATTTTATCTCCCAAATGTGTCTCTTATCTTCGGCTAGAGAGCAAATCAGTTGTGCCTCTGTCTACCAAAAGAGCACGACTGAAAATGTTATTGAAAGATGCCCGGGTCTCAGAGAACGGCTGTCCGCGGCAGTGCCTCTCTCATTGCACTAAAGACTTGGGTGTGAGACATGAGGGATCGGTATTAAAACTGATGGCAGCGCAACCGCCGGTTTCGGGGGTTGGGTTAAATTTGAGACTGGCCCGAGTTCACATGCTCAGGCTCCCCACATTAAACTGGCCTTGTGCGACATCCTGTCGGCGTGAGACGGCAAGTAAATGCAATCTGCCTTCGAGCGGACAAACTATATTTTATCTCTCAATTGAGTTTCTGTCTTTGGACAGAGAGCACAACGAATAAATAAGGGATGCTTGATCCTGGGGATTCCAATACTGCAGCGGCATCTCCCTCACTACACCTTAGAGGGACACTCTAGGACAGGGTAATTTAAGGGATTCGTTGTCCCAAAGATTCCGAAACTGCTGCGACACCTCACTCCTTGCACTAAAAAGAGAGGTTTGGTGTATAGCAAAGCCAGTGTAACAGTGGTTGCAGGTTCTGAGCAATCAACTTTTTCTTCTTGGTCCATATGTATACGTATTGTCACCACACATTAAAAACATTCTTGTGTCATATACTACCTTCATCGGTGTATATCAGATCACAGTGAAGTATCTGTTCCGCTTAGTACAGCATTATTTCCCTTGTTGTACCTGTTCCTTATTATTTGTCATCTGTAGTAGGCAATATTTGTCATTGCTCATGTACGAGTTTTCCAGTTCACTGGCTCTTTTATATGTGACACTAATTTAATCTTATAACCTAAAAGTTTGTCTTAAGTTGTTATCAATCAAGTAAGTACAAAACAGCCTGCTTTTATACACACCCCATTTATAGATATAAATAATTTGGTACCACAGTTGTTTAGGTTTATTTTTCCAGCATATTAAGTAGACTTTCAATTAAAGTACTAAAAATCATATATACCAGTATACTGGATAGTTCACATTTATGGAAATTAACTCAACCGGATAATCTATTTATTATGCAATAGGTAAAGAAGTAGCGTAGCTGTTACAGCAACAGTACACAGTTCAACTGCGGAATGATTGTTGGTACCAGAAAGACAGATCATTTCCTGGAGGTAATTGTTCTTTTTATTTTCTCAGGTAGTAGGTAGAGTAGATCAGGAATATGTGAATTGTGGAACGATCTCAGACATACGCGAATACTCCAGGTTTTTATAAGTGGTGAAAACACGTGACCGCCGACAATTCATAAATATGCTAAACACACTAATGAAAGGGAATATTGAATCAATTTAAATTTATAAGTCAAAGCATTATCTAAATTTATAAGTCAAAGCATTATCTAAAGTCGGGCTGTGTAAGTACAAAATTATGAAGGTCCCCATCGCTCACGTAAAATTATCCGCGGACTGTAAATGTTTTTTTTTGTTTGTTTGTTTCTTTTGTGATTAAATTACTGAATTGGAAAGTGGCACAAATATACAAATGCATCCCCACAAAAAATAAGGGTCGTGTCTTAATAAAAAAAAAAAAACAACGTTTATATATATAAAGAGAGAGAGGGGGTCAGGAAATTTTTTCTTTTTTTTATTTCTGCGCAGAATGAAAAAGGATCTAATAGATATAAAGTGAGTGATTTATTCATCGAATGAAGTCATCCTTCCACAAAATTCTGATGAACACAAAACATGACTATTTTCAATGGATATGAGTTTGCAATATATATATATATATATATATATATATATATATATATATATATATATATATATATATCAGTCTTATGGATATCAGAGTTTGTCTGATGATCACAAAAGCGTGAAACCCAGGTTTGCAAACTCATCTCCATACGACTGAATATGTTAGCTCTATCACGGATATTGAGCGCTTTTCAATAAGTATATAAGTATAATAATATAAGTATATAATATATATAGAAATTATATATATATATATATATATATATATATATATATATTTTTAAGGTGAGTTGCAGTAGCTGTAACTAATATTGTGGTATCTATAATTCTACTTTTGTAGGTCGACGACTATGAAATCTAATAGTCGTGTACAAAATACGACCCACAAGCCGCATGCAGCCTCTGAGACTACCGAGTGTGGCCCGCGAGCCGTATTCAAAATAGTCAAGTTTTGTGTTCATCAGAATTTTGTGGAAGCATGACTTCATTCAATTAATATTTCACTCACATTATTAGATCCCTTTCATTCTGCGCAGAAATAAAAAAGAAAGCATTTCCTGACCCCCCTCTCTCTCTCTCTCTCTTTATATATATATATATATATATATAGGAAGTAAAATAGCTAAAGATCAGGCATAATAGAAATTCATTCTGTTATATTTAGTAATAATAATAATAATTTAGCAAGTTTAAATAATGTGATCTGCTGCTGCAATACACTATATATATATATATATATATATATATATATATATATTAAGCCTGATCTTTAGCTGTTTTACTTTCTTCATCAATACCTGTTTGTTTAAACAACGGTGGAATTCTGTTGCCTGGTAACTGTTGTGATGAAAATAGAAACATCCTTTATAGTTTCCTCATATATGAAGCAAGGTCTTAAGGCAAAATCAGATGATTACTGGGAATACCATGGACGGATAATGTGAGCAACGGAAAATTTTGCTAAAAACAAAGGAAAGAGTGCTGAACTGCTCTATGATATCAATACTCTTACAGTGGACGTTGGACAATTTTCTCGTCGATGAATAGAAAACTAATGCCAAAATGCATGTGGTCCTACAGAAGATTGCTGGAAATGCCATAGGCGGGCCATGTGGGCAACGGAAAATTTTGTTAGTAACAAAGAAATGGATGTTGAAATGCTCTGTAATATCAACCCCTCTGTATAACAGTGAACGCTTGACAATTTTCTTATAGATGAAGAAGATACTTGAGGCGAAAGTGATGTTGTTCTACAGAAGAATGCTAAAAATTCCATAGGCGGATGAAGGAAATTCTACAGAAAATTGAAACAAACATGGCGCTTATACTTAGAATCAAAATAAAACAGTTAAAATTTCTTGGACATATAACGCGGAAAGAAGGTTTGGTAATTTTGATACTCACAGGAAATACTGAATGCAAGAAGGTTGGAAGGAAACAGTGTGCAACCGACCTAACGGATGCATAAATGAATGGGAGAACAGGATCTGGTAGGCAGAGTAAAGACAAACTTTGCTAAAAGATACAAAGTACAGGAAGCTATGGAGAGTCATGAACATACACGGTAAACAGAAGAAGAAACAACTGAAATAGAAAAATAAGTTTTTCTTTTATTCTAATTGTTAGGACAGCGTTTCTCTAACTTTTTGCTCTTGTGCCACCCTTGAAATAGATTCCATGTCTCTGAGAACACCTGTATAGATTTTTTTTTTTAAGCATTTCACCCCAAGCAAGGCGGGAAGCCACTAGGACGCAAGGGGTAACAGAAGATTTGGAGCAAAATCAGATAGGAGTGATAGAGGAAAGGATGAGGAGAAGGATAGTGGATAGATCAAGGCAACTGGAGATGTCGATTGACATTACATTTGAATAGTTGGAGATTACAGCTCTCAGGGAAACAGAAATAAGAGAGGAAGTTCCACAGGTGATAGGTGTGAGACATGAAGCTATTGGAGTAGAAGAGACGACTACATTTAGTAGTTTCGACAGTCAAAGGGTGAGAGCGGGATGCCAGCCTCGTAGGGCGCTTGAATTCATGAAGTCTGGGAACCAGCGAATGCAGCTCCTCGGAGCAATTGCCATGAAAGTATTTGTATTTTTAATATCTATCTCTTTTATTTTTATCGTAGTTCACGTGGTAAACATAATACATAGACACCGTGCATGCATCCTGTACTCGAGTGAGTCAGTCAATGATACCGGACCCGTCACGAGGAGGTCCTATCCGCTAAACCAGCGAAGGCAGCAGCTTCGCACTAACGCCATATAGACATCGCTCAATACATTCCCTATGATGATTATAGCTTTAAATAATACAAGAATTGGAAGAAGCCTTTATTATAATAACCAAGGATTCTCCAGCAATATGTCGTACGTGTATAGTAAAATTAAGAATATAAAATTAAACAAGAATGACTAAGATAACCTATTTACCACTGTTTTTCTCGCGGAACCCCTAGCGACCCATTGAGAAAAACTTTGTTAGGAAGCGTAATTCTAATTGGAGAATTTAGAATTAAGGTATTTGATTAAAAGCTCAATATATTGATATGAAGTATAAAAATTAAATGTATTGATGATTGACTTTTAATACTGTTAATTAAGAGCCACTCAAGGTAGAGGGTTATTGAGCGAAATTTTTGTAAGAAGAGGTGAAGAAGGGAGTAAGAAGTGGACTTTATGAGGAAGTGTAAGATAGATATCGGTAGACTCTGGACTTGAAGAGAACAAGTTTTAAATGTCAGGGAAGCACAGTCATGGCAATTATTTCCCAAAGTAAAAATTCAATGAAAGTAGCTGTCTGGGTGGAACTTACTTCTTATCAAAGAAACACAAAGAGAATGGGGATGATTTGTCACCGTGGAAATGACATGGCGAGTCCTACTTGTGAATGTCTGAACTGGTGCAGCTAAGGTATGTAACTCGCCCGAACATCTAAGGCAAGGTAGGGAGATATTAGCGATACCTTGAGTGTGGGACAAGGGTTGCAAGATAAGAGGTACTCTCTCGGGGTCGGACAAAGAAGACTGGATAACACCAGCCCAGATATGGCAACATTACTCCATTCTTGATGTGACCTAACTATTGTAAAGATAGAGCAATTTCAGCGAAAGTTCGGTATCTTCTGGAGCGATGTAAAGAACTGATCATTTTGTGAACGTCTTTCGTGATGACACGAATAAACACATCCCACTTGAGATCGAGGTAACATTCAGATCCTTGAACTTAATATTAAAAATTGGCACCGACCTGAAACAGAAAATTGGTGTTTCTTCTAGAAAGTGTAAAAAGCAGAATTAGTGTAACAATATGCACAGCAGGCTCTTCGAACCCATCCCGTGATGGTGGAGGCAAGTACCAGAAACGCGCAGTATACAGTCATTCCAAGCAGTGAAATACTTATTGATCGGGTGTGATGGTACTGCCCTCACTAGACAGCTACGTTAGAGTACAAGTCATATGAGGGACCTATTCGAAATTGTCGATTTTAATGACCGAATATCCTTAATAAATTTAGCGGGTCTATAAGCAAAAATATGATCTGAGGTGATATTTCTTGTTCAAGAATTATTAGGATTGTATATATATATATATATATATATATATATATATATAGTTATGGTCCAAGGTCCATGTACCACGGTGATGGTCCAAGGTAGAACCAATAATGAAGAACTCGAACACGGATATGGAAAAACACAGATATATTACAAACAGGAATATATACAAAGAAGTAGAAAGTGTTAGTACGAAGAATCAGGTTTAGTAGAGAGAACAATGTAGTCTCGACCAGTATCACTATTCCAATGTCTTGCAATAATTGTCTGAACGCGACTCTGTTTCGGACTGCCTCTGACTCGACTGACTGACTCGCTCGGTCTGACTGACTGACAGACTCCTGACGGACTTCTGACGGACCTCACTCCAGACTTCAGACTGAACGGTATTTAGTCACCTCCCATGTGGCACAAGGCCGGTTTAACGTGAGATCTCCGAGCCCGTGGGCTCCGCCAAAAATATGCCCTTTGAACCCGTATAAACGGGTTCAGGGTCGGTTTACCTCCCCGAAAGAGACTCCGCCCTTCGGCGTAGCCTCCTTCGGGTTCCTCCCCGCCCGAAGGCAAAGAGTTCAACCGGTCAGCCGATTAGCCGGTCGCTCGACTTCAGACTGAACTCCCTGCTTCGTCTTGAGGCGCAGTATTTATTACGTATGGAAAAGTCCATACACACACACACACACACACACACACACACACACATATATATATATATATATATATATATATATCAGGGTCTTGTACATAACCTTACTGTTTTTCCCTTCACACATAAAAAATTAATTTTCAGATTAACACAAGAAAAATGATGAACCTTTTTTGTCTTACAAAAAAGAAGACCCTGACGAAGAAATTGTGCTAATGTTGAAAGTACTTGGAATAAGATGAATATGCATCAACATGGGAATTTTCTTCCTTCCTTTAATAACGATATAAATTTGTTCGTAAATTCGAGAGGTTCCTATTAAAAATAAGTAGACAAAACTTGTTTAGATTATTTAATGAGACATGTCTTAATATATATATATATATATGTGTGTGTGTGTGTGTGTGTGTGTGTGTGTGTGTGTGTGTGTGTGTGTGTGTGTGTGTGTGTGTGGCCATAGACAAAATTATGGGGCAGGTGTATAAAAGTTAAAAATACAACTAAAACTCATTTATTTTATCATTCAAAGAAGAACAGAGCTTTTAGAGTAAATTTAACCTATATTTAATACCTGGTGTGGACTCCATTAGGCGCTTTGTATATTGAAAATCAGCTTAGCACAAGATGTTGGCTCGATTTTCTGCCATTCTTCATGAAGATTGGATTCTAATTCGTATTTTGAAGAATATTCGTGCTCTCTCACTCTTGTACCTAAGCATGACCACAGATGTTCAATGGGATTCTGGTTAAGGGATTGAGGAGACCATTTCATTATCCTCACTTCTTTCTTTTCAAATCAACCCTTCGAAACTCGGTATGGTGCGTTGTCTTATTGAAAGAATACGCCATCCGATATGCTATTGTTGAAAATTTTCTCTAATGAACGTTGGTATTATTGGTCTAATAAGTGCTGGGTAGAGACTGACCGTTACACAATTTAAATTTTAATTAAAAAAAAAAACATTGAGAGCTAATGTTAATAAAATAATGCGCGATGTAATATAATAGAGTCATTAAGTATATATTAATAAATATACATTTTAGAGACTGATAGAGACTACCTGTTAAATAATCTAAATTTTAATTAAAATTTAAATTATGCAACGGTCCGTCTATACCCAGCACCTGAAGATTGCGTCGTACATGAAATTCCGTGTCATGCTACGGGTAAGGAATATATATATATATATATATATATATATATATATATATGTGTGTGTGTGTGTGTGTGTGTGTGTGTGTATATATATCGGAGTTACATGCACAACTTCAGTTGCTGGTAGAAACTGACTGCTATATTTGTCTGAAGATTGCGTTGTGAATGAAACTCCGAATCGTGTTATCGATGAGGAACAATATTTATATTTATTAATATATATATCAGAAGATGCCGATTGATATTACGTTTAAATTTTTGAAGATTAACGTTATCAAGGAAGCAAGTAAGAAGAAGGGAGTTCCACTGTTGGGAAGTGCAAGAGAATAAGCTGTTGGAGTAGAAGAGGTGGTTACATTTAACTGTTTCGACAGTAAAATTGTGAGACAGAGATGACAACCTAGTAGCACGCTTAAATTCATGCATTCGCGTACCATAGCTCTGTTATATTACATCGAGCACTATTTTATTAACACCAGCACCACTGTGCAATATATATATATATATATATATATATATACCAAAAAATATTCCGCGTAGACAAATGATTTATATTTGACCAATAGTTCGTAGGTTTCTAGTCATTAGTTATATAATTATTTGCATAATTTTCCTTACCTGCTTAAAAAGTTAGATCACACTATATAATGGATATCCCATAGAATTATTTATTTATTCTTCCATTAATTCCTAGCTAGTGATAATTTATTCATGATTCGTCAACAGCCGGCAAAATTATTTAAAATAAAACTCTTAAAATAAATTTTAGATCAAAAGTCGCAACACTAAGCGTTCATATTTTCTTGCCCCATCTATTAGAATTGCTAGTTCATAAATGTACTAAGGATAAATGGTAGACAAAGCGTTGGAAAGTTGATTTACTAAAATGTAGTAATGGAAGAGTAGTAGTAAAGCCAGTGGGCAACCATAAAAAGACAGAATCTTTATGCATAGGGCGTTCAAATTTACTCGCTTTTTATATACAACTGTGGTTATTATTCACTATTTACATTATTTGGACTCATCTTTGTCGCCATATTTATTACAACGTTTCGGCCGTTGTACGCTCCAGCCTTCTTCAGGTGGTTGGAATGTCGAACTGAACCCTTTATTTCGCTCACTGGGGTAGACTGTTCTAGTTCAACGTGCCATGTTTAATGGATGTCAGTTGTCAGTTATCTCCTGTTAATTAACAGGGTATTGAACTCACACTCTTTGGGTCCTGTCACTAGATCTAACCAACGCCTTTATCCACTGTGCCATATGTGCTCAAGGCAGTGGAGAACTTGGAGAGGGGAATTAACTGATAATTGATATACATAATAACTATTCTCAGAAATATAGACAGATACTGTTGTTATATTTACACTGTTTATATATTTACACATCCACGATCAGTGGATAAAAGCGTTGGTTGAAGTAAACCAGTAACTTGATAGAAAGAGTTCAATCCCTGGCCACAGCAGAGGTGAACAAAACCTTGGAGAGTTGAGTTACTAAAGGGAAATAACTGAGACACCCAGAAGAACTAAAACAATCTACTCCGGTACCCGAAATAAAGGGTTCCGTTCGAAATTCCAGTCACCTGAAAAGGACCGGAGCATACAATATGACAACAAAGATGAGGACAACAGTACAAACAGTGTAAATAGTTACAATATTTCATCGCAAAAATATAGACAGAAACTGTGGTTATTGTTTCATTTTTCCCCACTATATAAAGAATTAAGTGCTACTCCCAAATTTTGATAATATGACTAATCTGCAAGAAGCAAATAAGGACTTTTAATGCTGCCATATGCAATCAGCGCTCTTTTTAAGCTACTATGCAAACGGCAGGCAAGCTGGTACGGAGTCTACTTGAGTTGCAAATTCTTCATCTTTTAAGTCTATTTTCAGTAATTTTCATCTCCATCAAGTTGTGGATTTTTAAAGACAAAAGAATTTGCATTATCCCTTCAACCCTTACAGAAATCCACCGAGTAAGTAAAGAAGTGTTTTATTGGCAATGCTATTAGCTAGATGAAAGTTTTTGTGATATTTTAAAAATGTTTAGAAGACGGACGAATGTCTGTCAACGAACAGCAGTCAAAATGACAGCCAACGGAAAAATACCGCAAAAGTAAGCGAGAATACTGATTCAGGCCGTATACAAACCAATGTAATAAAACGATTTTTCTCATGTTATTAATACATAAAATAATAACACTGGTCAACAGCCTTGAGAAATTCTTGGTAAGTAATTAACACCTTCTACTATTCTCTTCTTTTATATTAGACATATCAAGCCGAGTGCTGTTACCATATTTGAGAGGGAGCTGCCCAGACCTCAATTTCCAGTCTTGATAAAGTTCAAATGAAGAATTATTTTCCAAACTCCAATCTCTCTCTCTCTCTCTCTCTCTCTCTCTCTCTCTCTCTCTCTCTCTCTCTCACACACACACACACACACACACACACACACACACACACACACGGGATGTGGAGAGTCTCTCACTGCTCTATCGCAACTACCATGGAAAGTGCTCGGACGAACTATATTCCTTGGTTCCGCCAGGTCTAAACTTCACGTCTACGACTCGCCATACGCCATATCACTTTGCACTTTGATGCAAACGACTCAAATTCCCTTCCATCGGCGAGAAGTAAGTTCCACTCGAGCAGTTTCTTCTTGAGAACCACTGTCCCATGGAACAGAAACTCAAGAAAATGTTTCCAGGATCACTACAATCAGTTCAAAAACGCCTCCGATTCTTTGTGGGTGATGAATTATTTTCCATCCTCCAACATCTCTCTCTCTCTCTCACACACACACACACACACGGGATGTGGAGAGTCTCTCACTGCTCTATAGCTACTACAATGGAAAGTGCTCGGACGAACTACATTTTTTGGTTCCGCTACGTCTGACCTTCACTGCTAGGATCCGCCATGTCATTTACATTGTAGAAAACCATCCACATTCCATCCATATTGCATCGGTGAGAGGTTTCACTCGAACAGCTTCTCCCCGCAAACCGCTGCCCTAAGGAACAGATTCCCTAAAGGATGATTCCCCGATCATTACAATTTTAACCTGTTCAAGTGGAAAATTAAACCTTATTTTCCCCTCCTATCCATATAAACTACCCACTAATATAACCCTCTACCACGAGTGGCCTCCTTCCTGTAAAAAAAAAGAAGAAAAAAATCAAATACAGTCAATCTTGATAACTCATGGGTCACTGAACACAGAAATAAAGTTTAAAATTGTGGATCAGTTATTTTCAAGTTAAAGTTGATTTTAACATTTTTCTTTTCAATTTTTCATCCTCGTTGTATCGACCTAAACTGTTTTTAAATAATTTACAATTAGTGACACAAAATTCATATCGTAATTGGAACTATCATAAAGGCAAAATCTCACAGAGCAACAGTTATCTTAAAATCAACGTTTATGGAGATAAACACATTTTTCACAGATCTGTCTTATACTTGTATATGAGATATTTTGAAACAAGGAATGTTTGCCAGGTGTAAAAGACGAGATAGCCCCAGATCCAAATTAGTCACGTCCAAAATGAATGTCAACAACTGACACGAATAAACTAATCATGCACGATTACTAATTTATTTATTTATAATTTTTCATCAACACGTATTTATGCGCGGTAAAACTTCTCTTTTACTGTTTCAATTAAAACACGTGAAGTTTTGAAGAAAGGCATTTGCTACAAAAGGATATTTCCTTTCTAACTACACAAAATGTCATTTTAAGTAGAAAGGTCATTGCATTTGTCCCTTTCAGATGCCTCGTAACTGTATGAACAAGACTGATAATGTCTGTTATACTTGCTGATAATGCCTGCAATATTTGCTGATAATGTCTGTTACATTTGATGCGAAGTCTTTTTGCATCACAGAAGTACAATATAACCGCTATGATTAGGAAAGCCTACCGCTATTATTTTAGATGCAAAATCGGCGACTAGTACAAAATGTGGGCACCACACATATGCTGCAAAACTTGTACTGTTTGCAAGTGGTTGAATAGAAAAAATTACATGTAAGCATTTTGTGGCGCCAATGATTTGGAGACAGACACATCTGTATGACTCCGCAAGCTGGGAAAAAATCTCTCACAACAAAGAAAAAATCACACTGTATAGTGTCCAGGTATTCAATCATCTATTCAGTCAGATATTCAATCAGTCAGGTATTCAATTAGCTATTTAATCAGGTATTCACTCAGGTAATCAATTAGCTATTCAAGCAGGTATTTAATCAGCTATTCAATCAACTATTCAATCAATCAGATATTCAATTAGCTATTTAATCAGGTATTCAATCAGGTATTCAATCCGCGATTCAATCAGGTTTTCAATCAGGTGTTCAATCATCTATTCAATCAGGTATTCAGTCAGATGTTCGATTAGCTATTTAATCAGGTATTCAATTAGGTATTCAGTTAGTTATTCAATTAGCTATTCAATCGTATTCAATCGGCTATTCAATTAGCTATTCAATCAGGTATTCGATCATCTATTCAATCTGGTATTCAATCAGGTATTCAATTAGCTATTCAGTCTGGTATTCAATCACCTATTCAATCTGGTATTCAATCAGCTATTCAAGCAGGTATTCAGTCAAGTATTCAATCAGCAATTCAATCAAGTATTTAATCAGCAATCAGGTGTTCAATCAACTATTCCCTCTGGTATCCATCGGCATCACTCAGAAAAGGTCTGCCAGTTCCTGTTGCAACATAATCATTGTCACTTAAGTGGGAAGAGGATGAAAGTTCTAACCGTGAATCATTAATTCAACATAACCCAAATTTTGATAATTTGTTAATTTCTAAACCATGCCTCATAACTCCAGGTGAAATGCAAGATCTTGTCGGGGATTTGGAGTTACGTAAGAGAGTTACCCAAGAATAACACTCTTAAGCTTTAGACTACAGCATTTTCATCTTCCGGCAGCTACTATTAAGTATTTGCACTTTCTTTGACCGTTAAAAGTAATTTTAAACTTTCTTTTTCATGGAAAATGATCTTATGACCTGTAACATTATCTGATAAAAGCTCGGTCCATGATCCATGCGACTGAGGACCATTTATAGATTCATCCAAGTCTTAAAGTTGTTTGATTATGGAAACTGGGGATAAAAAAAAACATTCAGTATCCACCACTATTTGAATACAAAAATGTCTTGTTGATACATTTACATATCAAACTGGTCTGATGAAGAAATTTGTCAAGAACATGGACAAAACAAAACCAGTAGCTTACTGCAGACTTAATCTGTATTGAAACACTTGTTTTGAGGCTAAAATAAAAGAAAGTCCTCAGATTCATGAATTTCTTCATGGTGATCATTAAAACCCCGAACTATGTTGTAAGAGAAAAAAATTATAGAAAGTATCCGAGTGAATGGTAACAAATTATCTTGTAAATAATAAAACAGACAATTCTACGAAATTGTTGAAAAACATCATTAAAGCATTCAATTATCTATACTCAAAATTAATTAATTAGTTTATTTATTTATTTTTACTTTAATTTTATTTTTTATTTTTTGTTCGAGGAGACTCATCTGGATTATTTCCCACGTTATTGCGGAGCTGTAAATAACGGGTAGGGTCAGAGATTTCGCCATGATACTACTTCCATGGCGAAACGTTATCAAATCAAAAGACTATACATACTTGCAGGCTACTGTTGCGTATTGAAAACGGATTCGACGAAGGTGGGAGGAGATTCATCTAGGTTCGTCGGTTTGAATAGCATGACGGTCATGTCTCCGGGTCGATACTTCCCAGTAAACTAGTCAGCCTTGATGCTTTACATGCTATTTGCGTCAATCTGCATCGCTTTCAAAACGTTCTTGACACAGTCTTTATAGCCGAGTCTTTGACCGCCTCGCCACTGTTTCCCGCACTTTAGTTCAACATTCAACATTTTTCGGCAATCAAGAATCGTCCAAACTATAGACACATATCCAGTCAATCGTAGACTCGCTGCTGCTAGCCGAGATACTAAACGTTACATGTTTCCACTGGCAAGGAATTCTGTACCAAGGACGTTGTCTTTCCACGAAATATGCAAAATTTAGCGCAAATGGCGGCACTGCAAACTCAAGCTCTTGATATCCCTATGGCATAATGGTGCTGATTCTAAGGTTGTGATGTAAACCGCTTGATAGGCCTTACACTTAGTTACTGGCTTAATACATCTCTGGGGCCCCACAGATGTGTCATTTAACACATGTAAGCCAAAAGGTATAGAGCAGACGCCAATTAAGGACAGTGGTATTAATGTATTGATTTTTTCAGTAAAATCGAACATCTTTTAGTATACTTATATATATTTAGTATACTTATTATATATTTATATTTATTATATATATTTATTATATTATTAGTATACTTATTATATATTTATTTCTTTATTTATTTGTATATTTATTTATATGTTTTTAGTATACTTATTATATATTTGTCCACTGAAAAACTGAAAATTTGTAAAAGTCATAACTTGTTCGTTTTTAATCTTTTTTATTTTATTTTATTTTTGCATTTTAAAGTGCATCCCTTGCAGATTAAAATGGCTATGTATGATACCCAGTAACGAGTAAATCTCGTTGATTTTTTTCTATTCCAGTGAAAGATCAATTATTCAAACTTAGAGAAAAAAAACTGGCAACATTTTAATGTCAGCGTATAGCATGATTTGGAACCTAATGTCTCGGTTTGAAAGAACTGGATCAGTCGGCGATCTTCCGGGAAGAGGTCCTAAGCGCACTGTGCGTACTGACGCAGCCGGGGAAGCTGCACAGCAGTGTGTCCTTGAGGATCCATCAGGTCTGCTCAACTAGGCATCGCCAGAACATCACTTCAGAATATTCTGAAACTGGATTTAAAAATCCTTCCATACAAGATTCAAATGATACCAAAATTAAAAAGAACACGTGTTTATAAAAGTTACTTTTGTTTTATATCATCCAGTCTTTCAGTGGCTACCCTATATAACATCTTTCAGTGGCCACACCCATGTAACAATTTCTTCAGAACGTTACCCTATTTAATTCATGATTTTCAATTCGTCATTTTTAATACTGAATTGGTAGAGGAATAATATTTTCGCACCCACACACCCCTTCCCACTTGATGTTAAAAGTGTCGAAACAATATTAATACATAAATCTTAGCACATACTGAAAATTTTGAAGTTAGTAATCTCCCTTTAAGATATTGAACTGGTATTTAGCTAAAAAAAAAACAAAAAAAACCCAGTTTTTTAAAAATGTGCTGTGCACACTATACTATATAAAATGTGAATATATACATATATATATATATATATATATATATATATATATATATTGGAAACAGTAGGCAATCGGCAGTTTTGTCATATTCGAATACAGCTAGTCAAAATAAATCATAAATAGTACATTTCATCTCTAAGGCAAAGAACTTTTAGAAAAATTTGCTATACTCTGTAAAATGTTGTATTACTAGCTGGACCGTTTAAATACAATTCAAATAAAATTTACTCTTTGTCTATATTCCTGAGATGTGGTATTGTAACCAATTACACTATTTACATCGTTCAGACTATTGTCCTCATCTTTAATGTCGCAACGTTTCAGTCGTTGCAAGCTCCGGCTTTCTTCAGGATCTTTTTATATTTCTGAGATCAGGCATTGTAACTATTTACACTAATTATATTGTTCCGGCTGTTGTCCTCATTTTTATTGACATATTCCCGACGTTTCGGCCGTTATGGACTCCGACCTTCTTCAGGCTCTGATTATATTTCTGAGCTGAGGTATTATCACTATTTAAACTATTTACATTGTTCGGACTGCTGTACTCGTATTTACTGCTTTGTTCACAACAGCCTTCTTCAGGTGATATTTGTTTGAATTTCGAACCGAACCAAAATAGTCAATCTGTATGTTGATGTTTCTGAAGATTGGTTCGATGATGTTTCTATAGACGTTCTTGCCTTGTTTATTTCCTGAAATGAGCTGACATACAACCTTCAGATTCTCAATGACTTTACTGAGCGACTCAGGAATGTGTAAACCCATTTCAAGAAATAAACACAGGAAGAACGTCTACAGAAACGTCATCGAACGAATCTTCAGAAAATAACAACATACAGAATGACTATTACAGGTTCGGTTCGAAATTCAAACAAATATCACCTGAAGAAGGCTGGATCCAACAACGACCGAAATGTTGTGAATATGACAATAAAGATGAGGACAATCAAGCCAGAAGTGGAATTGTAGGATTTTCTTACGTAAGTGCTTAACGCATTTGGCAATGTTTTGAACATGGGATGTATTGCTGAAATCTTTGCATTAAGATTATTGAGTGATGACCAGAAACAACATGGCGTTACTTTCTGCGGGGAATTCAAAGATCAAACCAGAATTGACCGATACATTAGAAGCATCAGGTTCATAACAGGTGATAAATCACAAATTTATGCTAATGGCTTTTGTAAGAAAGCCGTAGTCACCACAATGGAGTTCTCGTAAATTCCTTTATGCTTCAAAATATATCTATATACTTCTAGGTAACATTAAGTAAATACATACTTTTCTGACATTTCAGATATTGTACACATATAATTATTCTCTTTTGGCCAAACTCAGTTATATAATACTAAGTTGTATACTGTCAATGATATGCAGAGGTTTGGTGATGCCCGGGGCCAACGCCTTGATGGTATGCCCCCAACACTCAAGTAGGGATCCTATAGGGATTTGTACTGAGAAATGGGGGAGGGAAGGAAGATGAAACATGAAATAAACAGTTTAATCAAATTAAATATAAACTTTTTTTTTTTACACTTTGATTGGATGGCCACCCGATATGAACACTAGGGGCAGTCGCAGCGTCTGCACCTCATTGTATACTTTTGAAAAGATTAAAAGTGAGAAAGCCCAATTCGGATGAAACATCATAAACTTCTTCTTCTTGACATGGACTTTAGATTGAATAAAGAATAACGACAACAAAATAGAGACATTAATTCAAATATAAATAATATCAACTGTGTTAACTCCTCATCCCAGAAATTCAGAGTGGGTGTACTAATAGCTCCTGACTTACAAAAAATTGACAGTCTACATTTACCTACATTTCCAATTTCACCCCAAGCAAGGCGATAATGCTACTAGGACACAAGGGGTCTCTTGGAGTGAAAGAAAATAAGATTTTATAGGAAATAAACCCTATTTCCAATTTTAAAACATAAAAAAAATTGTTGCCAACTTTGAATATACGCTCTTTTAGCGCTAGAGGGCGTCGTCAGTGATGTTCTGATTTGGATCATTGGGCAGTTTCGGGTCTTTCAAACATCATACTGACCCCCTCAGAGCTGATCGGACTCTGATACGCCCTCTAAAAAATGCTTGTAGACACTGAATTCTATAAATGTACCCCGTTATCACGCATTTGATTGGAGGTTGACCAATAGCCAATTACAATGGTGTGAACTCTATTTAAGTTGTTTACGGGGAATTTTTCCTTTTTTTTTTCCTTTTTTGAGTGGACACCCTTTCATCAGATACTTAGAAGGTAATTTTGTTTTCCGTTTTTACTCACTTCTCATCAAGTTTCATTTCACCAGCTAATAATTACTATTTACAGAGATAATAAGAAAAATTCGGCCCTAAAAAAAAAAAAAAAAAACAAAACTCGTTTGTTATGATTAAAATGAATAAATAAATTACAGCGAATTAAACCGAGAGTGCTTATAAATATCATAAAAACGTTTAAAACAAATTGACGAGTAAAAAAAAAAAAAAAAAACCCTTTAATCTATCGATTATAAAATTAAATTTATGTTTTTAGATTGTTAGAAATAAAAACAAAACGGGAAGAAGGGTAAAAAAAGAAAATAATGTTGGTGAGAAAATCGTGATTAATCATGCTTTTCATAATCTCAAATAGTTAGGGAGAGAGAAAAAGAAAAACGGAAAATAAGGTCAAATGGAAGTCAAAGGTCAGGAGATTTCTATTCAGTAATAAATAACGAAAATGGGACAAAGACTATCGAAATATCTTGGCGATGAAAGACTCGAAGAAACAGATTTCGTGTTAAATCATAAAAGTTTTTTTTTTTTTTACCAGTGTCTACAACACTGGAGATGAAAGGAGTTGTACACAAAACTCTACGGCAAAAGGATATCCAGTGTCAATTCCAACACTGTCAGAGAAAACAATGAAACTCCGCAAAGCAAGAGGATTTCTACAAGTTCAATTCAGTGGTTGGGAAGAAAGTTGGTAAACCTTGTTATTTCTTTTCTGTTCCAACAGTAAATTAACTGTATAAGTCAAACAAACTTATTGCTTTCACTAATAGGGTAAAGTAAAAATGTACCTCTCCTCTCGCTTTTAAATGTTTCTGAAAAAGAATTGTTCAAGTCAAACAGACTTATTGTTGGGGTTTTCCCATCTTCATTTCTTAATTTTTCGTACCTCTGTAGTAAAATGGACGAATTTAAAAATGCAATGCTAGAGTTATAAAAACACCAACAAAAACAACAGCTACTGTTGGAACACAAATTTCAAGAAAGACAGGAGAAATTCCAACGAGAACAAGCAGAATTGCATTTGCAAAATGAACAAGAAAATATTAAAAAAAACGGCACCTAGAAATTTTGATTAGACAAGAGAAGCTTGAGGAATTGCTCCTTCAAACACAAAATGAGCAAAGGCACTTATCCAACAAAATCCAAAATGAGGACAGAGAAAACGCGTTCTCTCAAAATGCTATATAGAATGCCATTGAAAACTTCACGTATGCACCTGAAAAAGAAATTACTTTCGCTTCGTACGTTGAACGTTACGAGGACTTATACAACATGGATTGTGCAAATTGGGCTGACCATAAAAAGGTTTGCCTACTCCTCAGGAAATTAGGCACAGCAGAATATACTAAGTTTGTTAACTATATTTTGCTTAAGAAAACCAGCGACTTGAAATTTAAAGAGGCGAACAGAACCAAAAACGTCGGTTCCACAAGCGTTGGAAATGCATGAATCTCACCCGCAAAGAAGACGATGATTATACTACTTTCGCGAGTGTAGTCAATAAACACTAAGATGATTTCAAATTGGCAGAGTTAAACGCCAATAATTTTAAAAGCCTGATTTTCGTCCAGGGTTTGATTTCAGCGAAATACGTCTTAAGATGCTCAACAAGCTTGAAAAGGAGCCTGACGTTACTTTACAGCAAGTTGCCAAAGATCGCCAGCATTTTGTGAGCGTCAGAGAAAATTCGAAAAACATCGAACAGAGTGGCGTGGCTCACATTAAAAAAATGCGCCAAAGAAAAATAAAAAAAAAGGCCAATCAAAAAATAATGAAGTTACTTTGCCGTCAAGACCATGTTTCGGGTGTGGTCAATTACATTGGTTTAGAGATTGTCCTTTTAAAGATAAAAAATGTTTTAATTGCGATAAAGTGGGACACAAAAGTTCCCACAGCAGGATTAAGAGCAAGACAAAAAAAAAAGTTTTGTAAAAAATTACCAAGTCTGATGAACCAGAATGTAGTAACATCAGAAAATATATTGAAGTACAAATATGTAACAAAAATATATGGCTACAGCTTAATTCGGGTTTAGACTTATCCATAATTAATTATTAAACATGGAAAAAAAATGGATAAGCCTACTTTGTTAAGAACGAACCAAATAGCTAAAGGAGTAACTGGTGACACTATTAAGTTTATGGACGAACTTATAACGAACGTGTCATTCAAAGTTAAAAAGTTAAACCTAAAGGCGTATATTATGAAGAATACGGGTAATTTGTTCGGGGCTGATTGGTTAGAACAGTTTCAACTTTGGGATATGCCTATTAACTCATTATGTTAAAAAGTTGAAAATTTGACTAACGAAGCAGAAAAGTTGAAAGGTGAATTTAAAAATAATTTCCCTACGTCTTCAGTGGAGGACTAGGAAAATACACAAGTCTGCTAAGTTTGAGTTAATGCCAGACGTAAACACAAATTGACGAAGAATTAAATCGACTTGATGAAATGGGAGTTCTGGCAAACGTTGAATATAGCGAATGGGCATCTCCCACAGTTTATATTAAAAAGAAGAGCGAAAAAATTCGTGTATGTGCTGACTTCTCTAGGGGGCTGAATAGCGCCCTAAAGGATCGCCATTATCCCCTTCCAAGTCCAGAGGAGATATTCACTAAGCTCAGTGGAGGAAATTTTTTCTCTAAGATTGACTTAAGTGACGCTTATCTACACATACCCGTGGACGAGGAATGCTCGAAGCCCCTTTGTATAAACACTCACAAGGGTTTATACAAATTTCCGTTCGGGGTTAAGGTCGCAACTTCCATTTTTCAACATGTCATTGACACGATGTTAAATGGTCTGGATTTTGCGGTGGCCTATCTCGATGACGTCCTAATGAAAAGTGAGAGCATCGAAGAACACAAATCGCACGTTTGGCAGGTGTTCAGGAGAATCCAGGATTAAGGATTCAAACTAAAGGACGCGAAGTGTGAGTTTTTCTTAGAGAGTATCAAGTACTTGGGGCAAATAAATGACGGAAGACGTCTCGACCCAGATAGGGCAAAAAAGAATATGCCAGCACCAGAAAATGTGTCGGCTCTTCAGAGTTTTTGAGGTCTTGCCAATTATTATAACGTTTTTTGTTCGAAGAATGCACAGTTTGAGCGCTCCACTTAATCAGTTATTGAGAAATAAAGAGTGGGAATGGACAACCGAATGCCAGGAAGCATTTGAGAAAATAAAGGAGGTCCTTAGATCAGACCTGTTCCTGACTCATTACGATCTAAACCTTTGTAGGCAGCGATGGTAGTTCTTACACTATCGGGGCGTGCATTTTACATAAGCTAAAGGATGGATCAGTAAAGCCAATCGCCCATGCATCTAGGACGCTATTACTAGCTGAAAGGGGTTACTCGCAAATCGAAAAGGAAGCCTTTGGAATCATTTTTGCGGTAACTAAATTCCATAGGTTTATTCATGGAAGGCACTTTGTGTTGCAGACAGACCATCATCCACTCCTTAATATCTTTGAATCAAAAAAGGGGGTCTGCCAACACATACGGCTAATAGACTGCAAAGATAGGGAACCATTCTCCTCAATTATAATTACAAAATGGAGTTTCTCCCATCCACTAAAATCTGTCATGTAGACGGGTTATCGAGATTGATACCTAAATATGCTGAACCTCTGGAAGACACGGTCATGGCTGCCATAAGAACAGAGGCCGACGTAAAAAGTACCTTGTGCAATACTGTCAAGGTGCTTCCAATAGCAATCAATGAAATAATGACAAAGCGTTCGATGATGACTTCGCAAAGGAAGTAAAGGACAAATTAAATAGCAAAGACCAGAGTATTTCAGAAGTCTACTCACTCTGTAACGACATATGGTGACAGAATAGTAATCCCATCTACACTTCAGAATAGAACACTAAACGAATTCCATGTTGGCCATCCGGGAACTTCAAGTATGGAGTGTCTGATAAGGAGTTACGTCTACTGGACCAACATGGACAGGGATATTGAAAACACGGTAAGATCGTGCAAAGGATGCGCTTTGGCTGCTAAAGCACCCCCGATAAAATTCAATCCCTGGCCTAAAACCGACAGTCTGTAGTCGCGGAGACATATTGATTTTGCTGGACCTCTTGATGGTTTTTACTATCACGTAGTAGTGACAATCATTACAAACGGCCAGAGGTATTGAAATGCAAGAAGCCGACCTCGGAAGTGTCAGTAAAGTTTTTACACGAGCTATTTGCCCGTTTCGGAGTCGTTGACTGTATTGTAACAGACAATGGCACACTTTACATCGTGTGAATTTAAGGATTTTTGTCAGTCATTCCTGATCGAACATGTTACCACGGCGCCATATCACCCAAGAAGTAATGGACAGGCAGAGCGTTTTGTGGATACTTTCATGAGAGCACTGACGAAGGCTAGAGTTACTCCCACCGATACGGCTATACAACAGTTTTTGCTGGTCTATCGGGTAACTCCTAATAGTAGTGCTCCATCTGCCAAGACGCCAGTGAAGGCCATGTTTGCCAGGAAAATAAAATCGATATTTGACAAATTCCTTCCGAATGAAACAAAAGCGGGTAATAAGAATAAAGTGCTTAAAAAGCGCTTTAGGATCGGTGAAAAGGTTTATTTTCGTGTATTTGGGATTAACAAAGCTCACTGGAAGATAGGTATAATAGACAAATTAGTAACATGATTTACATGGTTCAGGGATCGAAGTTCATACATAAACGTCATGTAAACCAAATCAGAGGACGGTATGAAAGTCGACAGTGATCCCATAGAAGATGACACTATGGACGTCATCTTTGACACGTTTGAGGTTCCAATACCACAATCGATACCGGAGTTCAGAAGGCCCAAAAGAAAAAAAGGAAGTTCACGGAACCTTTAGAAGTTAACCCGAAAAGAAAAAGATATTGAACATCTTTCATTTCATACCATCTCTACAGAAAAAGGAAAAGAATGAGTAAAAAAAAAAAAAACATCTCCTCACTTATGAACTTTGAATTACCAGAAAAGCACAATACGCATTGGATTATTGGAAATTATTAACATTATAATTTACCAGTAAAACTTATCCAATTTTTTTCATTATTTAGGAATAATGAATAGAGACTATTGTTAACACGTGAAATGCGTGTCGTAAATCTAAAAAAAAAGACAAAAAATATTGTAAACGTAATTCCTGTATATAGCTTTTTTCAAAGTCGTTGTTGCTGATTTTTTTAAAATTTTTGTGTGGTAATTATAAAAAAAGAAGAGACTCCATGCGGAGTCAGGTTGAAGAGGGGGATGCCGTGACGTCCTCCCTCTAATGAGTCTCTTGTGGACTCTTCCACTTACTATAAAATTAGTAGGAGAGTAAGGCTCAGGGGAAGAGTGATATAGACTGAACGCTGGTCGACCGACACCCACTCCCAAGTCGTGTAACACTCTTCTGTTGTATTTATTGTTTAATACACGATTTATCTGCAACCTCTTGTTTTGTTATTTCTTAAGCATTTACTTGGTCACAACAGCTACTAGAACCCAAGGAGTCTGTTGGAGTGAAAGAAAATAAGATTTTATAGAAAATAAACCCTATTTTCAATTTTATGCCAAGCAAGGCGATAATGATATTAGAACACAAGGAGTCTCTTGGAGTGAAAGAAAATTGGAAAATTTAATAGGAAAAATAACCCTATTTCCAACACCTACCATATTAAAAGACGCCTAAATTTAATTTTCGACCCAATTACAGATTATATTTACAAACATACCTAAAAGATTCCACAGCACAACACAACACAACGTTTTAATCAAAATGTCTGTTCTTTAGAAATGAACATCACCTTGTTGAATATTTAACCAATCAGTGAAAAACATAACCCTATTTTCCTCGACCCTAATTCGGAAAAAATTCTTATAAAAACCAACAGATTTTGACTTTCAGCAGCAGATACGCGGTTGTTTGCAAGTGAACACAAGAAATGTGGCTTCATAGCTTTTTCTTTCACCCCAGCATGTGCTGAAAGAAACATGTGTCGGTGAATCATCTCCAGCAATAGTATTGAAGGCCTGTCAGCGACTTCAAACAGACCATCTACAACAACAAACGCGGCCAGTGAATCTTTTTTGTACCACAACTTTGTAAACCAATTACTAAACGTATTTTGTAAAGTATATATATATATAAATAGAGGCAACTGGATGTCTAGCCACACTGATGAGCTGCGAAACAGTCTGTCAGTGGATGACGTTATATATATAAATATATATTTTTACCGTGGATCAAAGACTTTAACTCACCTTAAGACTAATTTTACACTGTTTTGAATTTTTAAATTCATGTACCTCTGTGTGTAAATATAAATGATTTCTTTAACAGGCAGTTACATGTTTTCTTAATTTTTATTTTATTATTGTTTGGAATTCGGACATTCACATTTATAATATAAAAAGCCCTGGACGACTGAATTTCCTACAAAGGTACTTTACAGTCACTAACTTCAAAAGAGACAGTCAAAACTAGATATTAATTATTGCATAGTCATATTCCACAGACGTTAATGTTGTGCCTAATATGTAAAAGTTAATGAAAAATTCTTAGTAGATAAATTCCATTTCATGTTCTATATAATTTGCACTGAATTTCTACATTGAAATGATTTGCAATTAATTTCTGTGTATTCCTATAAATCCATTTAGTTTTGTTGTGTCACTATACATATGATGATAAAAAGGAATATAAATTTTTACGTCTTTATAAAAATTAATCCTATCTTTAATATCACAGGCTAGATAAACTGCTAGTGCATATAATATTTATCCTTATCACAAATAAATAAAATAAATTAGCTGTTGTTTCGAAAAATATTCGATTCGGTATGAAATATTGACAGACATTTTTATCCAAATACTAATATCATATTCCTTAAGCATTATTTTCTTTAGGTCATTTTATTTTTTATTTTATCAAAGTATTTAAGCCATTTTGAGATGGTGGCCATTAAGTGGTTACATATACAAACATTCCCTTCTTTTAATCATTTTATGATGATAAAAGTACGCAGGTGTAGGCTTTAAAAAAGCTTTATTCAACTGAGAATACAAGGTTCGCGTATAGTGTCCTTTTATAGTCCCAGTAAACAGAAATAGCGCTCTCAAAGAGGAGAGTAACAAAACAAGGGGAGATCACTCTTGATTATTCATAGCAAATACATTTATGCAAAGAGAAAGAGAAGATGGAATTTGTAAACATATTTCTTCAGCAGTTAATGTCTGTTCATCAGGGACGAAGTCCAATACATGAATCTGTTTAAAATGGTTAGAAACACTTATCTGAAGTTGATCATATCTCTCCTATTGATGTCTGCTTGTCAAAGCATTAACACGTCAATTCACTTTTGCTCATAGCCAGGATCACCTGTCCTTTGGAGTAGGTTAAAACATATCTGGTCACCTCAGTCTCACCCTTTTTTATATATACCATTATTATGGTCCGGTTCTTTGTACCACGGTGATAGTCCAAGGTAGAACCAATAAAGAAGAACTCAAAGGCGGATATGGAATAATACAGATATATTACCAACAGGAATATATACAGAGAAGTAGAAAGTATTAGTACGAACAATCAGGTTTAGTAGAGAGAACAATGTAGTCTTGACCAGTACCAAATGTCTATTATAATATTGTTATGGTCCGGTTCCTTGTACTACGGTGATAGTCCAAGGTAGAACCAATAAAGAAGAACTCGAACACGGATATGGAATAACACAGATATATTACAAACAGGAATATATACAGAGAAGTAGAAAAGTGTTAGTACGAACAATCAGGTTTAGTAGAGAGAACAATGTAGTCTCGACCAGTATCACTATTTCAATGTCTTGCAATAATTGTCTGAACGCGACTCTGTTTCTGTTTCCAAATACTAATATCATATTCCTTAAGCATTATTTTCTTTAGGTCATTTTATTTTTTATTTTATCAAAGTAGTTAAGCCATTTTGAGATGGTGCCCATTAACTGGTTATAAGTACAAACATTCCCTTCTTTTACTCATTTTATGATGATAAAAGTACGCAGGTGTAGGCTTTAAAAAAGCTTTATTCAACTGAGAATACAAGGTTCGCGTATAGTGTCCTTTTATAGTCCCAGTAAACAGAAATAGCTCTCTCACAGAGTTGACCGTCCTGTGTAAGACGATAAACTACCTCCAACAGCAAGGCCCCTGATCAGGAAGCTTTGAGGGGCTTGGAACCACCTCTTAATTGATGATGTTCCTAGGTTCGCCCTGACCCAGCGTGGTAGCACCTGTTAGGATCCCAGCCTTGGGCAAATAGTTAATCCCAAAACTGAGTTAAAAAGCATTCTGAAAGTGTAAAACTAGGTTTTAATACCAGAAATACTTTGTAAAAAAATATTACCAGAAATAAACTTTTGAAGAAGAAAAACTATTTACAGCAATACGTTTTTGAAAAATAATATTACCAGCAATACATTTTTTAAAATAATATTACCAGCAATACATTTTTTAAAATAATATTACCAGCAATACATTTTTGAAAAATAATATTACCAGCAATACATTTTTTAAAATAATATTACCAGCAATACATTTTTTTAAATAATATTACCAGCTATACATTTTTTGAAATCATATTACCAGCTATACATTTTTTGAAATCATATTACCAGCTATACATTTTTGACAAAACAATAATATTACCAGAAATAGATTTTTGACAAAACAAAAATATTACCAAGAAAAAAGTTGTCGGCATTAAATGACCCATTGAGGTTGATATGCCGTAAACAAACCAAACCAAACCAAACTCACAGAGGAGAGTAACTAAACAAAGGGAGAACACTCTTGATTATTCATAACATATTTTATGTTTTATTTTATAAATATATTTAACTCATCTTTGGGATGGCCCTTATAAACGGATTATAGGCAGAAACTTATAAATATTTCCTTCTTTAGTTCGTCTTACTTTTTTATTTTATCAAAATATGTAATTCATATTTGGATGGTGTTCATTAACGGGTTATAGGCAGAAACTTATAATCAATGCTGAATATTTTTATAGGCAGAAACTTATAATCAATGCCGAATATTTTTGTAAACTTATCATACCAGATAATTTTTTTAAAATAATTCTCTCCTCTATGGTTTGTAGACTTACGGATTTAAGCGCATTACTTGATTGGCGGCATGATGTCATTATTTTACTGGGGAAATGTCTAGATGTAACCATAAGTTCTATGCTAACAGTTTTTTTTCTCACACTTCTCGCTTGTGGAACTCTCTTCCAGCCTCTTGCTTTACAGTCAACTGTGATCTACAAAATTTAAATGCAATGTCAATTATTATCCTTTGTCCTCCTAAATTCTGTTCTTTTATTGTTTTTGCTCCTGAATAATATTTTATTATATTCTTTCGTGCCCAGTAACCCCTGCATGTTTGTGGCTCTGTTTTCTTGTTTTTAGGAAATCTATTATTATTTTTGTTATATCCCAGTTTGTTGGGATGAACAACAACGAATGAAAATAAAAAATAAACAATATTAATACATAATAAAACAACTTTTATTCATTTACCGTATGAGAACAGCAAGGATTTGTTTGGATTTAAACCATGAATTCCACGTGCGTGTCAGCTGGTCACCATGTTGGACTAGCGGACAAGGGAAATAACTCAATTATATTTTGTGTTATCGTTCTTTCTAGAAAGTGTAAGTTAGCATCCCCTAACATGTTTTTTGGAGGAGGTTTTTTTTTTTTTTCAGAGTAGATTTTACAGTGAGAGGGTGTCATTTAACGAGCCGCAATTGATGTTTTGAACACAGTTTTCATTATATGACTTTGTAACGGTTTCTCGTAATCTGATTTCCTAAGTGAATTGACAGAGAATTACGAATACCGATTTTCATGGAAAGATTAGCACAACACAGTCTTCCGATTATTTTTTTTTGTTTGTTTTCTTGCCAGTTAACGACTAAATTATTACATTATATGCAATTGTCAATGAGCTTGTGGGCGTTACACTGAGGCTAAATTGGTTCTATTTTTTAAATTAAAATAAAGTGAAATGTTATTATTGTTTTTCTTTTTTATTTCATAATTAAATATTAATTATTTATTATTTTTTTCAGAAATCTCAAACTTCATTTAATATCATCTGGCAAAATTATTTTGTTGAAATTTTATTTTTGTTTTAGTTTATGCAGTTTAAAGATATAATAAAAGTATTTAACTAAAAAGAAAAGATTTAGCATTTTCAAGGTCACATACAAATTTGTTTTTTCTGGGAGTGGTTATTTCCGAGTGTCATAAAATAAAATATTTGCATTAGTCTGTTTAGTTCAAGCTACATTATCTTCATCCGAGTTAATATTAACACAACGGAAATTCCAATGTGAAATACAGTGTAACCCGGATATAAGATAAACCCGGATATAAGAGATATTTTCTCTGGCCCCAAATTAGAGCCTGTGTTAATGTATATAAAATAGACCAAACCCGGATATAAGAGAAATTCGGATATGAGAGAAACCCGGATATAAGAGAGATTTTCTCTGGCCCCAAATTAGAGCCTGTGTTAATGTATATAAAATAGACCAAACCCGGATATAAGAGAAACTCGGATATGAGAGAAACCCGGATATAAGAGAGATTTTCTCTGGCCCCAAATTAGAGCTGTGCTAATGTATATAAAATAGACCAAACCCGGATATAAGAGAAACTCGGATATGAGAGAAACCCGGATATAAGAGAGATTTTCTCTGGCCCCAAATTAGAGCCTGTGCTAATGTATATAAAATAGACCAAACCCGGATATAAGAGAAACCTGGATATGAGAGAAACCCGGATATAAGAGAGATTTTCTCTGGCCCCAAATTTGAGCCTGTGCTAATGTATATAAAATAGACCAAACCCGGATATAAGAGAAACCTGGATATGAGAGAAACCCGGATATAAGAGAGATTTTCTCTGGCCCCAAATTAGAGCCTGTGCTAATGTATATAAAATAGACCAAACCCGGATATAAGAGAAACTCGGATATAAGAGATTCCTCCGGTCCCGACAACTCTCTTATATCCGGGTTACACTGTACTAAAATTAAATGTTTTCCTTATTTTGAAATAATTAAAACATATTTAATTTTATCATTTAGACACGGATTTTCGTCCTTGTTGCTTCAAAAGCTATTAAGACATGTATTTTCTATGGTGTTTGTATTTCATTTCCCGTTTCTTTATACGTGTTTACTCTGACAATATCAATACAACGGTGATTTTTTTTTATAATTCAAGACATTATCAGGATACAAAATTCATCACTATTGCTTCATTTTAAAATTACTTCAGCATTACTTAGATAAGGCTGAAAATTGTAAATAATTCTGTTATCCTTTCTGTTCCCATTCATTTTCTTTATCATTTTACGATTAATCTGAAGTACCCTGTGTAATGACAAAAGTACGCAGTTGTAGGCTTTAAGAAAGCTTTATTCAACCGAGACTACAATATTCGCGTATAGTGTCCTTTTATATTCCCAGTAAACAGAAATAGCTCAGTCAAAGAAGAGAATAAAAAAAGAGGGGGCCACTTTTGATTATTAATAACAGCTTGAATATTTCCTTTTATTACGAATATTATTAGGAACTATCTTTTCATTATTGTTACATTAATCACATTTACGATTTACATTGTTCAGCATTTCATCGAAGTATTGCTTCTGCTTTGCATTTACTTTCATTTTTGTTATATTCCGTGCTAATAGGAATATGGAATGGACAAACACCGTGGATAAATAGTAACAGATTTATTCTAGAAACCAGTACAACAAGCAAAAAAGTAATAGTTATGCGCACGGCCGTCGCAAGTTACTACAGTTGTGTGCGTGCTACTATCGGAAGGCTGCTAGTTCTCGCAGATCCCAGCTCGACTCTGCTATCCGCTGACCTAACGGATACTTATAGGGGGTGGCAGGTTATTCCATTACATCAATTTTATGCGACGATTTTACAGTGACGTCTGAAGTGTTACGAATGTATATTTAAAGATTTAGATATTACTAAAACGCATCGTTTCATTATTATTTCATCAAAAGCATTTACATTCTTCAGTCTTTCGTTCAAGAGCTAACCCAGCTCTTCACACTTTTAATCTGGGGATATCTGAAGTGAGTACATTCTTCAGGTTTTTCGTAAATCTTACTGATTATAAAATGCAGATTGTGTGTGTGTGTCTGTACGTTTATATATTGGATCGGATTTCCTACATTTTTCAACCGATTTCAACAAAACTTCCCAGGACTGCGTAAAATTACTTGGGGTGGTTCTGACAGCGTCAAAAATTGGAAAAACACGATTGTTTTTGCATTAAATCAATTTGAAAACACGATAAAACGCGATTCTGTCGCCAGAATGAAAGGGGGACAACTCATATCGAATTATACGTATTATAAAACCCAGGTTGTTTGTGTGTATGTGTGTTCGTTTATATATGGGATCGGATTTCCTACATTTTTCAACCGATTCCAACAAAACTTCACTTTTTTTTGGCAGGTAGTGTTTCTTATTGTCTTGCACACTTTTTTCTTTATTTTTACATTCAGAATGCTTTAAAAATTCCATTTACAAAACAATTGTTTATAATAAAATTCTATTCAATCGGTAGACTCATAACGATTGAAAACAATGTTCTTGTTTGAGTTTGGGTTTGACCAATTCGTAAAAAAAACAAACAAACAAACAAAAAAACTAATTAAGACATGCGTGTCCGTCAACCTTAAACAATAATCTTTGTCGATTATATTTTTCAGTCTTTATGATGGTCGATACTTGATCTATCTTTTACTGTTACATCCCCGGACAATGTCGGGTTCTATTGCTAGTATCTTATATCCCGATCTTTTCACTTTTAATCTGGTGATATATGAAGTGATTACATTCTTCAGTCTTTCGTACAGGTGCTAACCCAGCTCTTTATACATATAATCTGGTGATATATGAAGTGAGTCCATTTTTCTGCCTTTTGTAGCGATGTTGTTTCTCTTTTTTATTTAATTTTTTCATTTCATTTATACCTATTTTACTAGAGTATTTGACATTTTAATTTTTAGTTGTAGAGGTGCGAAAGTGAATGAGATTCTTCTTGCATGATTCTACCTTTGGATACAAGATGAATTTTAGAAAGACAATGAAATATATTAGCAAAGTGCATTGTTTAAAACAATAATCATACAAGTAATAACACTGAAAAGTTTGACGCAATAGGATCGCATTGTATATATATATATATATATATATATATATATATATATATAAATTGTGTATATTTAGGCAGCATTTTTTCATTCATACATGTTTCATTAAATAATATAGACAAGTGTTGTCTATTTATTTTATGTAAATCCTTTTTATAATGTCTGATAAGCTTAATAACATTATTATTAAACGAAGAAAGAAAATCACAATGCTTAATACTTCTCGAATTCACTCTCGCGTGGTCATCTGTGACGTCATGAGCTGCGGTGCGATTTTCGCTTCCAGCGTCTTATATGCACGTGTTTATCGTTGCTTGGAAATCATCCATGTAAACAGAAACAGACTATCATCATATTCGTGTCCGTGTATTGCTTAATATATTGTATAGTAATTGTCATCTTTGATAATGGCTTATGTAAGCCGAAAGCTTACATTGGATATATATATATATATATATATATATATATATATATATATATATCTGTCTGTGTGTATGTGTGTATAAAGGAATAAGAAAGTTAGAAAATCTATATTTTATTAATATTAAAATATAAACCCGGCAGAATTATTCAAGCTGTGTTTCATGTGTTGGATATTTATATTTGTGACTCTGCAAGTCTTTTGCTGTTTGGTTAAAATTAGCCGTCCATTTTTAATAACAAATTAAGAAGATATAACACTTAAATCTCCTTTTAGTATTTAAAATATGAAAGTCAGTAATAATTTTCGTTTGAGTAGGCCGTTTATACTTTAAGAATCTCCTCATTTATTATGCGAATCAAAAGCTTTTTGCCGTCAAATGGCACGAGGAGCATTTAGTTTTTTGAGTACTTTCATAAAGCTTTTTTTATCTATATTGTGACAGCCGTCATATCAGTGTGCATTTTAAACGCGTGTGTTTGTATATTGATTTTAATCTATATAGTTGAAGAGAATAAGCATTATTTCAACATATGTTATTTTTACTTTAACAAAGGCAAATGCGAATCAAACGCAAAAATGAATGGAGAAGGTTCTGTGAATATTCGAACGTGTCAAAAATGGTTTATAATTATTTGTAATGGAGATTTCGCATTAAACCATGCTCTACAGTCGCGTCGTCCATTTGAGGTTGATAACAAATAAAATGAATATTATATAGCGCTAATAGACTTAAATTATCCAAACCAAACCAAGCATTAAAATCATATGTACCAAAAAGATTATGTTAATCACTTTGGAGTATAGAGAAAAAAATGAAACCATATATCCGCGCGTGATTTGCTACCTTAACTTAAATAAAATATTGTTTATTTTCTTTTTGTTCTAAAATATATGACGAGCGAGGATAGATACTTTAAATCAAGTTGAGAGACTGAATCAAATGCATCGAGTTCCAACATTCAGTTTTTATCCAAACATGATGATGTTGCTTATGGTAGGATTGAAAGGAAATCCTCTTGTAGGGACACAAAAGGTGATTATACGCCTGTGGTGGAGATAAGTCACATGGAACCCGCTTAGTGACGTCACTTCATACAGTGATATGAGTGACCAGTCATTCAGTTTGTTTACAGCGGCCAAACCGAGCGGTTGCTTTTTTATCCTTGGCCAAGGGACCTGGGTAGAGACTAAATCTGCCTCCCCCAGCAACTTACAAACACATGCCGTCGTTTCCCATTGGAGATATATCTTCTCTAGATATAAAAAGAAAATCCAACTCGTAGTCCTCAATTTGGGAAAACCCAAGACTCACCGTTACCCTTTCGCCTGAGTCATAGTAAATGGAACCGGTCTGTTTGAATCTGGAGTCCTAAACATGGCTTTTCCAGAAGCACAGAAGAATCTCCATATTATATGTAAGACCCTTCTTTTTTGTTTCTCCTTACACGCTGCTTTACTGTGTAGATATATGCGATATATTTTTCACCGCGTGGGTTATGTGTATATTTGTATATCTGGTTATGTGTATATATCTTTGTAGTATAAAACTCTCCCTGAGAGCCAAGCATGTTTGTCATTCCTTTTCCTTTCAGCCATTCCGTTCCGTCCGTGAGCTACGGTGTTATAAACCATTTTGCATGGCTCTCTTCTGTTACTCTCTAAACGCGCTGCTTTCGGAGAAGCAAACGAATGATTACTGCTTCAGTTAAATCAATTGAAAACAGAAATGGACGAATTTACAGTTTCTCCTAATTTAAAAAATTCCAGTTCTATGGGACATTATTATAAAGGCATTTAAAGTAGTTCTTTACTGAGAAAGATATTTTTCTGGGATAAGGCAATTGCGAAGTTTGCTGAAAAATTATAGAAAATCATGGAGAGAAAACGTTTAATATCACAAATAAAAAAAATGCCTTTACTTAATAATTCGACATCCGAAAGAAAATTAGGCCACGTAATATATATATATATATATATACACAAACAGGTTTGATTAAAAAAACAGGACCGAAAGGTCTGCCCGTTTAATATTTTTATTGTATTTTTCAAATTTTCGAATCGGGTGTTGTGCTCAAAATTGTGGATAAACTGTCCAAAATTCATATTTCTGTTGTTGTTTTGTTCAAGTACTTTCGACCATCACAGTCATTTTCAAGAACCATATAGTGTCTGTGTCGTAAGCTGAAAGTTTAAAATAGTCTACGGTGGCATTATGTGTAATAGTTATTGGGGACGAGCCCGCTCTAAAAAGAATGCGATTATATTTTTATATATATATATATATATATATATATATATATATATATATATATATATATATATATATGTTTATACGTTTTATAATAGATACAATTTATTTAAGTAAATGCTCTGTTTTTTTTTTAAATGAACAGTATTAATTACATTTACCGGCCTAGTGACCTTGTGTGAATGGATAGCGGAGCTAAGGGTGGCAAAGAGACAAACGTTGCTAAGAGCAACATTGGGTAGGATGCTGTGGAGAGCCATGATGACCTACGTCCTGAAGGGACAGGGAATATAGAAGATGCAGAATGCGATAAAAGGTCACATATCTAGGTTGAAAGCTGGAAACGCATGCATTCATGCGTAGCGTGACTTGGGTCAGTAGACCTGGCGGAGCCCATTCATCTAACAGCTGTCTCCCAACTTGAAAGCTCACCATGGTCACAGACTCGTAGCCCTTGAACCCGACGAGCTGATCGTTCAACCCGCCGAAATGGTCGTTTAATTCGCTGCCCTAGTCGTTGAAACCGCCTCCCTGATCGTTGAACCAGCCTCCTTGGCCGTTGAATCACCGCTGTGATCTTTGAACCTGCCGCCCTGGTCGTTGAACCCGCCGCCCTGGTTGTTGATTTCCGTGTTGGAAGAACCCCCCACACACACCTAAAGCAATATGATGTCATCACTGCATTAGCTGCATACGTATTTATGGAGACCAGTCTACCCTACTGTGCTGTTAATCCTATAAGAAAGATCATCCGCCTTTCGACAGGTCCTGTTTTTAATTCTGCTGAATGTCTAGCAAGCATTATCTCGAGAAAAGATTAGTAAAATGGCAGCTAACAAAATGAAAATTAAAGCGATAAAAACATCAAGGTACATTGGACATCAAAATAATGTAAATTTAAAGGCTGAGTGTCTGTATACCTTTTAATATAAGCTGTAACTGGGACTATATTTCACTACACCCAGCTGTTTACCAGTTTTTATATCTCTGTTTGATTCTACCGTTAAAAAAGATGTTTTGTTTCAAAGAATTCATTCTCGAAAGATAACGCTTTAATATGTTTACCATTATTTACCTTATCATTAGGTAACTTCAAAGAAACGCGAAATCTAAAGCTTAAAATGCATTTTTAAAAATGAAAAATCTTTCGTGAAGCTTTTATTTTAGCTTTAATTTCAAGCTAATAGATTAAATTTAATATTTCCAATAAGCAAAATACTTTGCTCTATTCCCAAACGAATTTAAATTGTAACGTATTTTTTTGTTTTTCGAAATCGCTAAAATTGGCGTTTTTCGCCGATATTTACAAATATTTCAACAAAAATTAATTCTCTTTAATAAAAAAAAATCTTTCAAAGGTAAAATATACTTTTCTGAAACTTTATTTGAGGAATATTAGCTGATCTTAAGTTCAATTAATCTGATTTGTGACAAATATTACTTTTAGTCTAAAATATCGCAGAAAAGCATTTTAACACGGAAATGGATGTTTTTATGGGGTGTTGATAACTTTCTCGCTAGACTTATGTTTGGGAATTTTTTGAAGGGGGAAAATTATTTTAACAATTACTCGACAAACATAACGTGGACGCCTTTTCATATAACTTTTTAACTACCCAGTAATCTTTAAAATTTAGGAAAATATTCAAAGTAATCTAATATTTTATTAAATTTTAATTACTTCAGTGTTATAGTCCTGCTAAGGAAATGACAGAAAATTAGCAATAAATTCTAAATTTACTGTAGTTACCGCTCTTATTTCATAATAATGCTGTGTATGGACGCTCATATTTATAAAAATTGGCACGTTTATGCATACAGAAAGAAATTCACGATTCTTTTTAAAATACTGGGGGTCGTTAAATTGTAGCAAACCTTTCCATAGAAGTTACTTAATCACCTAACTGCTACAAATTAACATAACATTTTTAAAAAAAGCTAAGGTTTTTATCAAACACGTTACACGAAAACTTTTTTCCACTGATATATATATATATATATATATATATATATATATATATATATATATATATATATATTTAATCCAATAGATGTATTTTACGAAATGTATATATTTTTCTCCAGTTATGGGTAAATAGCAGGACAGACTGCGTTCTGTAGCCTTGGATGGCAACTGGTCTAGGAGAAAGACAACTCTAAATTCAAAATCTGTGGATGGTCGTTTGGGAACATTGTGGCACGTAGTTCATCAGGTCTCTGTATTCGGCTCTTCAAAAAAGTGTGGTTGGTTCTGCGCAAAGCCTGCACCACTATAATCAAATCAGGTGTGCTGGTGTCTGACTGTCGATTCCTAGAAAGTGAGCTGCTTGACCCTCATACGTCGAATACGACGGGGAGAGTCCGCTATACATATTTTCTATATATATTATATATGCGCA
>CAHIKZ030001151.1:80000-82500 GCA_903632075.3 Acanthosepion pharaonis
TCAATTACTATCTACTGTCCTCCTGATTACTCTTTCCTCTTCCCTCTCATTATTAATGTTTCTCTTCCTAATTCTTCCACACCCTGTAACCCCTTGTGTCTTAGTGGCTTTACTGCCTTCCTTGTGGAACTCCCTTCCAGTTCCATGCTTTCCAACCAACTTTAATCTGCAATAATTTAAATGCAATGTCAACCACTATCTACTGTTCTGATTACTCTTTCCTCTTCCCACTCATTATTAATGTTTCTCTTCCTAATTCTTCCACACCCTGTAACCCCTTGTGTCTTAGTGGCTTTACTGCCTTTCTTGTGGAACTCCCTTCCAGTTCCATGCTTTCCAACTAACTTTAATCTGCAATAATTTAAATGCAATGTCAATTACTATCTACTCTCCTCCTGATTACTCTTTCCTCTTTCCACTCATTATTAATGTGTGTGTTTCCAGAGTACTTTTGGATGTTACTGCATTCGTTATATATATATATATATATATATATATATATAATAAAAAGGCTTAAAACACTATTCCATGGTATTAATGATTAGCAATATTAGCTATATATATATATATATATATATATATATATATATATATATAATTATATATATATATTGTTTAACAGTATGCTGAGTTATTTCATATATTTTATGAGGGAAAGAAAGAAAAGGTGTAAATATGTAGTGAAAGAAGAGGAATGATTACATGCGTAAGTGTGTAAGTGTGTAAGTGCGTGAGTGCGCGCATGCGCGCTGAGAGAAAGAGAAAAAGTTACCGAAGTTAACTAATGCAACATTGGTTCATTTTCTAAAACTCTGTTCTGAAATCTCGGTGTTGTTTATAAATAAATATGCGTGCATGTGTGTGTGTCTGCGTGCTTTTTGTTTTGGCGTCTGTGAGGTGTGTGTGTCTCCGTGTTTTGTTTTGTTCTTTTTTTGTGTGTACACGTGTGTGCGTGTGTGTGTGCGTCTTTGTTTTTTAATGCATCACCATATTGTGTTGGCTTGATGACGTCAGTTCCGTTTTTATATAAATTTCTCTTAAGAATTTTTCGGCATATCAAAAATCTTTGTATGAACTCCCGGCGTAATTTAAAACTTATTAGTTTAAATACGACATAAAAGTAAGCAAAACAAAATTAAACCAAACAAAATAACTCCGCTAACTATAATTCGCGAGCGCAGATTTACAAAAACATCGACTGTTTCCGCTATTTTTTTTTTAAACAATCTGACACGTAACCGTTTCTCCTCTTATTGACAATGTTTCAATTTTTGCATAATACGCAACTCATCAAGTGTTGGTAACTCCTTTTTCTTGTTTTTAAGTTACATTTAGTCGAAACTTGAAATTAGTAGAGTATTTTTATTCTTTTAGTACGGAAGTACTCATGAATATGACATGGCCTAAGGGAGACAACTTCATCAATAACTAACAGTCTGTTCATATCTAGCTACCAATATCAGTTTGTTCATGTCTATCCTGCAATAATGTACTAACATTGTGTTGATAAAATTGTAACATTGTATTCATGGATAATTAACAAAATTCCATTAAGAAAATTAACAATTATTTACAGCTGACAACTTTTGTAAATAAGAGTTTTCTGTAAATTCATATTAAGAAAATAATAGCCTGATAACATATATTGAAGACAGACACAGAAAAAATGGTATTAATTACTAGGCAAGGTAATAAAAGAAAGCAGAATGAAAAGACTAACTATTAATTGTAAGAAGACAGAACATATGATTATCTATCAGTAAGAGGAACAGTATAATTCTATGAATTGGGGGTGACTGTGATGCAAGAGCAAAAGTTTCAATTTATGGGAAGTGTTTGAACAGAGAACAGAAAATGTGACATTGAAAAACAAAGGCATATTGGAATAGCGAAAGATGCCTTCCAAAAACTAAGTAAAGTATTAAGAAACAAGAAAATTTCATTATAAACAAAGAAAAGAGTACTGAACTGTTATGTAATATCAGTCCTCCTATATGGCAGTGAATGCTGGAGTATCTCCTCACAGATGAAGAAGAGACTTGAAGCAAGAGAAACAAAGAAAAGTTTACTGAACTCTTATGTAATAACAGTCCTCCTATATGGCAGTGAATGATGGACAACCTCACAGATGAAGAAGAGACTTGAAGCAAGAGAGAGAAAGAAAAGAGTAATGAACTGTTATGTAATATCAGTCCTCCTATATGGCCGTGAATGCTGGACAATCTCCTCACAGATGAAGAAGAGACTTGAAGCAACAGAAACAAAGAAAAGGGTATTGAACTGTTATGTAATATCAGTCCTCATATATAGCAGTGAATGCTGGACAATCTCCTCACAGATGAAGAAAAGACTTGAAGCAAGAGAAACAAAGAATAGCATACTGAACTGTTACATAATATTATTCTTCCTATATGGCAGTGTATGCTGGGAAATCTTTTCAAAGATGAAGAGAATTGAAGCAAGAGAAACAAAAAAAGGAGTACTGAACTGTTATGTAATA
>CAHIKZ030001151.1:87500-400000 GCA_903632075.3 Acanthosepion pharaonis
AAAGGCAATAAAGCCACTAGGATGCAAGGGGTTACTGTGTGTTAGAGAATATGAGAAAAACTACTATTAAGGAGAGAGAAGAATAAACAAACAAGAATTAAGAAGACAGAAGATAACGATTGACATTGCATTTAAATTTTTGAAGATCAAAGGCAATAAAGCCACTAGGATGCAAGGGGTTACTGTGTGTTAGAGAATATGAGAAAAACTACTATTAAAGAGAGAGAAGAATAAAAGCAGAAGAATTAAGAAGACAGAAGATAACAACTGACATTGCATTTAAATTTTTGAAGATCAAAGGCAATAAAGCCACTTGGATGCAAGGGGTTAATGAGTGTTAGAGAATATGAGAAAAAACTTTAAACAAGAGAGAACATTAAAAGAAATCAAGAATTAAGAAGATAGAAGATAACAATTGACATTGCATTTAAATTTTTGAAGAACAAAGTTGACTGGGAAAAAAATGTCGGAAGAGATTGTAAATGGTTATTCACTCACATCATAGCAGCAGAGTTTAGACTTGTGTTCACGGAGATAAAAGCATACTTGACAGTAAATAAAACATACAGAAATAACAGGAAAAGCATGGTAAATTGTATGTTAATTTCATACAATTTATTTATTTTCTTTGTGTCTATTTTTTAGGTTACATTTATTTTACGGTACACGTAATAAAAGGAAGAATTTACTCCGTAGTATTGCAAGCTACATCACAGAGAGAAGTTGGACATGTGTTGCCTGTACCAAGGTTCATGGTGAAGAGATTAAATTTAACGTCTTTTGGCAGGATGTATGTATCTCTGACAGGAACGGGTTTTGTTGCATAATGGGAGTTTTTTATAGTTTTTAAATTTATTTATTTTATATAACGTTTTTATGTTATTGCTTAATTTTATTTTATTTATGATTTTCATTATTATTATTATTATTATTTATATTTTATTTTTATTTATTTTTTATAATAATAATAATAATAATAATAATATCCTTACAAGCGAGAAATGTATACATTTTTTTATTAGTTAACGATATACAATAATTAAAAGTGCTAATTAAAAAATGTAATTAAATAAATATTAAATATCCTAGAATTATCTTATACACTTATTTTGGGAGAAGTGTCTTAAAGAAAAGTCAGACGGTTTAGTAAAAATTGTTTCTTTTTTGTGTAATTTTTTAAAAAATAACTCTCATGGTGGACTGTTGGGGATTCATTTTTTTTTTTTTTCAAATTTTTTTGTACAATGAAAATGGTTGTTTCCACCTACGTAAATTTAAAGCTGAGGTCCGCTTCAGCCTTGTTCGATATTATATAAGAAAACGAAGCAGCGGATAACACCAGAAGGGATTCGGAAGCCATAAACAAAGGAAATCGACTTACTGCTGGGAGGCAGAGAAGGGAGTTAAACGTCACATGCGAAGGAAGCCGGCTGGCAGGTTTGTGGCTTTCACCACATGAAAGTCGCCAGCAGAGTAAAGGGCAGAAAGGTTTCGGCTTTCTTAAAATCTACGCTGATCATAAAAAAGAAGCTCACAGAAAACAAAATAAAAATAAAAAATATCGTTAAAGTCCCCAGTGTAACACGTGGAAGTTAAGCAGAAAAAAAAGAAAGCCCTTTCAAAATATAATCAAATGTTACTGAGATACCTCATGGGAAAGGTCAAAGTAGGTTATTTCGTTTATCTATTAAGTGGGTACACCTTTTTATAAACAGTTTCGTTTTTTTTTTCCATGATTTGATAAGTTGTATTGTAAACCTTGTTGGGAGCCAATAATTTCTATAATCTTGCTACGTTATCTGACCTTGTTCATAAAAAGGCGCATGAAAGTAATAAGGAGCACGACGTTTTTGTAAAACTTGTATTTTGTATATTGTTTTATATCTGTATAATAAATGTTTGTACCTTTCAAATATCACGAGGTAATTCCGAGTCTTGTCTGTTACTGTACGCACCTTTTTTAATATTCGAGATGAGAGGTGACCTTTTATCTTACCCAGTTAGCTTCCAAGAAATATATTTTAAGAGAAGAAATTTTTAGCATAGAGCATACGGTTACATCTAGCAATTTCAGTTTTAAAATTATGAAACCTAATTGTCAATCTAGTACAGCGCTTAAATTCGTAAAATCCAAATACCAAAGAGTTAAAACCATCAGAAATATTGCCATGAAAATATTTAGAGAAAAGGCACAGAGAAGCTATGTTAGAAAAGAGACTGAAGCCGATATACCAGGTCAGGACCGATAATATTGCGGATTCTTTTTTGTATTTTATCAAGAATCACTAAATACATTGTAGAAGTACCAGACCAGACGTGACAGCAATATTCAATGCATGGATGGATGATGGATATACAGATGTGTAAGATAGATTCTAACGATAAAAGTTGTATAACATGACACAGTGAACCAACTTTCCTAGCAGAAGACCTAGCAAGTGATTCAATATAATCGTTCCACTTCATGACATCAGAAAACGTTAGTCTGAGAAAATGCAACAAGCCACTCTTCTGGAAGTATGCATCAACCATGCTGCTTTTATTCATTTATTTTTGCTAACTGCTGCTTTTCATTTAGCTTACTTATGAATAGTACTCATCTGAGTCAACTTTTTAATCCTGCAGAAGGAGCTTGTTGTGATCAGAGGTTGATTGGTAGTAGCCACTAACTTTATAAAGAATAATGACAGCGCTGGTCAACACTTTAAGAGTAAAGAGAAAAAGTGACATACTTTGTTGGAGGTGTTGGAGATTAGTTTTGTCGATTGAAGACTTACCAGTCAGTTAGTTATAGTCAAAATTATAAATCTGGTTCACGAGAGGGACGGTAAGTACTAACGCAGAGAATGAAAAAGTCAAATGAACGTCAGATTGTTTTTTCACTGAAATAAACGAAAAAATAACTGGCATGTGTTTAACAAACGACGAGAAGGTATAATAATGACACTGCGATTGTAAGTGTATGTATGCGGTATAAATGTATGTATGCGGTATAAGTGTACGTATGTGATATGATCATGACACTGAGATTATAAGTGGATGTAATGTGGCATAAGTGTCTGTATGTGGTATAATAATGACACTGTGATTATAAGTGTATGTATGTGGTATAAGTGTATGTATGTGGTATAAGTGTATGTATGTGATATGATCATGACACTGAGATTATAAGTGGATGTATGTGGCATAAGTGTCTGTATGTGGTATGATAATGACGCTGAGATTATAAGTGTATTTATGCGGTATAAGTTTATGTATGTGGTATGATAATGAAATTGTGATTATAAGTGTATGTATGTGGTATAAGTATATGTATGCGGTATGATAATGACGTTGATATTATAAGTGCGTGTATGTGGTATAAGTGTATGTATGTGTTATGATAATGAAACTGAGATTATAAGTGTATGTATGTGGTATATGTGTATGTATGTGGTATGATGATGACACTGATTATAAGTGTATGCATGTAGTATAAGTTTATGTATGTGGCATGATAATGACACTGTGATTATAAGTGTATATATGTGGTATAAGTGTATGTATGTAATGATAAACATTGAGATTATGTATGTGGTATGTAATGACACTGTGATTATATGTATATATGTGTAGTGTATGTATGTGGTATTGAGATTATATGTATGATGATGATAATGACTGATTATTATATATGTGGTATGCATGTATGTATGTATAATGAGGACGTGAGATTATGTATGTATGTGGCATGATAATGACACTGTGATTATAAGTGTATATATGTGGTATAAGTGTATGTATGTGGTATGATAATGACATTGAGATTATAAGTGTATGTATGTGGTATGATAATGACACTGTGATTATAAGTGTATATATGTGGTATAAGTGTATGTATGTGGTATGATAATGACATTGAGATTATAAGTGTATGTATGTGGTATGATAATGACACTGTGATTATAAGTGTATATATGTGGTATAAGTGTATGTATGTGGTATGATAATGACATTGAGATTATAGTGTAAGTGTATGTGACACTGTATTATATATTATAAGTGTATGTATGTGTATGGATTATATGTATAATAATGACACTGTGATTATATGTGGTATAAGTGTATGTATGTGGTATGATAATGACATTGTGATTATAATGTATATATGGTGGTATAATGACATTGATTATGTATGTATGTATGTGGTATGATAATGACATTGAGATTATAAGTGTATGTATGTGGTATGATAATGACACTGTGATTATAAGCGTATATATGTGGTATAAGTCTATGTGTGTAGTATGATAATGACGCTGTGATTATAAGTGTATTTATAGCGGTATAAGTGTATGTATGTGATATGATAATGACGCTGAGATTATAAGTGTATGTATGTCGTTGTCGTGTGCATATAGAAATATTCGTAAGTATTACTCGTGTAAGAATTCCTTTGGATATATTTGTTTTCTTTAAAAGAGGAACAGTGCTTAAGTTTCTCTTTTTTTTTATGCCAAGTCACATATCGAGATATGTGACTTGGTCGCTATTACCGCGGCACTGCGGCACAGACTACAGGTGACAGAATACTTCTTTTCAAAGGTCATGATAAGGTAACATTAAAAAGTCACGAAAAAACAGTTGTGAAATAGAAGTCTTGTTCTGCTACGACAACACAAGTCGGCATATTTGAAGCTCAGACTACAAATGATGAGACAATTCTTTTTAAATTTCTCCGAGAATTCACAAGACATGGAATTTTCAACACCCTACCCTAGAACATTTATTCCAAGTAAGTTATGTTATTTCATATTTTAACGCATTCACTCTCTTTCACTTATTGGAATTAAAGTTACATGGCAGGTGATTAAATCCTGATTCTTTTGGTTGAACATGGACAAATCTAGAAAGAAAGAAAGAAATAAAGAAAGAAAGAAAGAAATGGTACACAGCTTGTTCGACCTGCCAACAAGTCAAAAGATATAAGTACACTAAGGCACCAATACAACAAATCTAATTTACTAGATTTCAAACTGTAAATATAGATTTGGTAGGTCCTTTACCGCCTGCTAAAAATACAAACGACCTATACTTAATTCCTTACAAATATATCCTTACGCATAAAGACGGAAACACATAGTGGGTTGAAGCTCCATTTCTCTCAGAAATTTATTGTTAAATCTGTTGCAGAGGGTTTTGTGAATGCTTGGATTGCTCGTCTTGACACACCTTTACATGTTATTACTGACTTTGTTTGAAAATGAACTATTTTCGGAATTATCCAAATTAATCCGGTTTTGTCGACTTGGAACGACAGCTTAAATCACCCGCAGGGCAATGGATTCGTCGAAAGAAAGCACAGGACAGTAAAGACGGCAATTATGGCCTGAAAAGAAACTCAGATTCCTGCAGCCACCATTGTATTGTTAGGATTACGAATTATATGAAATGATTCACAATTTCATCTTGTCCTGCAGATACAGGTTCAGAAATACTGTTCGTCCAAATATTGATTCACGTTGTAAATAATGATGAAAAAAAGAACTATTCTTTTAAAAGAAACGAAATATTGGTAATCTGCTTTCAAAATCAGTCAGTCAGTCATGTGCCATGCGTGATACACGCTTAGGCGATCATGTATCTTGACGAGGCAGATTTTTTACCGCAGTCGGTTGCCATTTCTTTCTGCGGTAGACCAGTTGCCATCCAAGGTTATAGAACCCAGTCTGTCCTGCTTATTTACTGATAGCTGGAGGGAGAAGAGGAGGATTCATACCTTTCCAAAGGGTATTAGCACGTAATGGATTCGATTGGAATTCGAACTCGGCTCTCCGATTCCTCAATCCAAGTCGCTATTTAGGAATATTATTTATAAATAAAAGATAACAGACAATGGCAACATTGCTTACCTCCTTTGACTGATGTCAGTCAGTTATGTGGCAAGCGTGATACATGCTTAGGCAATCATGTATCTTTCGATACATGACTGACGAGGCAGATTTTTTCCCCGCAGTAGGTTGCCATTTCTTTCTGCGGTAGACCAGTCTGTCCTGCTATTTACCCATAGCTGTGGGGGGAGAAGAAGATTCATAACTTTCCCAAGACTATTAGCAGGTAGATTCCACTAATAAACCTGACAAATTGTGAACATGTAGCAAAATCTGAATCAGAAATCATCGGGGGTGGGAGAAAATCTTTAGACTAGGCACCATACTCAGGTCTTTAGAAAGTTCTATGGCAATCACCAATTTTTTTCTAGTAGAGTACAATAAACACACACACACATACATATATATATATATATATATATATATATATATATACACTAGCAGTAGAGCCCGGCGTTGCCCGGGGATGTAACAGTAAGAGATAGATCAAGTATCGACCATCATAAAGACTGAAAAATAAAATTGACAAAGATTATTGTTTAAGGTTGACAGACACGCATGTCTCAATTATTTTTTTTTTTACAAATTAGTCAAACCCAAACTCAAACAAAAACATTGTTTTAAATCGTTATGTGTCTACCGATTGAATAGAATTTTATTATAAACAATTGCCTTGTAAATGGAATTTTTAAAGCATTCTGAATGTAAAAATAAAAAAATATGTGCAAGACAATAAGAAACACTACCTGCCAAAAAAAAGTGAAGTTTTGTTGAAATCGGTTGAAAAATGTAGGAAATCCAATCCCATATATAAACGAACACACACACACACACAAACAACCAACCTGGGTTTTATAAGTATAACTCGATAACTCGATATTAATAAGTATAACTCGATATGAGTTGTCCCCCTTTCATTAATGCCTCTTAATCGTGTTTTCAAATTGACTTTGTGCAAAAACAATTGTATTTTTCCCATTTTGGGCGCTGTTAGAACCACCACAAGGTAATTTTATGTAGTCCTGTGAGGTTTTGTTGAAATCGGTTGAAAAATGTAGGAAATCCAATCCAATATATAAACGTTACAGACACACACACACACACACACACACACACACACACACACACACACACACACACACACAATCTGCGTTTTATAATAAGTAAGATATAGATAGATAGATAGATAGATAGATAGATAGATAGATAGACTGAAACTATTCACAAGACAAAGGTCGATACACAATATTATAGACAAGCACAGAAATGAATACAATATGAGAACCAGTATTAAGGAGTGCTACAGAAAAACAATGAATAACAATAAAAATTACAATATAAGATCGGGTAAAAGATGCAATAATAATAACAGAAAAATTGCAAAAATAACTGAGACAACCGGAAAAGGCTTGGCATGTAGAACTAGAACAATTTACTCAGGTGTACGAAATAAAGGGTTTATAGGAAGAAGGACGAAACGTTGTGAATATGGCTATGAAGATGAGGATAACAGTCCGAATAATGTAAGTAATCATAATACCTCATCTCAGACAGATACAAAAATATAGCATAAACAATATTTCCAGTACTGTTGATTCAAAAAAACTTTTAAACAACGGTACACCTAAGAGCAAATAAAAATATCACAACACACTTAACAAAATTTTTAAAGAGCATACATTTAAATGTTATGAAATAAAATCATAGATTAAAAAAATACACACACAAATATGAACTTAATTTATTTCAATGTTTCTATTCAATTATTTGTGCAGCTTATTTAGTGTGAAACCTGTGGCTGGTGTTTTTTTTTTTTTTTTTTTTTTTTTTTTTTCGCGATTTCTTCAATATTTCGCGGCACACATAATAGGATCGCGCGGCACACTACGACAAAAATTCTTCAAGAGAGTGAGGAAACTCACATTGAATAAAAAGACTAATTATTATTAATATACAGCTTTTCTTCTCGGCGGTGGATTATTGTAGGGTTCATGAAAAAGTTTAAAAATCTGTATTAATTTAAAACTAATTCGATACGTTAAAATTATAGCAGACCTAGTACATATTCTTTTAATCAGTTTCAAACAAAAATAATATTGTCTTTTTAAAATCAATATTATTAATAACATACAGTATTTATACAGAGTGGATACCAACTTAAAATTGAATCAATTTATAATTCATGGAAAAAAATAAAAAAATAATAATTATTATTATTACACAGTATTTAAAACGTATATCAAATTATTAATTTGCAAATTAACTTTTAGGCATTAATATCTATTAGAAATTATATACCCTTTAACACACTTTAGAATTGAATCGAGTATTTCTCTGTTAAATATTCGCGGGCTTTTTGTGCCTAGTATAAATAAAAGGACAACGTATTTAGTAGTCAGTCATAGTTCATGGAGCAGACACTAAGAGTCCACGTGACAGTCTGAATAGCAACCGGATGTAACAGCCCGAGTTGAAGTCAGTAAGAAATCTTCCTGAATCTCGCCTATTCCTTGTCGCACAAAAACTGTCTTCATGAGATGAAACTGGACTTAAGAAAAAAAAATTGTAAATCAACTCAATAATTTCTGGAATATAAAAAGTTTGGATTTATACTTTATTTACATCATTTTTTTTTTTTCGATTCTCTTTGTGAAAAAGTTGATTTAATTTTACAGTATTAATTTTTAACCCCTACCCTCAACTACAAAAATACCATTAAAATTATTAACAATAAAAATGCCAAAGTTTTATTCAAATCTAATAATTTGATAAATTTTGGAAGATTTTAAAATTGACATTTTCACAACCTCAAAAAGTGGTAATATTTAATTGCAGAAGTATTTATATCAAGTAAACATTTTAAAACCGAAATATTTCTGATTTTGCTTGAAATATTGAAATAATATCTACGTAAGAAATTTTCCATTCTTCCTTTTTACGATTTGCAAAAAGAATTAACCACAAAATATATATTTCATAAGTTTTCTTTTATAAATGTATCATATTACACAATGAAATTTGTAGATATCTATGACATATCAATCGTATACTCTATAAAATTGTATTAGTAGTGTAAAAAATTAAAAATAATAATTAAAATGTGTGAATAAAAAAAAACTTAAATAATTATTATAATTATTATGTTATATTCTTGCTTTTGGGAGAAGTGTGTGAAAAGAAAGCCAGACTGTTGATTAAAAATGGTTTCATTTTATGTGTAAAAGTTCTTTTTATTATTTTTTTTTATTTATAATTGACTCTATAAAAAACCGCCGGAAATAATTGTCATAGCGAACTGTTGGGAATTCATTTTTTCAAAATTAGAAAAAATATTTAACCCTCGTATTTTTCGTCCAATGAAAAGGGTGGATTTCGCCATCGTAAATTGAAAATCGAAGTCCGTTTTGATCCCCCCTGACGATACCTATAAACGGGTTAACGGATGAACGATAGGTGGAGAGAATGTGACTGAAGGGAAGAAGCCTGCTGGCTGCGGCATAAGGAAGTGATACGTCACACAGAAGGGATTAGACGCTAGAGAGGCAGGAAAGTGACTTAAACGTCAGATACGGCTGTGGATATGAAAAAGGCTTTCTCGTGAGAAAGTCGCCAGCAGAACAAAGGGCAGAAGGGTTTCGGCATTCTTAAAAACTACACCGACGAATAAAAGAAGCGAACACTTTTATGCCAACCATAAAAGGGAAATTTTAAAAACAAGGAAATTGCAAAATATCGTTAAACCTCCCTACGAGAACCCTAGGGAGGTTTAACGATATTTTGCATTTTCCTTGTTTTTATCTCTTTTAGTCTATTAAGTGGGTGCACTTTTTTTTTTTCTAATAGTAATTTCTCCTTTTTTACAACATTTTTCGTTTCCCCTTCTCAAAGTTATTTTTTTTAATGATTTGAAAAAATTGTATTTAAATCTAATTGTTTCTATAATTTTGATACGTTATCTGGCCTTGTATTTAATAAAACGCATGAAAGGAAATAATTTCTGCAAAACTATTTGGAAAAATTGTATTCTGTTATGTTTTTTGTATCAGTTTAATAAATATTTGTAAAATTCAAATTTCCCGAGGTAGTTTCGAGTTTTTTTTTTTACTGTTTGCACCTTTTTTAATATTCGTGATAAGAAAGTGGACGTTCTCTCTTCTCTCACTCCTCCCTTGAAAAAATTAATTAAATTAATTAATAAATTAAATTAATTACATTAATTAATTTAATTGATTAATTAAATTAATTAATTAATTAAATTAATTAAATCCTTTTATTTTGCACCAAAACGATAGCTACTATAAATTAGAATTTTTATATTTTGCACAAAAATTGCTGAAAATTTCACAGGTTGACAATTTCAGCCAATTCCCATACCTGATCTTGTAAATAAAGTAAACAACATTGAACACATGATAGAAACAAACAATATGTTACAATTCCTCGATATAATGTTAAACCATACTTATAATAATCTAAAAATAAATGTTTATCAATAATCCCCACAACAAAAATTTCTAGATGTTTCACCTGTGTATTTTTATGTAACGTTTTTACATTCTATACTGACCTAAGACTAACCATCTATCAATAATTCCAAACAAAATTAATGATCTTAAAGAAAATAATTATTGGCTTCTATTTAAGCGCCCCTCAATTCTTAAATAGGCTCGTCAGATCGAGACTTGAATATGGATGCCACTCATAGCGTCAAATCCGTTCAGAAATATCTAATCTGTCAGCTGTATACAACCGCTTTCTTAGATTAATGGTTAAATGAATGAAGACTTTCGGTTTGGCGGGGAAGACCACGCTACTTCGAATCTTGTAGACTGGCACTACAGAATCACAGATAAAGAACTACCAAATAGCAGAAACGACAGCACTCGAGGACTTTCAACAGCAGCAACAACTAAAATGGATGTCACATGTAACTCAAAGAATAGTGGCACAATCAAGAGGCTGACATTCCACACTACTTCAAACAAAAGGTTAGGAAGAAAACTATCAATATTAGAAAGAGCGATAACAGCTACTGGTTTTAAGCGAAAGATCGCTCGGTCTAGTGTTTCTTTATAAGGAAATGACCAATATTCGTATTAATAATATGTCAATAAACTTTAAAAACGAAACTGCTCCCCTTTAACCGACCACAGAGAACCCTTCCTGCCTCCCATCAGAATGGCTGATTCCCAACTCCTCAAGAGCACCTTGTTATGCCTGCTTGGTCTCACGCTGTCCTCTGACATGAGGTGGAATAAATACATTGAATCAATAGCTTCATCTACTGCAAGGAAAATTGGCTCTCTGTGTCGTGCCAGAAAGTTTTCTTGTCTAAATCCATCCTTCAAATCTATAAATCAACCATCCGTCCTTGCATGGAATATTGCTGTCATATATGGTCTGGTGCTCCCACTGTACGTCCCAAGGTCCTCGACAAAATCCAGACAAATATGCAAGATGATAAGACCTGATCTGGCATCTAGCCTACAATCACTATCCAACAAATGTTCTGTGGCCTCCCTCTGCCTCTTCTACAAATATTTTCATGGCAACTGTTCCGATGAGCTATTGTCACTGGTTCCCAGCCTTCATGAATTTAAATATATTATCAGACTGGCATCTCGGTCTCATACTTTCACTGTCAAAACGGTTAAATGTAACCGTCTCTTCTACTCAAACAGCTTCTTCTCCTGTACTTCCCGTCTGTGGAACTCCCTTCCCCTTACTTGCTTCCCCAATGACTATACTCTTCAAATATTCAAGTGTAATGTCAATTGACATCTGACACCCTGAGCTTGTTCCTCGTCCTTCTCTGTATCCTTTTCTCAAACACGCCTCTTTACTCTTGTTCTTGATCCTCTGTAACCCCTTGGGTGCTAGTAGCATTCCCGCCTTGTTTGGGGTGAATTGCCTTAAAATAAAATCCGAAATTAATGCACTTTCAGTGTATTTTTGTCTTAATAAATTACATTCTCTTTTAACTAAAACAGCATTCTTTGAGTTGATATTATGTTCAGATCTATTATGATGAACAACTAATGCATTGAGTGTATATTGTTTTGTTAATGAAATCTTTTATGATAATCATTTATTAAAATGTTATAGATGTCATTGTAGTCTTTTGTATAAAAATAATAGAGTTAAAATTAATAACGAATTACTGATTAAAACAGTATTTTCAGTTCTAAATTGTCTGGTTTATGCAATACGTCTGTATATAAAGGTAAGAATTAACTTGTTTTTGGTTGAAATAGAGACATATTACTCATTTGCGTCAGGGTTCGACATTCAAAAACAAATAAATACAAAATAACAAAACTGTTCAAATGTTCATTTTCAAATCAGGCACGTCTTTTTGTAAACATTAAAAATATAAAATCATCTTATTAATGATTTAGCACAAAATACATTTACTGAAAATAAGCGCTGCTTGAAGGAGAAATCCTTACCAACTCTGTTGAAGATATCAAGTGAATGTCCTATTTTCAAGAATGCAGGTGAGCGCTCACCTCCGTTACAGTATAAACTTAGCAGCCTTGTCTGTATCATAAGCAAACTTTTTGAGATTATAATCAACAAGAAGTTTGTTGATCATGTCAATAGGGACAACCTCTTCAGCGACAAACAATACGGATTTCAATCGGCTATGTCCACTGCTGATATCCTAACTATCATTACAGAATCAGTAACGCAATAGACAATAAATACACCTGGAGGACGATCGCATTAGATATTTCGAAGCCCTTTGACAAGGTGTAGTGTTGTTGTACAAGTTCTTTAGCTATGGAATCACGAGAAGATATTTCCCAATTATCAAGTCCTTCCTAACGGGTAGGTCCCTGAAGGTAGCTGTTAATGGCCAGTAATCCTAAACCCAAGGGATCAATGTGGGAGTCCTCGAGGCCCGATTCCCTGTCCAACCCTCTTTCTAGTTTACGTAAATGATCTGCCCTACAGTAAACTCCGATCATTTGTGAAGATCTATGTTGATGATACAACATGATATATGGGTGCACCTCCAAAAGAGTAGATGACCAGGGCTTGGCTGCTGATCTCTCCTCTGACCTAGCTCTAACAGCTTAGTGTCTGTGTGTGCGTGGGGGTGCATTCAGTGTTTCGAAAACCGAACTAGTGACGTTTCATCATTACCCAGCGGACCCCGAATTTTCGCCAAATGCTCACGGGTGCACTCTCAGGGAGGCCTCTCAGGGAGGCCTCTCAGGGAGGCCCGTGCATTGAATGCCTTTTAGGCCTCAAACTAACCCCCAGACCTCAAGTGAAACTCTTATATACGATCCATCGCAAAAGATGCTAGTAAAATGATCTGTTTCGTCTACTGCTAGGATAAGAACCTGAATTCTCCTACTATAACTCTACAAGAAACAAAGTCAAGCATAAATAGAGTGTACTGCTGCCATATACGGCTAGGAGCTGCCCGGCCTTCACTTTTTAATCTACACGTCCATGGGGGTCATGAATTATCTTCCACCCTACAACCCCTTTCTACAGATGAAACATCATAAGCCTCTTGCTACTCTCTTGCTATTTCCATGAAAAGTGTTCAGATGAACTACATTCCTTAGTTCCACCAGTTCTAACTTTCATGGCTAAGACCTGCTATGTCACACAAATTGTAGAGATGTAGGTAACTTCTTCTCATCAACCATTGCTTTACAAGAGCCAGATCAGTCCCAAAATGGAGTATTGTTGTCATATATGGTCAGGAGCTACCCAGTCTTCACTTTCCAATCTAGATAGAGTCCAAAAGTGTCTCCATGTCCTTGTGGGTGATGAATTATCTTCCACCATAAAACACCTTTCTGCAGATGAAACATCATAAGCCTCTTGCTACTCTATAGCTATTTCCATGAAAAGTGTTCAGATGAACTACATTCCTTAGTTCCACCAGTTCTAACTTTCATGGCTAAGACCCGCTACGTTACGCATATAGTAACGAAACAACCTCATTTATTAGTGCATAATTGATTAAAAATGGAAACCAATTGTACCAAATGTGACTTTTCATCCAAAGAAGGTAATGCTATATTTAAAATGTGATTAAGAAAATTTTTTCAATATATGGGAAAATCAGCGATTCCTCATTTGAGTTGTAAACGGGGGAACAAAGTCAAATAAAAAGTTTAAAAACACTTTTATATAACAAATACTGTAATGACAAAAGTATGCTGGTGTAGGCTTTGAGAAAACTTTATTTAAGTGAGTATGCAAAGTTCTCTTATAGTGACCTTTTATAGTCCCATTAAACAGAAATAGCGCTCTCAAAGAGGAGAGTAACAAAACAAGGGGAGATCACTCTTGATTATTCATAGCAAATACATTTATGCAAAGAGAAAGAGAAGATGGAATTTGTAAACATATTTCTTCAGCAGTTAATGTCTGTTCATCAGGGACGAAGTCCAATACATGAATCTGTTTAAAATAGTTAGAAACACTTATCTGAAGTTGATCATATCTCTCCTATTGATGTCTGCTTGTCAAAGCATTAACACGTCAATTCACTTTTGCTCATAGCCAGGATCACCTGTCCTTTGGAGTAGGTTAAAACATATCTGGTCACCTCAGTCTCACCCTTTTTTATATATACCATTATTATGGTCCGGTTCTTTGTACCACGGTGATAGTCCAAGGTAGAACCAATAAAGAAGAACTCGAAGGCGGATATGGAATAACACAGATATATTACAAACAGGAATATATACAGAGAAGTAGAAAGTATTAGTACGAACAATCAGGTTTAGTAGAGAGAACAATGTAGTCTCGACCAGTATCACTATTTCAATGTCTTGCAGTAATTGTCTGTACGCGACTCTGTTTCGGACTGCCTCTGACTCGACTGACTGACTCGACTTGAACTACTAACTGACGATATTCAGTCACCCCCCCCCCACGAGGGCGTCATGTTGCACAAGGCCTTTTTAACGTGGGATCTCCGAGCCCGTGTGCTCGGCCAAAAATATACCCATTTGAACCCGCATAAACGGGTCCAGGGCCGGTTTTACCTCCTCGAAGGAGACTCCGCCCTTCGGCGTAGCCTCCTTCGGGTTCCTCTCTGTCCGTAGAGAAAGTTGAGCGAGTGACAATATTCAGTCTCCCCCCCCCACTGGGGCAACATGTGACACAAGGTCGGTTGTTTATTGTGGGCTTATCCCGTAGGCTCGGCCCAAAAATATGCCCATTTGAAGCCGCCTAAGCGGGTTCATTAGGGCCGGTTTTAAACCTCCCTGAAGGAGACTCCGCCCTTCGGCTGCCTCCTTCGGGTTCCCTCCTGTCCAGAGACAGAGAGGTAGCAGTCACCCCCCCACTCTTTTAACGGAATTCCTTGGCCTCCGTCCAGAGACGGAGAGGTGAACCGAAGGAGTGACCGCCCTTCGGCGTAGCCTGCTTCGGGTTCCTCCTGAGGAACCGAACAGTGACATTTCATTAAGTATGGAATAGTCCATTTTACGGGTTTATTATTAAGGGGTAAGATCCCATAACAGTGCCTGAGGCGCAGTATTTATTAAGTATGGAAATTATGGGGTCTTACCCATTACTATCAGGTAAATGAACTTATCTCTCCCTACTAACGGATCTTAATAGCCAAGAGGATATAACCAATATTTTTCATAGTTATAATACCTAACAGAGAATTAAGCAATTGATTAAAATAATTAGACCTTGCAATTAGCAATGGATAATAATTATGTGTAAGTAATAATAATAATTAAGTATATGGCGACAGAACAAAGAAAAAAGACAATGAAGGTTTAAAGAAATAAACTATTGTATTAACGTAAAATACAAAAAATAATAAATATCTCTTATTGAAAAAGGAGACAAATGGAGTTCTAAAAGGCGTACATAAGGAGAGGGGGGGTGAGTTGTGACTTACTGGAGTGATGGCATTTGGCGAGCTGTCACTTGGAGATGGGAGGTCGCTTTCCGAAGAAATCTGTGAACCCTCGCCAAGATGCCATCCAACTACCGAAAATGTCCCTTTGATGGGTTTTTTTGTCCTTTGTGGGGCCTTGTGCAGTTGATGGAATTTGAATTCAGTTTTTGGTATTCAGTGCGTTTACAGTGGAAGAAATTAGTTTAGCATGAAGAAAATCTGGTTTTAGGAAGACTACAACAACAACCCTAGATCTTATTCTGATTCACATATTGGTTGATGTGTTTTGTGTATGGTGTGGTGATGCTCTTTTTTTTTCTTTTTTTTTTAGTGCATAATGAAATTTTAAAAATGTTTCGTTAGCTGACCACGTGTTTGTCTTTTCGAATTTCTTTGGAATATCGCAACTGATTGTGTGAAATCGCTAGATCTATAGTTTCCATTGTTTACCTGGTTGTCAGATAAAGGATGAGGACCCGAGTCTGTGGAGAAGGGGGCAAGTTTGTATAAATAAGGTAGTCAGGTTGAGGTATAAGGCGACCTACATGAGTGCACTGGACCCAATTAGTTTCGCAATAACTGTTTGCAATTTAGAGTACTGTTTTATTCGTCTTAATAACGTAGTAACTACTTATCGAAGGGAGATGGGATATGTTGGTTGTAGCTGAATGAAGCCTGTGGAGTAAGATTTTGTCTCTGACCTTTATCAGATTATTATAGATAAGACGGTTCAGATGTTTGTTCGTATTGTGGTCGGCCATAATGTTTACTAGATTAATGTATTGTGAATTGTCGAATTAAAGTGTTTATCAGCATGCCGTTAGCACTGAGGTCGTCATTGGTAATGAACTGGTTGGATAGTCGGTGTAAACTGATGCTGGGGTGCTGACCAGTGATGACGTAATGTGGCAAGATGCCAGTTGCGCTGTTGGCGGTGAAATTCATAGACGACACAACAGATTCAAGGACATCGTAGGAAAAATTGAGAGCCGTGTCGATTGCACAGTCTCTCTGGTGTAGGGAATGGCTGTGAGATGTCGACTAAAGCTGTACAAAATTGTTAAAATATATCGTTTGCCCCTTAAGAGTGGCATTGTGACAAAGTCTGTGTATATGGCCTCGAAAGGTCTTTTGCCTCGTTTGCAATGCTCGCTAGGCCAATTTGGACACTTGCCACAATTCCTTTTACGACCAGGGCAGGTATTGCATAATATGACGTATGCCGTGATGTCGCGGTTTTTGAACTCCCACCAATAGGAGAAGGTGGATGAGTTGTGACTTACTGAGGCGACGGCCTTTGCCGACCTGTCCCTTGGAGATGGGAGGTCGTTTTCCTACGAAATCTGTGAAACTAGGCCAACTGCCGAAAATGTCCCTTCGATGGGCTTTTATTTCCTTTCTTAGTCTCAAATCTCTTGTTTTTATTTTGCTTCTTTAGGCAGGAGAAGGTGCTACTGTGTAAAATTCTGGATTTTATTGCTTATTTTTTCTGACGAGGAAATATTTTCTGGCATGGCACAGTGACCCAACATACCTTGTCTAAGAAATTTCAATTATAATATTCATCAGATATTGCCCATTCAGATTACATTTTATTCCAGTTTTTAAAAATTCTCTTAATGGAAAATTAAAAAATTCCACAGAAGAGGCAGCTACAAATTATGGAAGGAAAATATAAACTTGCATCAAAATATTAGGTGATATTATATATAATTTTACAATTTTACAATTTTAATTTTAAGTACATTAGTATTATATTAGTAAATTATGATTTTAATTATTAAGTATGGCAAATAAAATTATGCTGTAACGGGATTAGTAAGGTTGGGTGTTGATGTATCATTTTCCCCATTGTTATTATTTGTTGACCGAAAAGGGGTTGATATTAATGACAGAAAAATAAAATGCATAAAACGTACAACGATAACAATAATAAATAAATAATAATAACGGGAGACATGTGTTGACATCAATAGCAAGAATTTGTATTTTATTTTGGGATGTGAATTACCAAATATTGGTATGGTGTGTACAAAAAAAGTTCTCAGTGTCTCTTTTGATTAAAAGTCAGTGGTTGGTTTGGTTCCGAGAATTCCGTTTGTGAGGATGCATTTGAAATCGTCTGTACTCAATCTTCCCGGAGTGCTGGCAAACGCGTATTTCTGTACTGTTACTTGTCTAACTGACTACTACTCTGGGTACCCTAATCTAAACTACTCTACAGAATCTCTTGTGGTGGAAGGGTCGTTTTTATAATGATGAGGGTAGGATGACAAAATATCCTTCTTTACTATCATCACTGATGACAAGGTTATTTTTAGAATGAAGAAATATCATCATCATTCTGGGCCATAACAATACATTTGCACCAAGTCAATGAAAGGTAAATTATGATAAGATATTCATACAGTATTCCAGACATTAAACGTGTTTGTAAAAAAGAAAACGTTATTAAAAAATCAAATATGTTAACAACCATTAATAAAATAATTATTTTTCCGAAATTATTATGTTCTTGAATGGTTTTGTAAAAAAATTTGATATTTTTTGTAAAGAGAAAATGAGAATGGATTAGAAAACATACATAAGATTGCAGAGATATTAAAAAGAATAAAGCAGTAAAAATGAAAACGTGACATATATTGTCTTTCACTTTCCATTTCAGTAAAACAAAAAGTTATAAAAATAAAAAAGATGAATTAATATCTGTTCATTACCAGAAAGCTGAAAATATCTAGAATACTAAGAAGAGTGCTGGAGTATTGAGGAGACTTGCTGTCACTTAATCTCCAGTGAAAGGCATCAATTACTAATGGTGAGAACATTCAATGAGTTGGAACCATCCAGATGATGGCATTATTGAAAACAGCTAGAATACTAAGAAGAGTGCTGGAGTATTGAGGAGACTTGCTGTCACTTAATCTCCAGTGTAAGGCAGTTGGAATCCAATTACTAATACTAATTGTGGGAACATTCAATGAGTTGGAACCATCCAGATGATGGCATTATTGAAAACAGCTAGAATACTAAGAAGAGTGCTGGAGTATTGAGGAGACTTGCTGTCACTTAATCTCCAGTGTAAGGCACCAATTATTAATGGTGAGAAAATTCAATGAGTTGGAACCATCCAGATGATGGCATTATTGAAAACAGCTAGAATACTAAGAAGAGTGCTGGAGTATTGAGGAGACTTGCTGTCACTTAATCTCCAGTGTAAGGCATCAATTACTAATGGTCGAACATATCAATGAGTTGGAACCATCCAGATGATGGCATTATTGAAAACATCTAGAATACTAAGAAGAGTGCTGGAGTATTGAGGAGACTTGCTGTCACTTAATCTCCAGTGAAAGGCATCAATTACTAATTGTGGGAACATTCAATGAGTTGGAACCATCCAGATGATGGCATTATTGAAAACAGCTAGAATACTAAGAAGAGTGCTGAGTATTGAGGAGACTTGCTGTCACTTAATCTCCAGTGAAAGGCACCAATTACTAATGGTGGGAAATTCAATGTGTTGGAACCATCCAATGATGGTTGCTAGAAACCATCCAGATGATGGAATTATTGAAAACAGCTAGAATACTAAGAAGAGTGCCGGAGTATTGAGGAGACTTGCTGTCACTTAATCTCCAGTGTAAGGCATCAATTACTAATGGTCGGAACATTCAATGAGTTGGAACCATCCAGATGATGGCATTATTGAAAACATCTAGAATACTAAGAAGAGTGCCGGAGTATTGAGGAGACTTGCTGTCACTTAATCTCCAGTGAAAGGCATCAATTACTAATGGTGGGAACATTCAATGAGTTGGAACCATCCAGATGATGGCATTATTGAAAACAGCTAGAATACTAAGAAGAGTGCTGGAGTATTGAGGAGACTTGCTGTCACTTAATCTCCAGTGTAAGGCACCAATTACTAATGGTGGGAACATTCAATGAGTTGGAACCATCCAGATGATGGCATTATTGAAAACAGCTAGAATACTAAGAAGAGTGCTGGAGTATTGAGGAGACTTGCTGTCACTTAATCTCCAGTGAAAGGCACCAATTACTAATGGTCGGAACATACAATGAGTTGGAACCATCCAGATGATGGCATTATTGAAAACAGCTAGAATACTAAGAAGAGTGCTGGAGTATTGAGGAGACTTGCTGTCACTTAATCTCAAGTGTAAGGCACCAATTACTAATGGTGGAGAACATTCAATGAGTTGGAACCATCCAGATGATGGCATTATTGAAAACAGCTAGAATACTAAGAAGAGTGCTGGAGTATTGAGGAGACTTGCTGTCACTTAATCTCCAGTGAAAGGCATCAATTACTAATGGTGGGAACATTCAATGTGTTGGAACCATCCAGATGATGGCATTATTGAAAACAGCTAGAATACTAAGAAGAGTGCTGGAGTATTGAGGAGACTTGCTGTCACTTAATCTCCAGTGTAAGGCACCAATTACTAATGGTGAGAACATTCAATGAGTTGGAACCATCCAGATGATGGCATTATTGAAAACAGCTAGAATACTAAGAAGAGTGCTGGAGTATTGAGGAGACTTGCTGTCACTTAATCTCCAGTGAAAGGCATCAATTACTAATGGTGGGAACATTCAATGAGTTGGAACCATCCAGATGATGGCATTATTGAAAACAGCTAGAATACTAAAAAGAGTGCTGGAGTATTGAGGAGACTTGCTGTCACTTAATCTCCAGTGTAAAGGCACCAATTACTAATGGTGAGAACATTCAATGAGTTGGAACCATCCAGATGATGGCATTATTGAAAAACAGCTAGAATACTAAGAAGAGTGCTGGAGTATTGAGGAGACTTGCTGTCACTTAATCTCCAGTGAAACCATCAATTACTAATGGTGGGAACATTCAATGAGTTGGAACCATCCAGATGATGGCATTATTGAAAACAGCTAGAATACTAAGAAGAGTGAACCATGATGAGTATTGAGGAGACTTGCTGTCACTTAATCTCCAGTGTAAGGCACCAATTACTAATGGTGAGAAACATTCAATGTGTTGGAACCATCCAGATGATGGCATTATTGAAAACAGCTAGAATACTAAGAAGAGTGCTGGAGTATTGAGGAGACTTGCTGTCACTTAATCTCCAGTGTAAGGCATCAATTACTAATGGTAGGAACATTCTAATGGTCGGAACATTCAATGAGTTGGAACCATCCAGATGATGGCTAGAATTATGCTGGGGTATTGAGGAACTTGCTGTCACTTAATCTCCAGAATACCAAACTAAGAATGTGTTGGAACCATCCAGATGATGGAGTATTGAGGAGACTTGCTGTCACTTAATCTCCAGTGAAAGGCAATTACTAATGGTGGGAACATTCAATGTGTTGGAACCATCCAGATGATGGCATTATTGAAAACAGCTAGAATACTTGCTGGAATTGAGGAGACTTGCTGAACCAGTGAAAAGGCACCAATTACAGATGAGTTGGCAGATGATGGCATTATTGAAAACAGCTAGAATACTAAGAAGAGTGTCACTTAATCTCCAGGAAGGCACCAATTACTAATGGTGGGAACATTCAATGTGTTGGAACCATCCAGATTGAGGAGACTTGCTGTCACTTAATCTCCAGTACTAAGGAACATTCAATTACTAATGGTGGGGAACATTCAATGAGTTGGAACCATCCAGATGATGGCATTATTGAAAAACAGCTAGAATACTAAGAAGAGTGCTGGAGTATTGAGGAGACTTGCTGTCACTTAATCTCCAGTGAAAGGCATCAATTACTAATGGTGGGGAACATTCAATGAGTTGGAACCATCCAGATGATGGCATTATTGAAAACAGCTAGAATACTAAGAAGAGTGCTGGAGTATTGAGGAGACTTGCTGTCACTTAATCTCCAGTGTAAGGCACCAATTACTAATGGTGGGAACATTCAATGAGTTGGAACCATCCAGATGATGGCATTATTGAAAACAGCTAGAATAATAAGAAGAGTGCTGGAGTATTGAGGAGACTTGCTGTCACTTAATCTCCAGTGTAAGGCACCAATTACTAATGGTCGGAACATTCAATGAGTTGGAAGCATCCAGATGATGGCATTATTGAAAACATCTAGTATACTAAGAAGAGTGCTGGAGTATTAAGGAGACTTGCTGTCACTTAATCTCCAGTGAAAGGCATCAATTACTAATGGTGGGAACATTCAATGAGTTGGAACCATTCAGATGATGCCATTATTGAAAACAGCTAGAATACTAAGAAGAGTGCTGGAGTATTGAGGAGACTTGCTGTCACTTAATCTCCAGTGTAAAGGCACCAATTACTAATGGTGGGAACAAACATTCAATGAGTTTTAGAACCATTCAGATGATGGCATTATTGAAAAACAGCTAGAATACTAAGAAGAGTGTTGGAACCATCCAGATGATTGAGGAGACTTGTATTGTCTTAATCTCCAGTGTAAGGCACCAATTACTAATGGTGAGAACATTCAATGAGTTGGAACCATCCAGATGATGCCATTATTGAAAACAGCTAGAATACTAAGAAGAGTGCTGGAGTATTGAGGAGACTTGCTGTCACTTAATCTCAAGTGTAAGGCATCAATTACTAATGGCGGAAACATTCAATGAGTTGGGGAACATTCAATGTGTTGGAACCATCCAGATGATGGCATTATTGAAAACAGCTAGAATACTAAGAAGAGTGCTGGAGTATTGAGGAGACTTGCTGTCACTTAATCTCCAGTGAAAGGCATCAATTACTAATGGTGGGAACATTCAATGAGTTGGAACCATTCAGATGATGGCATTATTGAAAACAGCTAGAATACTAAGAAGAGTGCTGGAGTATTGAGGAGACTTGCTGTCACTTAATCTCCAGTGTAAGGCACCAATTACTAATGGTGAGAACATTCAATGAGTTGGAACCATCCAGATGATGGCATTATTGAAAACAGCTAGAATACTAAGAAGAGTGCCGGAGTATTGAGGAGACTTGCTGTCACTTAATCTCAGTGAAAGGCATCAATTACTAATGGTGAGAACATTCAATGTGTTGGAACCATCCAGATGATGGCATTAGTGAAAACAGCTAGAATACTAAGAAGAGTGCTGGAGTATTGAGGAGACTTGCTGTCACTTAATCTCCAGTGAAAGGCACCAATTACTAATGGTGGGAACATTCAATGTGTTGGAACCATCCAGATGATGGCATTAGTGAAAACAGCTAGAATACTAAGAAGAGTGCTGGAGTATTGAGGAGACTTGCTGTCACTTAATCTCCAGTGTAAGGCACCAATTACTAATGGTGGAAACATTCAATGAGTTGGAACCATTCAGATGATGGCATTATTGAAAACAGCTAGAATACTAAAAAGAGTGATGGAGTATTGAGGAGACTTGCTGTCACTTAATCTCCAGTGTAAGGTACCAATTACTGATGATTGGAACATTTAATGATTTGGAACCATTGGCATTATTGAAAACTGCTACAATACTATGGTGCTTGAATACTCCTTTAGACTTTTTCAAATAAAAAATGAAACAGTTATTTAATTAAAAAACACAATAAACTTGGGCAGATATGTATCCAAATATAGGAACATTTGGCTAGGAAGGTGATTGACTGAGAACCTGTGTTAGATTTATATTGATCTTTTTCTAAATTTCCAGTAGACACACCCAAAAACTGCAATTCATTGATGGGCATTTGATGAACATGCCAGGAAGATATAGCCATGTAACACTCTGAACCATTATTATTTCCATGTTTTCTCATCAGATGATGGCAAGTGAAAACAGCTAGAATACTGATAGTGCTGAAAAGGAGAGCAAAATTTTGGCATTTCAGTTCATGAAAGATAAGGAAATGAGAAAATGGAAATATCTTATGATGGACATATTTCATTCCATTCCTTGAATGAACATCTTCAGACCAATAATTGTTTTATTAATGAAATCAGTCTTAGATCTTTAACTGTTTCATTTTCTATGGTTTATCAATCCTTTTCAGGTTATTTAAAGCCAAAAAATATTTTTAGATTCTAAGAATTTTTTTTGGTGGGTTGGAACCATAATAATGGTTGCATTATCTCAAAACTTAGAATATAAGAAAGTCTTACTAATTAACCCATAGCCAAAGGCACCAATTACTAATGGTGGGAAAATAGATGAATTCATACCTAATAAGAATCTGATAGACTATAATGTGGATATAATGCGGGAGATCAATTCTCTATTGCAATCAGTATATAAACTGATTCCTCACTTTATGGTCACACTAGTTTTTATATATATTTCAGAGAATGGAAATAACTCTAAAAGACATGTCTGTGTAGCTCATCAGTATTTGATTGATTTCTTTTCTATGGCTTACCAACCCTTTGTAGGTTATTTAAAGCCATAAAATAGTTTTAAATTCTAAGATTTTTTTTATAGATAATAATGGTTTAGTGATACAATCTTACTAATTAACCCATAGCCCAGGGGTAAAGAGATGGATTCACATTTAATAAGAATCTGATAAACTATAATATCGATATAAAATGGGGGATCAGTTCTTTATTACAGTCTATATATAAACTGATCCCTCACTTTGTGTCTAGAAAATATTTTTAGATTCTAAGAATTTTTTTTTATATAATAATGATTTAGTGATACAAGTCTTACTAATTAATGCATACCTTTCTGAAAGGTATGCATGGGACAGAATATAATGAAGGCAACTGGAATTCACTTCTCCATTTAACATTTCCATTACACTACCTACACTTCAATATTGATCATGGGGATGATGGGGTAATGATGGTGGTGGTTTATTTTGGTGGTGGTGGTGCTCGTAATGACAGTTATGACTAGAACTCATTAGCCTGAAAACAATGTCAAAAAACTCTACCAAATATTTGTTCAAAATCCAAAGCAAAACTTAACCATACCCAGTAATGTATAAGGAAGAGCATATAGGCACCCCAATAACTACCAGAGTGTCTGCAGCAAATATGAAAAACTTTTCAAAATTTCGTTAAAATCTTCCAAGCCCCACCAAAGCTATGCAATCAAAATAAAAGGGCATGTGTCTCACCTGCATTGGCTTCACTATCACATGAGAGTTTGCAACAAATGTGGCAAACCTTCTAAACACTTTCTTTGGAAAAAATCAGCCAACCCAAATCTTCTTTGGTAATCAATAGAGAAGAGCATGAGTATCCCTCATAAAACTCACTAACCACCCAAGATGTAGTTAACACTTTCAAATCTTTTTTCAAAAATCCAAGCTATAGAAGAGTATAGATATCCTGAGTTGATTTCACTAAACATTTAAAAGCCTGTAAAAAAATATGTAAAACCCTTTCAAGTCTTTTTCAGAAAACAGCCAAGATAAATTTCCTTCTGTAAGGTTATATGCCCCTCTCATGTAGGCTTCCCCAACCACCAGAGAGCTTGCAAGAAATATAGAAATCTTTCTAAAATATTTGTTTAGAAAACTAAGTCAAGTAATTCTCCTCCAGCTAACTATGTGGAAGAACAAGTATCCTCCATGTCAGGAGACAAGTATCTTTCATTTAGGGTGACAAATATCAAACATTTAAAGAGACAAGTATGCCCATGTCATGGTGGGAGACAAGATATTTCCCATGTAAGAAGACACGTATCTTTTATTTATGGGGTGACAAATATCAAACATTTAAAGAGACATACATGCCCATGTCAGGAGACAAGAACCATCCTCCATGTAAGAAGACAAGTATCTTTCATTTAGGGAGACAATATCAAACATTTAAAGAGACAAGTATGCCCATGTCAGGAGACAAGATGGAACCATCCATGTAAGAAGACAATATCTTTCATTTAGGGAGACAATGTTGGAACCATCCAATATCATTATTGAAAACATTTAAAGAGACAAGTATGGAAAGAATGTCAATGGAGACAATTATTTGGCATTAGTGAAAACAGCTAGAATAACATGTATTGGGAAGACAAGCACCAATTACTAATCTTCATTTATGGGAGACAAATAGAATACTAAAACATTTAAAGAGACACGTATGCCCATGTCAGGAGACAAGTATAGAACCCATGTAGGAAGACAAGTATCTTTCATTTAGGGAGACAAAGATCAAAACATTTAAAGAGACAAGTAATGTCTATGTAAAGGAGACAATTATTTCAATGTGTTGAAAATGATAGGAAGACAAGTATCTTTTCATTTAGGGAGACAAATATCAAACATTTAAAGAGACAAGTATGCCCATGTCAGAGACAATAAACCATCCAAATCAAGGAAGACAAGTATCTTTTGTTTAGAGAGACAAATATCAAACATTTAAAAAAGACACGTATGCCCATGTCAGGAGACAAGTATTTCCCAAAATGTAGGAAGACAAGTATCTTTCATTTAGGGAGACACTTTCAAATCCTTTTCAAACATTTAAAGAGACAAGTATGCCCATTTTTCAAATCTGATAGACAGGAGACAAGTATTTCCTCCATATAAAGAAGACAAGTTTTATATATCTTTCATTTAGGGATTGACAAACCCTTCAAGGGTTATTTCATAAAACATTTAAAAGAGAAGTATGCCCAAGACAAGTATCCTCCTCAGTTCTTTAGTCTTCCCTCATTTAGGGAGACAAATATCAAACATTTAAAGAGACAAGAAAAGGTATGCATGCCCATGTCAACTGGAAGACAATTTATTTCCATGTCAGGAAGACAAGTATCTTTGTTTAGAGAGACAAATATCAAACATTTAAAGAGACACGTATGCCCATGTCAGGAGACAAGTATTTCCCCATGCAGTAGGAAGACAAGTATCTTTCATTTAGGGAGACAAATATCAAACATTTGGAAAAAAGAGAAAAGTATGCCCATGTCAGGAGACAATTATTTCCCATGTAGGAAGACAAGTATCTTTCATATAGGGAGACAAATATCAAACATTTAAAGAGACAAGTATGCCCATGTCAGGGAGACAAGTATCCTCCATGTAAGAAACAACATCTTTCATTTAGGGAGACAAATATCAAACATTTAAAGAGACAAGTATGCCCATGTCAGGAGACAAGTATTTCCCATGTAGGAAGACAAGTATCTTTCATTTAGGGAGACAAATATCAAACATTTAAAGAGACAAGTATGCCCATGTCAGGAGACAATTATTTCCCATGTAGGAAGACAAGTATCTTTCGTTTAGAGAGACAAATATCAAACATTTAAAGAGACAAGTATGCCCATGTCAGGAGACAAGTATTTCCCATGTAGGAAGACAAGTATCTTTCGTTTAGAGAGACAAATATCAAACATTTAAAGAGACACGTATGCCCATGTCAGGAGACAAGTATTTCCCATGTAGGAAGACAAGTATCTTTCATTTAGGGAGACAAATATCAAACATTTAAAGAGACAAGTATGCCCATGTCAGGAGACAATTATTTCCCATGTAGGAAGACAAGTATCTTTCATTTAGGGAGACAAATATCAAACATTTAAAGAGACACGTATGCCCATGTCAGGAGACAAGTATTTCCCATGTAGGAAGACAAGTATCTTTCATTTAGGGAGACAAATATCAAACATTTAAAGAGACAAGTATGCCCATGTCAGGAGACAATTATTTCCCATGTAGGAAGACAAGTATCTTTCGTTTAGAGAGACAAATATCAAACATTTAAAGAGACAAGTATGCCCATGTCAGGAGACAAGTATTTCCCATGTAGGAAGACAAGTATCTTTTGTTTAGAGAGACAAATATCAAACATTTAAAGAGACAAGTATGCCCATGTCAGGAGACAAGTATTTCCCATGTAGGAAGACAAGTATCTTTCATTTAGGGAGACAAGTATCTCCCATTTAGGAAGATAAGTATTTCCCATATAGGAAGACTTTCATTTAGGGAAACAAGTATCTCCCATTTAGGAAAATAAGTATTTCCAATGGAGGAAGACAAGTGTCTTTCATTTAGGGAGACAAGTATCTCCCAGGTTGGAAGACAAGTATCTTTAATCTAGGCCTCACTAACCATTTGATAGGCTGAAAAACTCTTTGTTCAAAAAGTCAAGCAAAATCTCCTCTCAGCAGTCAACATGCAAGAGCATAAAAGTCCTGAATTGGCATCAGTAACCAACATGAGAATCTGAAAAGATATGAAAAATCCTCTCAAATCTTCAGTCAAAAAGCCAGGACAAGCCCAATTTTAAATGTTAAAATATTAAAATCACTCTCCCATAAACTCAGAAGGTCAAACTAAAAGAAATCTCCCAGGATCAATATGGAAAGCCCTGTATACAGTAGTGAAAGGTGAATTTGAAATCAAGGCATGTGTAGTTCATGAGGACTGTTGACAGTTATGAGTGAAATATTAGAAAAATATAAAATCAACAAATGTCAATATGTTGTTCATTTTGTTCTAAAAAGTATCAGTACAGTGATCTACCTTTATGGCTACCAAAATATCTTTATTCCTAGAAATGAAAAGCAAATTACTCAATCTATCTTCCAGATGAGAACAAGAAGTGGTAGTTAACTCCCTTTATTTTTTTTATTTTTCTCACTCACTCAGCTTTAATTCCCTCAACCTTCTTTCTCTCTGTTCTACCATGTTCTGTGCTAGTACTTAAAACTAGTGTGGGAATGGAATATAGAAGTAGGAGTCTTTTCTGCTTACACTACTCTACTAATGTCCCTCGTTCACAATTTATCCTAAGAAATTAAGGAATAAAGGATTTTAAAGACAATCTTGAATTCAAAAAGGATAATAAAAGTAATACATTTTTTTATTACAGAAAAATTATCATGGAAAAAAATCTAAGGTATGAAGTGTATGCCATGCATTTATTGCACATTGCCAGTGCAAGTATATACCATTACCACTGCATGTATATACTATTGCCACTGCATGTATATCCCTTTTCCACTGCATGTATATCCCTTTGCCACTGCATGTATATACCATTGCAACTGCATGTATATACCATTGCCACTGCATGTATATCCCTTTGCCATTGCATGCATATCCTATGTAAGGATAATTAACTACATGAAAGCCTGTGACAAATGTGGAAATTTTGACAACAGGAAACTTTATATTTTACAAATATTTGTTGTTCATTCTTTCCTTTTCAATAAATTTTAAAGAAAGTCACATAATAATTACAACCACTACAATACCATCCAAGTTTTGGCAAGTATATAAGTGTTATAACTTGCTTCTAGCAGTTATAATACTATTTCTCACTTAGACTACTCACTGTGACATCATTAGAAATTCTCCTTGACTGACTCCAAAGGACTACAGACTAACTTTGAGTTCTTTATATAAGGCATCTTGCCTAGTTCATTTTTTGTTAGTGGGGGTTGTCTTATTTCTTTCACAACAATGACATAAAATATTTGGAAAACAAACCTCCCTGCTTCTTTCTACCAATCAGGTATCATCAGACAGTAAAATTGGATATTCCATCCCAAGACACTATTACATGATAATTATGTCACTAGTAAAGTGGAAAAAGAAAGTTTTCTTTCCTCTCTTTTTTTCTCCCCTTCACCATAGGAAACTGTCATTAGATTTGATGCACTTTAGACCTCTTGGCCACAAAGTGTGTCAATGCTCAAGCAAAGTTGAATAGAGCCTTTAAACATAGGTGGGGATTCAGGTTCAAATTCTTCTGGAGAGCACAAATTTTTCATTAATGAGATTTCTTGAATAGTCAGGATGGTAGAAATAAATAAATAAATATAACATTTAATAATTAAATGGAGCATCTATGTAAATATGGGCATCTACTAAAAATAATATTTAAAGGGATAAAATCTGTCATATTAATAAATAAAAAAATTCTTTCTTTATATATATATATATATATATATATATATATATATATATATATATATATTTATTTGAAAATTATAACATAAATATATTATAAAATCACTATAAAAATAGCCATTTTCTTTCAACACTTTTGGTGTCTTATCAAGTGATGGTGTTGAATGTAGAATAAAGAGTTTTGGGTGTTTGGTCGATTTAAACCTTTTAAAACTCTTTATTCTACATCCAACACCATCACTTGATAAGACACCAGAAGTGTTGAAACAAAATGGCGATTTTTGTAGTGATTTTATAACATATTTATGTTATAATTTTCAAATAAATTATATTTGCTCTAATCTGTATTGAGCATTCTTTTAAGAATAGTATTTTTGGTTATTGGAATTTATTCCATATACACTGTAGTTGGGCCATGGCGGTTACCACTTGTTGAGGGTTCATGGCGTGGCTGTTATGTTGTTGATAGAAGTCAGACATAGAAAAAACGCAAGTAAGGTTCAGATACTCCTGCCTGCTGGGCCCAACTACATAAAAAGGTTGGACTTTGATTAAGTCCAAAGAAGAAGGCAAACAAAAGCAAACAAAACACAAGACCGATAATATATGTATATACAAATATATATTAATAACAAGTTACAATAGATGGAAACAGTACAAAGGACGAAGTGTGTGTGAATATTCTGTATGTGTGTGCGTGTGTGAATATTCTGTATGTGCGTGCGTGTGTGTATATTGTGCTTAGCGTGTTTCCATGTTATCCCTTGTTAGTGCCTACATTTCAGAGGTTGATAGCTGAAATCCTGAAGGAAAAAAAATTTACCTCAAGGTGTCAGTGCACAGGCCTGAAGGAAAAAGAGATAGAGGCGAAGGGTCAGTGGCTATTTACAGCCAGGGAAGAGAGACCCCTGGTGAAAGGGTTAACGGACTGAAGGAGGAGTTAACTCCTGACAACACCAATCCTATAATTGGATATATATATATATATATATATATATATATATATATATATATATATAAGAGTAACAGTAGAGTAATGGATAGTGGCTCAGATTGAGGAATCGGAGAGCTGAGTTCAAATTCCAGTTGGATCCATTACATTCACTTACATGCTAATACTCTAAGAAAAGGTATGAATCCTCTTCTTATCACACCAGCTATGGGTAAATAGCAGGATAGACTAGGTTCTATAGCCTTGGATGGCAACTGGTCTAGGAAAAGAAAAACTCTGAATTCAAAACTGGCTTGAAGAGGTTGGGCTTGGTCAGGTTATCTTGCCCAAGAAACACCACTTCTACTGTCGCTGCAGTACACATGGTGCCCCTACGACCCTATGGGCCACAGGATGAAATATTTATATATATATATATATATATATATATATATATAATTATTTATTTAAAAAAAAATTTATAACATAGATATGTTATAAAATCACTACAAAAATAGCCATTTTGTTTCAACACTCTCGGTGTCTTATCAAGTGATGATGTTGAATGTAAAATAAATGGTTTTAAAAGTTTCGAATTAACAATCCTTCACAAGGGGAAAACGTTGTTACAAAAGCTAGATGGACCAGTCGATTGTTTCAGGGGTAAAAAACTTCAGGGAAAGAAAAAGAAACCTGGCCTCCTACGAACAGCAAGGTCACCCCAAAACATTGACTCAGTGTATAGAGAAGAATGGACGCCATCTTACTGATATCATCTTTAAAACTGGTAAAAAATAAAATTTAAATGTTGTACTAGTTGCAGTTCAAAGAATTACATGTATACCTGCATTACTTGTGTTTTAATTGGTATTCCAAATAAGCAAGTTGCTCTGCCTCACTCTGTATAATACTAATTGATAATTGGTAGGAATAATTCTAATGGGGACATTAATCCAAAGAGTAGCAATATATTAATAATAAGTCAAGACAATCCTTAAAAATCCATTTCGGTTATAATTTATTTCATGAATTTATTTATTTAAATATTCATTTCTATAGACCAAAGTTTTTTTTAGAAATGAAATCAATTTGTCCAGACGAAAGAAAAAAGGGAGAGAAAAAAGAAAGAAAAAGAAAAATTTCAATATAAATTTTTTTTATTTTTTAAATTTAGGGAAGAAAGAAAGAGAAAGAGAGAGCGGGAGAGAACTCATTCTTTCTTTCTTTCTCTCTCTCTCTCTCTCTCTCTCTCTCTCTAACAAACATTACTAATTGGTCCATATAAGACAAAGGGAGACATTTTTGAGTTTTGTCACTTTGTTTCAACTAAATCTATTCATGCTGTATCATACTAATTAATGAAGAACTCTCTTTAACTCAAAGACAATTCTTCATGAATACCTTAAAACTTTTCTTCACTAAGACTGGACAATTTATTTACATCCTTATTCCCTAAATTTGTAACGTAAAAACTTTATTAAATATGTAACCAAAATTAGCTGAGTTGTTATATTTAAGTGTAAATGTAGATACTTAATTAAAAAATAATAAAGAAATTTGATAAAATCTACCGTTTTGGAGTTATCGACAACAGAAGTTCAGACTCATTCACATTGCGGCAGCAATTACTGGCATTGTTTGCAGATATTTGCTGTGGAACAGCCTTTTTTATTGTTCACACAATGAGTCTTTAGTTGTTCAGTAATTGAATCAAGTAAAAAGGCAGTTAATCTTCTGTGCAAATCTAATCAGCAGTGAATGTATGCAAACAACGCCAGTAATGGCTGCCATGCCATCACACAAATGAGTCCGAAATTTTATTGTCAATAACTCCAAAATGGTAGATTTTATCAAAATTTATTTGTTATTTTTGAATTAAGCATGTAAATTTACACCTAAATATAAGTATTCGGCAAATTTTTATTAGATACTTAGTGCGGGGCTTAAAAATCAAATTACCACTAATAAAAAAAAAAAAAAATAAGAAAATAATAATTCAGCAAAAAAATATTACATAAAAATTAGACTTGAAAAAATGAAAAAATTTGTGGAGTTTTATTAAACTTGCATCTTAAAAAACAAAAACACAAATATTAACAATTAAAAAAATCACAACCAATAACTAAAGATGCCTAAGTTATTAAATAACAAATAAATAGAAAAGGAAAAATTATTTTAAATAATTACTTAAAATATTTGTTTGTGTGCATCTGTTAGTTTAATTTTATTTATTATAAAATGCAGATTGTGTGTGTGTGTCTGTACGTTTATATATTGGACTGGATTTCCTACATTTTTCAACCGATTTCAACAAAACTTCACAGGACTGCGTAAAATTACCTTGCGATGGTTCTGACGGCGCCAAAAATTGGAAAAACACAATTGTTTTTGCACGAAATCAATTTGAAAACACAATAAAACACAATTCTGTCGCCAGAATGAAAGGGGGATAACTCATATCGAGTTATACTTATTACAAAACCCAGGTTGTGTGTGTGTGTGTGTGTGTGTGTGTGTGTGCATGTGTGTGTGTGTGTGTTCGTTTATATATGGGATCGAATTTGCTACATTTTTCAACCGATTTCAACAAAACTTCTCTTTTTTTGGCAGGTAGTGTTCCTTATTGTCTTGCACACTTTTTTCTTTATTTTTACATTCAGAATGCTTTAAAAATTCCATTTACAAGACAATTGTTTATAATAAAATTCTATTCAATCGATAGACTCATAATGATTGAAAACAATATTTTTGTTTGAGTTTTGGTTTGACCAATTTATAAAAAAAGAAACTAATTAAGACATGCGTGTCCGTCAACCTTAAACAATAATCTTTGTCAATTTTATTTTTCAGTCTTCATGATGGTCGATACTTGATCTATCTCTTACTGTTACATCCCCGGGCAATGCCAGGCTCTACTGCTAGTGCTGTTATATTTGTCAGTGTTGGGTAAAACAAGAAAATCCATTCCTCTGGGACAAAAAAGCTTCTTTTTTTTTGCTTCAGTTTAAATAATCAATATCATTAATATCCAAATTTATTATTTTAAAAAATATATTTTCTTTTTTAATTGAAACTAAAAAATTAGATGTTAATCAATAAACTTAGTTTAAACACTTCTTAATAAATAAACAGAACGTCTACTCATGGGCATCCAATACAAACAACATTATATGATAAAATCTGTTAGATTAATAAATAAAAAAATTCATTAGTTCTTCCAAAATTGACATGTGTATCTGTAAAAAATAATGCAAAGATTGAAAGCCATATTTGAAGAGGCTATCAAAAGAATCTTCCTTTCAATTTATGACACATATTTTTTTAGTTTTATATAGAAAAATCCCTGAAGATATTTTTTCAGTAAAAACATTTTGCAATATCAAAATCAGACAATATTGAGAATTATTCCTGAAATTTTACAAAAATAATTCAATAAAATTCAACAAATAATGTTGGTACTTTTATAATTTAATGAAATACATTAATTTCTTTCAGTTTCAATGGGGAGAAAATAATCTACTTGTAATTTTTCAGGACGATTTTGAAATTTATCCCTGTTGCTGATGACAAGAGATTTTTTTCATTCAAACAACAAATCCTCTCCATTAATCATCTGAGTGACCCCACACTACTTTCTATCAGTATGGCTGATGCTAACCTCCAGGAGACAGACTCATTGCCTCTTCTCAGACTAACATTCTCAGCTGACATGAAGCGGAAAGACTATATTGAATCCATTACTTGATTGGCTGAAAGAAAGTTGGTTCACTATGTCAAACAAGACAATTTTTCTCTCTAGAATCCATCTTACATATCTGTATGTCTACTATTCATGCATGTATAGAATATTGTTGCCATATATGGTCCGGTGCCCCTGCTATTTACCTTGAACTCCTTGATAAAATCCAAAGAAGAATCAGCAATATTGTTGGTCCTGATTTAGTAGCTCGGCTTCAGTCAATGACATAAGGTTGCCTCCCCATGCCTTTTCTATAAATACTTTCATGGTAATTGTTCAGATGAGCTCTTCACTATGATTATTTGCTCTTTTATTCCCCTTCCCCCACAGACATGAAATGTACATAAGGGAACTAGTTAAGATTTTCATAGAGACATTGAGACATTATGGTGAATGTTGTAAGAATGGTAAGTAAGAATGTGTTGTTTTGGTGTAAGGAATATTGTAGTATGTTTGGGTCTGTGATCTAAGTTTAATGGTAAGACAGAAGAAGACCATCCTTTTTCCTCCATTCCCCATTTTGGCCTTGTGCCACATTCTGTACATAAGTGGAATAAATATCACTCTTTGCAATGATTCCTAGATTTTTTGAAGTACAACACTGGCATTAAGATCCCATCAATTTACAGTTGAGCTGGCTAGAGTTAACCATAAATTCTATACTAACAGTTTTTTTCTTGCACTTCTTGCTTGTAGAACTCTCTTCCAGGTCTATGCTTTCCAGCCAACTTTAATCTGCAAAAATTTAAATGCAATGTCAATTGCTATCTACTGTCCTCCTGATTACTCTTTCCTCTTTTGGCTCATTATTAATGTTTCTGTTCCTAATTCTTCCACACCCTGTAACCCCTTGTGTCTTAGTGGCTTTACTGCCTTTCTTGTAGAACTCCCTTCCAGTTCCATGCTTTCCAACCAACTTTAATCTGCAATAATTTAAATGCAATATCAACCACTATCTACTGTTCTGATTACTCTTTCCTCTTCCCACTCATTATTAATGTTTCTCTTCCTAATTCTTTCACACTATTGTGCTAGTCCCACCTTACTTTGGGACTGACACTAATAAGAAAAATACTTCATGTAATAAAGATATTTTTTTACACCTAAATATGAATACAGCGATTAACATAAACACAATGACTTTCCTATTTTTTCCTTTATAGCCTGTTCTGTAGAATCATTTTAGACTAATGGTCACATAGGATCATAGACAAAGTTTAACATTTGTTGCTGAAGAAAGCAATATTTCATTATTTACAAGAATAATTTTATATTTACAAGTTTATAAAAAATATGTTAACCAACTACAATGCAATATTTATTATTTATCTTATTATAAGGAAATAAATATGAAAACGGTTTTTTAATTCATAAATTAATAAAAATGTCTGAACAACAAAATTTAAATAAACACATAACAAATAACTAATTAAGATTTTTTAAAACTAATCGTAAGTTTTGAATACAAATGCATATATCCCTAGGTGTTTCTTCTATTTGTTCTCACAACAACTATGTCACTAAACTAGGTTGTGAGCATTTGGATTTAAACTTTTTTTTTCTTGGGAATTAGCAACAAAAATGTGTAACATTATTTATTAGGCATTTAATTACACAAAAAGTGTTTAATACTTTTGTTGTAAATTCTTAAGAAAAAAATAGTAGATAAATCCATTTTTATATGCTTGTATTTTATTAAAATTCTAAAAATGCGCTTTTAAAGCAATTAAATTGCCAAGGGAGTATACAACAATGCCATTGTTAGAAGAAAAAAACATCATTTTGATATATATTTTTGTGGGTATGAATGTTAAATTTTACCAGATTATTTTTAGTATAGCACTTCAAAAATAAATAATTCTGAATTACCTATTTTGACTGAATACACTTCCCTACTGGAAGAGTAATACAAATGAATCTAATAACAATTTAATAATTATCATTCTTAATCACTCAGTGTTTTTCAATTCATCAATATTAGTCTCTTGTTTTGCATGCCAGTGTTTACCTGCTTATTTGATAAATATTGATTATTTGTAATTTTTAAAAAAATCTGTCGATATTATTTGAAATGTTTTTTAAAAAAGTTTACATGATAGTTTACTTCTATAATTTTGTTTAACAATTATGTCAGAAAGAAATAAAAGTGAAAGCAATTAATTAACACTATCAATTAATAACACCTTATCAATTTTCCCCATTTTTTTTTTTTGTTATTTTAGTAAATTTTCTTAAATTCAGAATAATTAAAAAAATACCTCCTTGTGTGCACATAAATATTTTATGGCATCAGACAAGTAAGAAAATAATCAGAAAATAAAAACAATAAATTAAACTCAAAAGTATCATTTCACTAGTTTTTAATTAATTTTCTTTTTTATATTTCTAATGCTCATTATTTACATTATTTGGACTATTGTCCTCATCTTTGTTGCCATATTTATTACATTTCGGCCATTGTACACTTCGGCCTTCTTCAGGTGATTGGAATGTCAAACTGAACCCTTTATTTTGCTCACTGGGGTAGATTGCCCTCAAGGACACATGGCACAGTGGATAAAGGCATTGGTTAGATCCAGTGACAGGACCCAAAGAGTGTGAGTTCAATACCCGGTTAAGTCAGTGGAGAAGGGAATTAACAGGAGATAACTGATAACTGACACCCATGGAGGTGACTGGTTATTCCATTGCATCAAATAACTCTAAAAGTCAGAATAATTTTAAAAAATCAACTCTCTGGGTGCACATAAACAGGTAAGAAAATAATCAAAAAATAAAAACAATAAATTAAACTCAAAAGTAACATTTCACTAATTCTTAATTTCTTTTCTATACTTTTAATGCAAAATAAAATTATTCTACTTTTTTCAAGATACATATAAAATAAAATATTATATTCTTAAAGTATTAGTTATATAAGGTGGATAAATACCAATTTCTAGTACAGCTACTATTCTGTATTTTATTTTTAAATTTTCACATGCTTTTTAAGTCAAGAATGACAACAGAAAACTACTGTTGTTAACTTTTTAAGCAAAAAATAAGCATTACTTTTAAAAAAATCCTTAAATTTTCTAATTGACTATAGAAGAAATATTGGATTTTTAAATTTGATGTTTTTGTTTATAATGACAGTACAATGAGTTGATGAATGACAAGTGAACATTCCAATGTTTTAAAAATGTCTAAAAATTTTTTTTACATATAGAAATGTATTTTTCTTTTCATGCAGATTAGATGCAAGCTATTATTTTTCAAATAAAATCAAAATTTAGCTTTAAAAAAGACATAAATTTAAAATGCATTTTTCAGTTTTTCTTTTCTTTTTTTTTAGGAAATCCGTTTCAATATCTAAATTTAAAAAAATTATTTTATTGAAACTTGTCTTCCAGTAGGATTGTGGTTCAGATAAATGAGTTTATAATATGCATAATTGATACACTTCACAAAAAAAAAATTGTAAGGATCACTTTTCTCCTTTAAATGGCTTGAATAACTTTCAATGTCAGGGGCACAAAGTTTACAAAGAAAAAACTTTTCAAAACATTTTTTTCTGAAAAATAAAGAATTTCAAGGTCTACAGAGCACCAAGTAGAGCACATCAAACTACAATATGTGAGCAAGGAAATGTGTATTTGGATGTAGTGGAGAGCAGTAACTGAATAAAAACTAAATATTTCTAGAGACAGGCAGCTGAACTAGGAAAATCTACTCTTGTGGATTCAGGGTTTAGTTTCAAATTTCCTAAAATTTACCTGGATTGACCTAATGACCTGATGACAGCAGGAGGAACCAACAGTAAAAATGTTGTGATAATAACAATAGAAATGAGGACAATCGTCAGCATGTAAATAATGATAACTTCTCATCCCCTTAATTTAAACAGTAATCATTTAAGATATTTCGAGATAATAATAACAGATAAACAAGTTAATTTTAATTGTGATAAATTTGACCAATAAATGATAATGGACATAAAATGTAAAGCAGGGTGTATGACACACACGCATCCTCCTCATTCATTTCTAGCACTGCAAAGAAAATTTTAGCATTTATATAGAATATATTATGAGGCTTTTACAAAATTCTGTTGAACTCACCAACACAAACATAAATTATGGATTTTTTTTCCATCAATATTTTTCATCAAAGAATTAACATTTCAGTACTTTTGAAGTTGTCTCCCATACATTTTTTTAAATAATAAATTTACTTGAATACAGTAATCTTTTAAGGGAAGCAACTCCTTCTTAAAAAAAATAATGATGACAAATCCTTTTATTTTGTGCACAAAACACAGAGAAAGAAAAGTATTTTTGAGGAAATAATTAAAGGGAAACAACTCTTACAAACTATGAATCGATTGAAATTCCCTATTAATAGAACTTCCCTCCTCATCACGCAATTCGAGACACGATATATTAAAAAAATAATAAAGAAAAGAAGTAAATATTAAAAATAAATAAAACTTTCAACTCTCAAGAATAAAACAGTTACATTTAATTCCAATGCCAAATGTACTTGGATACTATCTATACAACTTGTACTATGAGGTACAGTTCTTCTTAAATAATTGGTAACTTTATGAATTATTGAAAAAGTTCATCGTATTTTTCAACCAAAAAAAAGAAAGAAAGAAAGAAAGAAAAAATAAATAAGAAGTCAGTTAAAAAACTTGATTAAGCAATTAATTTTTTAAAGAGCAGAGAATTTTCTCTTCGAAAAATAACACAGGATACCTTTTTTGCCTTTAAGGGGAGCCAATTCATGTCTGTAAGCATTTTCCACGCTACTGAATAAGTTTATTCTCGTCTATATCCCAACTGAATTTATATTACGATATTTTTAGGATAGATTCGTATGAAAAGAATCTGTATTCTTTGGTTTAGATTGGTTTGGTTTATTTTGTTTTATGGCATATTTGGTTATTAGACTTTTGGATAGATTCGTATGAATAGAATATGTATTCTTTGGTTTAGATTGGTTTGGTTTATTTGTTTTATGGCATATCGACCTCAATGGGTTATTTAATGCAGACAACACTTTTAGGATAGATTCGTATGAATAGAATATGTATTCTTTGGTTTAGATTGGTTCGGTTTATTTTGTTTTATGGCATATCGACCTCAATGAGTTATTTAATGCCGACAACACTTTTAGGATAGATTCGTATGAATAGAATATGTATTCTTTGGTTTAGATTGGTTTGGTTTATTTTGTTTTATGGCATATCTACCTCAATGGGTTATTTAATGCAGACAACACTTTTAGGATAGATTCGTATGAATAGAATATGTATTCTTTGGTTTAGATTGGTTTGGTTTATTTTGTTTTTATGGCATATCGACCTCAATGGGTTATTTAATGCAGACAACATTTTTAGGATAGATTCGTATGAATAGAATATGTATTCTTTGGTTTAGATTGGTTTGGTTTATTTTGTTTTATGGCATATCTACCTCAATGGGTTATTTAATGCAGACAACACTTTTAGGATAGATTCGTATGAATAGAATATGTATTCTTTGGTTTAGATTGGTTTGGTTTATTTTGTTTTATGGCATATCGACCTCAATGAGTTATTTAATGCCGACAAAACTTTTAGGATAGATTCGTATGAATAGAATATGTATTCTTTGGTTTAGATTGGTTTGGTTTATTTTGTTTTATGGCATCGACCTCAATGGGTTATTTAATGCAGACAACACTTTTTAGGATAGATTCGTATGAATAGAATATGTATTCTTTGGTTTAGATTGGTTCGGTTTATTTTTGTTTTATTATCGACCTCAATGAGTTATTTAATGCAGACAACACTTTTTAGGATAGATTCGTATGAATAGAATATGTATTCTTTGGTTTAGATTGGTTTGGTTTATTTTTGTTTTATGGCATATCGACCTCAATGGGTTATTTAATGCAGACAACACTTTTAGGATAGATTCATTATGAATAGAATATGTATTCTTTGGTTTAGATTGGTTTGGTTTATTTTGTTTTATGGCATATCTACCTCAATGGGTTATTTAATGCAGACAACACTTTTAGGATAGATTCGTATGAATAGAATATGTATTCTTTGGTTTAGATTGGTTTGGTTTATTTTGTTTTATGGCATATCGACCTCAATGAGTTATTTAATGCAGACAACACTTTTAGGATAGATTCGTATGAATAGAATATGTATTCTTTGGTTTAGATTGGTTTGGTTTATTTTGTTTTATGGCATATCGACCTCAATGGGTTATTTAATGCAGACAACACTTTTAGGATAGATTCGTATGAATAGAATATGTATTCTTTGGTTTAGATTGGTTTGGTTTATTTTGTTTTATGGCATATCGACCTCAATGAGTTATTTAATGCAGACAAAACTTTTAGGATAGATTCATTATGAATAGAATATGTATTCTTTGGTTTAGATTGGTTTGGTTTATTTTGTTTTTATGGCATATCGACCTCAATGGGTTATTTAATGCAGACAACACTTTTAGGATAGATTCGTATGAATAGAATATGTATTCTTTGGTTTAGATTGGTTTGGTTTATTTTGTTTTATGGCATATCGACCTCAATGGGTTATTTAATGCAGACAACACTTTTAGGATAGATTCGTATGAATAGAATATGTATTCTTTGGTTTAGATTGGTTTGGTTTATTTTGTTTTATGGCATATCGACCTCAATGGGTTATTTAATGCAGACAACACTTTTAGGATAGATTCGTATGAATAGAATATGTATTCTTTGGTTTAGATTGGTTTCGGTTTTTTTTTGTTTTATGGCATATCGACCTCAATGAGTTATTTAATGCAGACAACACTTTTTAGGATAGATTCGTATGAATAGAATATGTATTCTTTTGGTTTAGATTGGTTCGGTTTAATGGCATATCGACCTCAATGAGTTATTTAATGCAGACAACACTTTTAGGATAGATTCGTATGAATAGAATATGTATTCTTTGGTTTAGATTGGTTCGGTTTATTTTGTTTTATGGCATATCGACCTCAATGAGTTATTTAATGCAGACAAAACTTTTAGGATAGATTCGTATGAATAGAATATGTATTCTTTGGTTTAGATTGGTTCGGTTTATTTTGTTTTATGGCATATCGACCTCAATGAGTTATTTAATGCAGACAACACTTTTAGGATAGATTCGTATGAATAGAATATGTATTCTTTGGTTTAGATTGGTTTGGTTTATTTTGTTTTATGGCATATCGACCTCAATGAGTTATTTAATGCAGACAACACTTTTAGGATAGATTCGTATGAATAGAATATGTATTCTTTGGTTTAGATTGGTTCGGTTTATTTTGTTTTATGGCATATCGACCTCAATGAGTTATTTAATGCAGACAACACTTTTTAGGATAGATTCGTATGAATAGAATATGTATTCTTTGGTTTAGATTGGTTCGGTTTATTTTGTTTTATGGCATATCGACCTCAATGAGTTATTTAATGCAGACAACACTTTTTAGGATAGATTCGTATGAATAGAATATGTATTCTTTTGGTTTAGATTGGTTCGGTTTATTTTGTTTTATGGCATATCGACCTCAATGAGTTATTTAATGCAGACAACACTTTTTAGGATAGATTCGTATGAATAGAATATGTATTCTTTGGTTTAGATTGGTTCGGTTTATTTTGTTTTATGGCATATCGACCTCAATGAGTTATTTAATGCAGACAAACTTTTTAGGATAGATTCGTATGAATAGAATATGTATTCTTTGGTTTAGATTGGTTTGGTTTATTTTGTTTTATGGCATATCGACCTCAATGAGTTATTTAATGCAGACAACACTTTTAGGATAGATTCGTATGAATAGAATATGTATTCTTTGGTTTAGATTGGTTCGGTTTATTTTGTTTTATGGCATATCGACCTCAATGGGTTATTTAATGCAGACAACACTTTTAGGATAGATTCGTATGAATAGAATATGTATTCTTTGGTTTAGATTGGTTCGGTTTATTTTGTTTTATGGCATATCGACCTCAATGGGTTATTTAATGCAGACAACACTTTTAGGATAGATTCGTATGAATAGAATATGTATTCTTTGGTTTAGATTGGTTCGGTTTATTTTGTTTTATATGGCATATCGACCTCAATGGGTTATTTAATGCAGACAACACTTTTAGGATAGATTAGAATATGAATAGAATATGTATTCTTTGGTTTAGATTGGTTCGGTTTATTTTGTTTTATGGCATATCGACCTCAATGAGTTATTTAATGCAGACAACACTTTTAGGATAGATTCGTATGAATAGAATATGTATTCTTTGGTTTAGATTGGTTCGGTTTATTTTGTTTTATGGCATATCGACCTCAATGAGTTATTTAATGCAGACAACACTTTTAGGATAGATTCGTATGAATAGAATATGTATTCTTTGGTTTAGATTGGTTCGGGTTTATTTTTTTTTTATGGCATATCGACCTCAATGGGTTATTTAATGCAGACAACACTTTTAGGATAGATTCGTATGAATAGAATATGTATTCTTTGGTTTAGATTGGTTCGGTTTATTTTGTTTTAGATTGGCATTATCGACCTCAATGAGTTATTTAATGCAGACAACACTTTTAGGATAGATTCGTATGAATAGAATATGTATTCTTTGGTTTAGATTGGTTCGGTTTATTTTGTTTTATGGCATATCGACCTCAATGAGTTATTTAATGCAGACAACACTTTTAGGATAGATTCGTATGAATAGAATATGTATTCTTTGGTTTAGATTGGTTCGTTTTATTTTGTTTTATGGCATATCGACCTCAATGAGTTATTTAATGCAGACAACACTTTTAGGATAGATTCGTATGAATAGAATATGTATTCTTTGGTTTAGATTGGTTCGGTTTTATTTTGTTTTATGGCATATCGACCTCAATGAGTTATTTAATGCAGACAACACTTTTAGGATAGATTCGTATGAATAGAATATGTATTCTTTGGTTTAGATTGGTTCGGTTTATTTTGTTTTATGGCATATCGACCTCAATGGGTTATTTAATGCAGACAACACTTTTAGGATAGATTCGTATGAATAGAATATGTATTCTTTGGTTTAGATTGGTTCGGTTTATTTTGTTTTATGGCATATCGACCTCAATGGGTTATTTAATGCAGACAACATTTTTAGGATAGATTCGTATGAATAGAATATGTATTCTTTGGTTTAGATTGGTTCGGTTTATTTTGTTTTATGGCATATCGACCTCAATGAGTTATTTAATGCAGACAACACTTTTAGGATAGATTCGTATGAATAGAATATGTATTCTTTGGTTTAGATTGGTTCGGTTTATTTTGTTTTATGGCATATCGACCTCAATGAGTTATTTAATGCAGACAACACTTTTAGGATAGATTCGTATGAATAGAATATGTATTCTTTGGTTTAGATTGGTTCGGTTTATTTTGTTTTATGGCATATCGACCTCAACTTTAGGATAGATTCGCATGAATAGGTTATTTAATGCAGACAACACTTTTTTAGGATAGATTCGTATGAATAGAATATGTATTCTTTGGTTTAGATTGGTTCGGTTTATTTTGTTTTATGGCATATCGACCTCAATGAGTTATTTAATGCAGACAACACTTTTAGGATAGATTCGTATGAATAGAATATGTATTCTTTGGTTTAGATTGGTTCGGTTTATTTTGTTTTATGGCATATCGACCTCAATGAGTTATTTAATGCAGACAACACTTTTAGGATAGATTCGTATGAATAGAATATGTATTCTTTGGTTTAGATTGGTTCGGTTTATTTTGTTTTATGGCATATCGACCTCAATGAGTTATTTAATGCAGACAACACTTTTAGGATAGATTCGTATGAATAGAATATGTATTCTTTGGTTTAGATTGGTTCGGTTTATTTTGTTTTATGCAGCATATCGACCTCAATAGGAGTTATTTAATGCAGACAACACTTTAGGATAGATTCGTATGAATAGAATATGTATTCTTTGGTTTAGATTGGTTCGGTTTATTTTGTTTTATGGCATATCGACCTCAATGGGTTATTTAATGCAGACAACACTTTTAGGATAGATTCGTATGAATAGAATATGTATTCTTTGGTTTAGATTGGTTCGGTTTATTTTTTTTTTATGGCATATCGACCTCAATGGGTTATTTAATGCAGACAAACACTTTTAGGATAGATTCGTATGAATAGAATATGTATTCTTTGGTTTAGATTGGTTCGGTTTATTTTGTTTTATGGCATATCGACCTCAATGAGTTATTTAATGCAGACAACACTTTTAGGATAGATTCGTATGAATAGAATATGTATTCTTTGGTTTAGATTGGTTCGGTTTATTTTGTTTTTTATGGCATATCGACCTCAATGGGTTATTTAATGCAGACAACACTTTTTAGGATAGATTCGTATGAATAGAATATGTATTCTTTGGTTTAGATTGGTTCGGTTTATTTTGTTTTATGGCATATCGACCTCAATGAGTTATTTAATGCAGACAACACTTTTAGGATAGATTCGTATGAATAGAATATGTATTCTTTGGTTTAGATTGGTTCGGTTTATTTTTGTTTTATGGCATATCGACCTCAATGAGTTATTTAATGCAGACAACACTTTTAGGATAGATTCGTATGAATAGAATATGTATTCTTTGGTTTAGATTGGTTCGGTTTATTTTGTTTTATGGCATATCGACCTCAATGAGTTATTTAATGCAGACAACACTTTTAGGATAGATTCGTATGAATAGAATATGTATTCTTTGGTTTAGATTGGTTCGGTTTATTTTGTTTTATGGCATATCGACCTCAATGAGTTATTTAATGCAGACAACACTTTTAGGATAGATTCGTATGAATAGAATATGTATTCTTTGGTTTAGATTGGTTTGGTTTATTTTGTTTTATGGCATATCGACCTCAATGGGTTATTTAATGCAGACAACACTTTTAGGATAGATTCGTATGAATAGAATATGTATTCTTTGGTTTAGATTGGTTCGGTTTATTTTGTTTTATGGCATATCGACCTCAATGAGTTATTTAATGCAGACAACACTTTTAGGATAGATTCGTATGAATAGAATATGTATTCTTTGGTTTAGATTGGTTCGGTTTATTTTGTTTTATGGCATATCGACCTCAATGAGTTATTTAATGCAGACAACACTTTTAGGATAGATTCGTATGAATAGAATATGTATTCTTTGGTTTAGATTGGTTTGGTTTATTTTGTTTTATGGCATATCGACCTCAATGAGTTATTTAATGCAGACAACACTTTTAGGATAGATTCGTATGAATAGAATATGTATTATTTTGGTTTAGATTGGTTCGGTTTATTTTGTTTTATGGCATATCGACCTCAATGAGTTATTTAATGCAGACAACACTTTTAGGATAGATTCGTATGAATAGAATATGTATTCTTTGGTTTAGATTGGTTCGGTTTATTTTGTTTTATGGCATATCGACCTCAATGAGTTATTTAATGCAGACAACACTTTTAGGATAGATTCGTATGAATAGAATATGTATTCTTTGGTTTAGATTGGTTCGGTTTATTTTGTTTTATGGCATATCGACCTCAATGAGTTATTTAATGCAGACAACACTTTTAGGATAGATTCATTATGAATAGAATATGTATTCTTTGGTTTAGATTGGTTCGGTTTATTTTGTTTTTTTTATGGCATATCGACCTCAATGAGTTATTTAATGCAGACAACACTTTTAGGATAGATTCGTATGAATAGAATATGTATTCTTTGGTTTAGATTGGTTTGGTTTATTTTGTTTTATGGCATATCGACCTCAATGAGTTATTTAATGCAGACAACACTTTTAGGATAGATTCGTATGAATAGAATATGTATTCTTTGGTTTAGATTGGTTCGGTTTATTTTGTTTTTTATGGCATATCGACCTCAATGGGTTATTTAATGCAGACAACACTTTTTAGGATAGATTCGTATGAATAGAATATGTATTCTTTGGTTTAGATTGGTTCGGTTTATTTTGTTTTTGGCATATCGACCTCAATGAGTTATTTAATGCAGACAACACTTTTAGGATAGATTCGTATGAATAGAATATGTATTCTTTGGTTTAGATTGGTTCGGTTTATTTTGTTTTATGGCATATCGACCTCAATGAGTTATTTAATGCAGACAACACTTTTAGGATAGATTCGTATGAATAGAATATGTATTCTTTGGTTTAGATTGGTTCGGTTTATTTTGTTTTATGGCATATCGACCTCAATGAGTTATTTAATGCAGACAACACTTTTAGGATAGATTCGTATGAATAGAATATGTATTCTTTGGTTTAGATTGGTTCGGTTCGGTTTATTTTGTTTTAATGGCATATCGACCTCAATGAGTTATTTAATGCAGACAACACTTTTAGGATAGATTATTTATGAATAGAATATGTATTCTTTGGTTTAGATTGGTTCGGTTTATTTTGTTTTATGGCATATCGACCTCAATGAGTTATTTAATGCAGACAACACTTTTAGGATAGATTCGTATGAATAGAATATGTATTCTTTGGTTTAGATTGGTTCGGTTTATTTTGTTTTATAGCATATCGACCTCAATGAGTTATTTAATGCAGACAACACTTTTAGGATAGATTCGTATGAATAGAATATGTATTCTTTGGTTTAGATTGGTTCGGTTTATTTTTTTTTTTTGGCATATCGACCTCAATGAGTTATTTAATGCAGACAACACTTTTAGGATAGATTCGTATGAATAGAATCTGTATTCTTTGGTTTAGATTGGTTCGGTTTATTTTTGTTTTATGGCATATCGACCTCAATGAGTTATTTAATGCAGACAACACTTTTAGGATAGATTCGTATGAATAGAATATGTATTCTTTGGTTTAGATTGTTTCGGTTTATTTTGTTTTATGGCATATCGACCTCAATGAGTTATTTAATGCAGACAACACTTTTAGGATAGATTCGTATGAATAGAATATGTATTCTTTGGTTTTTAGATTGGTTCGGTTTATTTTGTTTTGAATAGCATATCGACCTCAATAAGTTATTTAATGCAGACAACACTTTTAGGATAGATTCGTATGAATAGAATATGTATTCTTTGGTTTAGATTGGTTCGGTTTATTTTGTTTTATGGCATATCGACCTCAATGAGTTATTTAATGCAGACAACACTTTTTAGGATAGATTCATTATGAATAGAATATGTATTCTTTGGTTTAGATTGGTTTGGTTTATTTTGTTTTATGGCATATCGACCTCAATGGGTTATTTAATGCAGACAACACTTTTAGGATAGATTCGTATGAATAGAATATGTATTCTTTGGTTTAGATTGGTTCGGTTTATTTTGTTTTTATGGCATATCGACCTCAATGGGTTATTTAATGCAGACAACACTTTTAGGATAGATTCGTATGAATAGAATATGTATTCTTTGGTTTAGATTGGTTTGGTTTATTTTGTTTTTATGGCATATCGACCTCAATGGGTTATTTAATGCAGACAACACTTTTAGGATAGATTCGTATGAATAGAATATGTATTCTTTGGTTTAGATTGGTTCGGTTTATTTTGTTTTATGGCATATCGACCTCAATGAATATGCATTCTTGGTTTATTTAATGCAGACAACACTTTTAGGATAGATTCGTATGAATAGAATATGTATTCTTTGGTTTAGATTGGTTCGGTTTATTTTGTTTTTATGGCATATCGACCTCAATAAGTTATTTAATGCAGACAACACTTTTAGGATAGATTCGTATGAATAGAATATGTATTCTTTGGTTTAGATTGGTTTTGGTTTATATTTTGTTTTATGGCATATCGACCTCAATGAGTTCGGTTTAATGCAGACAACACTTTTAGGATAGATTCGTATGAATAGAATCTGTATTCTTTGGTTTAGATTGGTTCGGTTTATTTTGTTTTATGGCATATCGACCTCAATGAGTTATTTAATGCAGACAACACTTTTAGGATAGATTCGTATGAATAGAATATGTATTCTTTGGTTTAGATTGGTTTGGTTTATTTTGTTTTATGGCATATCGACCTCAATGGGTTATTTAATGCAGACAACACTTTTAGGATAGATTCGTATGAATAGAATATGTATTCTTTTGGTTTAGATTGGTTCGGTTTATTTTGTTTTATGGCATATCGACCTCAATGGGTTATTTAATGCAGACAACACTTTTAGGATAGATTCATTATGAATAGAATATGTATTCTTTGGTTTAGATTGGTTTGGTTTATTTTGTTTTATGGCATATCGACCTCAATGAGTTATTTAATGCAGACAACACTTTTAGGATAGATTCGTATGAATAGAATATGTATTCTTTGGTTTAGATTGGTTCGGTTTATTTTGTTTTATGGCATATCGACCTCAATGGGTTATTTAATGCAGACAACACTTTTAGGATAGATTCGTATGAATAGAATATGTATTCTTTGGTTTAGATTGGTTCGGTTTATTTTGTTTTATGGCATATCGACCTCAATAAGTTATTTAATGCAGACAACACTTTTAGGATAGATTCGTATGAATAGAATATGTATTCTTTGGTTTAGATTGGTTCGGTTTATTTTGTTTTATGGCATATCGACCTCAATGAGTTATTTAATGCAGACAACACTTTTAGGATAGATTCGTATGAATAGAATCTGTATTCTTTGGTTTAGATTGGTTCGGTTTATTTTGTTTTATGGCATATCGACCTCAATGAGTTATTTAATGCAGACAACACTTTTAGGATAGATTCGTATGAATAGAATATGTATTCTTTGGTTTAGATTGGTTTGGTTTATTTTGTTTTATGGCATATCGACCTCAATGGGTTATTTAATGCAGACAACACTTTTAGGATAGATTCGTATGAATAGAATATGTATTCTTTGGTTTTTTAGATTATTTAATGCTGACAAAATTTTTTATTGCTGGTAATATTTTGTTTTATCAAAAATCTGTTTCTGGTAATATATTTCCTTCAAAATTGTATTGCAGGGAATAATTTCTTTCAAAAAAGTATTGCTGGTAATAGTTAACTATTTGCCTATAGCTGGGACCCTAACAGGTGCTACCACCCCGGGTCAGGGTGGACCTGGGAAAACCAGCAATAAGAGGTGGTTCCACACTCCTCAAAACCTCCCGATCAGAGGCCTTGCTGCTGGACGTAGTTTAATGTCTTACCCAGGACATAACATACAGTAAGAATTAAACTTACTATTTAGTCATAAGTGTTCTAGTAAAACAAGCTTGCTAAACATTACACCACATTGAAGTACCCTAAATGATTTTCTACGTGTAGCTTAAATATGGCACAAGGCCAACAATATGAGGCATCCAGTATGGATCAGGCTCGCTATATTGTAATTGATCAAGCTTGTTAACCATTACACTATGTTGAAGTGTCCAACCCTTATATTTGTTATAGTTTTTGTCAGTTTGTGTGGAGGGCTATCAATACCTGATATAATGGGGGTCACTGAAATGCCTGCTTTGTAGGTTTTAGTTAGACCATAAAGTTTGGGTAGTCTATAACAGGGCTCGGCAACCTTTTGCTAACTTATATGCCAGCTTAGGGTTTTAAAATCATTCAGTGTGCCAACATCATACGTATTTTTATACAAGTCAAGGTCAATATACCTGTTCTACAATATATTTTATATAGTAATATATAGTATATATACTTTAGTATATATTAAAATTGAAACAGTTAAATATCTTCTTTGCATTTTAGTAGTTATTAGTTCAGACTTCATGATGTCATTTGTGGCTGCGTGCCATTGGAAATTGCTTGGTGTGCCATGTACAGCATGCATGCCATAGGTTACCAATCCCTGGTCTACAACATGATTGGTTTTCATTAATTATTAGTTATCTAATCACTTTATTACATTTTTGTGTTTCAGTAATTATTTTGTATGCATCTATTTTTTTCATATGTGTTAGTTGTACTGACAAAATTCATGCAGATGTAGGCTTTAAGAAAGCTTTATTCAACTGAGAATACAAGGTTCGCATATAGTGCACTTTTATAGTCCCAGTAAACAGAAATAGCTCTCTTAAAGAGGAGAGTAACAAAACAAAGGGAGACCACTCTTGATTATTCATAACAACTAGATCACCTTTATGGATCCTGGAGATGAATTTTCCTCCAAAGATAAAGGTTTCTAACACTTCCCCTGTTCTTCCTAGCACATTTTTCAACTTAGACATTTTTTTAAAGTCATTTATTGAAGAACTGAAGGGAATAAAGAAATTTATTGCAAACTTGAACCTTCACACCTCCAAAAAACATTTTTCCATTGACTCTGTTATTTTAACTGCCTTCATTTCTTGACAATGTTTAATAATAAAATAAATAAAAAACACTATTTATTAGATTGTTTCTTTACACTGTTTATTATATTAGTTTTTAAAATTTTTTTAAAAAAGTTATAGTGTAAGTAAACAGTCTAATAAAAAGTGTTTATTATTTTTGTTATCAATTCTAAAGAACAAAGAAAATATATAAATTCACTTTCATATGTTTAGGTTTTATAACTATTCTAATCATCGGTTTTTAAAACAATAAACATTGCCAAGGTGTGACAGTAGGTAAAATAATAGCAGTGTCAAGGGAAAAACCCTCCTTTTTTGTGGTTACAAAGATCTATATTTGTCATATTTACAAAGGATGAAAACAATGAAATGAACAAATTATAAAAAAACTCAGCACCTTGTGTACAAATAGCAAATCGAAATTCATTGGATGGCCACACATAATAGAAAATTAATTAGATATAAATCTATCAGATATAAATCTATCAAAGCTATCAGATATAAATCTATCAAAGCTATCAGATATAAATCTATCAAAGCTATCAGATATAAATCTATTAGATATAAACCTATAAACTATAAATTTATCCAATACTGAACCGGAAGTCCTTACCTGGAAGTTATCAGAATTCATAAAGGAGACTTAGATGATACAATAGTTAAAAGCTGGACAAAACAATCCAGAATTCACCAAAGACTTCATTCAAGGAATAATTACTACCACTCTAGAAACCAACAATGAAAGAACTTAACTAAGAAAAATAAGGAAATTCACATTACTTCCTCAGACAAGAAAGGTGGGATTTTTTATTATGAACAAGAACATGTACAATGATAAAATTACTATATATGCTTGCATACAAGGCAATTTGGTGAACAAGGTGACCTCTCAAGTTTTTAAGTTAAAATGTAGGTTTCAGGCTATATTCACCATAGAAGATGGCACCTCCAAATTGTATTTTAAAATGTATTGTATTGAATTTATTAGATAAATTCAGTAAACATATACTTTCTTTTCACTCAAATTCTAATGAAAAAACAGTGGGTAGATATTGTCAATTAACTACTACAATATCTCATGAGTAGGTTTTGTGTTTTCCGTAGACTATTACAGTAGCCTGAATGACTTTTCACCTGCTAACCATCTATTCATTCCACTCTTCTCAGATGCAAGCTTTAAATGGCTTGTTGAGACACATATCCAGTTGTGCTTTTGTTCAATGTCATCGAAAAAAAAGAAGGCGAGGCAGGGATTAGGCTACTGTCAAAAATCTTGCATGCCAACAACTTAACCATTGAAGGATTTAAGATTCATATTTATACCTGGAGTATAAAAGATAGACTCTTATTTTAGGAAGATTTTTTAAGGTTAAAAGGTGGCCTTGTACACTGACATATACAATAATTTACTATTCAACAATACCAACACATGAAAAATATAAATGAATATATGTTATTAAATATCGCACATTGGGATAATAGAAAATTTGCCAATTAGCTCCCCATCGTGCGGTTGTGTAGCTACATCAACATAAATATCACTTTAGGAAAACTATAGAACCACCAACAGAAGATAGTAAAGGAAAGCTAAAAGAAAGGACTAATGTATCATACAAAAGTCTTTTCCCACTTTGTCATTAATTTTACTAATATATATTGGGGAAAATATATTTTATATTAAGAAAATCTATCACAAAGTGGAAATTTTTTTTGTCACTAAACAGATGTTTATGTTGATGTGACTACACATGAGCATGAAGGAGAGGGCCACTGATATTTATTTTAATCTTTTAAATTGTTTTTTTTTTTTAATATGTCATTGAGTAGATATCTAACTGATTTCATTTAGTCTCTTTTTCTTTTTGTTTCTGGATACTAATAGCATAATCACTTTTGTTATTAAATATCCCATCTTGGGATAATAGAAAATCTGCCAATAGGAAACTAATTAATAATGAAATTAATAATGAAATAATTATTAATAATAAATAATAATTAATAATGAAAACAAATCATGGGATAAACTAATAGAATATCACCACTGAATACTTTTATGGTCTCCCTAAAACCCACAAAACAGTCATCCCAAATGTGCCACATTATATCAGGTACTGGCAGTGTTCACCACAAACTGGCAAGAGCCATAATGAAAATTTTAACCCCTCTCCTCAGAACAATCAAACCATCACATTAAAAATTCAGGCAACCTGGTTGAAAGATGAAGGGGAATAAATATGACAGACAAACTCATTCCATTACACCAATATTCCTACATTATTTACATTATTCAGACTATTATCCTCATCTTTGTTGCCATATTTGTTACAACGTTTCAGCCGTTGTATGCTCCGGCCTTCTTCAGGTGTTTGGAATATCAAACTGAACCCTTTATTTTGCTTACTGGGGTAGACTGTTCTAGTTCCATGTGCCATGTTTAATGGATGTCAGCTATCAGTTATCTCCTGTTAATTTCCCTCTGAAAGTTCTCCACTGCCTTAGCCAGGTATTGAACTCACAATCTTTGGGTCCTGTCACTGGATCTAACCAACGACTTTATCCACTGTGCCATGTGTCCTTGAGGAAGAAGGCTGGAGCATACAATGGCTGAAATGTTGTAACAAATATGGCGACAAAGAGGAGGACAATAGCCTGAATAATTTAAATAATGTACATAATATCTCATCTCAGAAATATAGACAGATACTGAAGGGCTGAAACGTTGTAATAAATATGGCAACAAAGATGAGGTCAATAGTTCGAATAATGTAAATAATGTACATAATACCTCATCTCAGAAATACAGACAGATACTAATATTCCTGTTAACAAATGCTTAAATCTTTTTTTAAAAAAAGCATCTACACAATCCCCCCAAATACTCTTTATACCAATTGCTAAAATAATAAATATGTTAATCTTAGATAAATTCTTTTCTATTATAGTTGTGAACATTAAATCAAGATCAGAAATGGCTCATTTACAACAGACAATAAAATATATAAGTAGCAATCACATCAAATCAACAAATTACAAGATAAATTTAATACCCTGTGTACCAATAGCAAATACAATGTAACCAAAAAAGTACTTGCCATTTTTATATTGTGTGGAAAGAAGTGATCACTGATAAGTAAATGAATGTATCCTATATTGGAAAAGTGGTGAGGTAGGAGTGAGGATATTGCTCTTGACCAACGCAGGTGTATTATGCACATGCATCAGTCCTAATCTGAGTGGCAAGAAAAATGGTGTTGTTAAAGCAGCTCTTTTGGGGTTGTCTGCTTTATGAATTTAAGTTGGACTTATTCTCAGCCACATCAAGTTGCCAAATATTGGTTTCAGAAGTTCAGGTTGGAAGATCCATTCCTTTGTGATGTACCCCATAGTGGCTTGGCCACAAGTTCTGTATGATGAGGACCACAGTGGAGGACAACAGCCAAAATCTATGGTGATCTTTCCAAATGTTTCCTGGTTTCTAATAAAACAGTAAGACTTTACCTGCACCGCATAGGGAAGGTGTAAAGTTGAGCAAGTGAGTACTCCATGCACTGTTGGAAACTAACAAGCAAAAACAAATGACAGCCTGTTTTTCATTGCTTTCTTGGAACTGCAATATACTCATATTTGATCAAGTGCTTACCATTGACAAAAAGTCAGTTCTGTATGACACTCCCAAATGTGCCAGACATTGGTTGTCACCACAGGACCCTGGGTATCACAAGACCATCTCAATACACACACAAGTTCATGCTCTGCATCTGGTCGACTAGTCGATAAGTGTTACACTATAAGCTGCTATTAATGGGTTAAAAAATCACTCTGGATTTTTACTCATGGCAATTGGAATGGGTGCAACAGGCACTGAAGCAGGAGGAACCATGATTGATTAGTTACTAGGATGTATTGTTCTTCCATGACAATGTCAGCCCTCATTTGACATGCATGGCTAGGGATGACTACAGTGACTTGCCATCCACTTGAAAGCAATTCCTTTGCAAATGAACCAGAATTGATAGATCACTGTGGATAATTAAATAATCGATTGTGAGGATTAGCATTAGTTACCGTTGAAAGTAGACTAGTAGCAAGCACTCACAGACTTCTTTGCATCCAAGACCTGATTTTTACTGCCATGATATTGTACAACTGGAGACATAGTGGCAAAAAGTTCAGGATACCAATGAGTATTATTTTGAGGACTAATGACAGTATGTTAAATTCACTGTATATCTTTCTTTTCTAATAAATAAAAAATATAAGAACTTTTTTGTTTATCTTGTAGAAATATAGTGGAAGAACCAACTTAATTGAAAATCTATCAGTTATAAAGCTATCCAATACTGAAATATAAAGCTTTCCAATACTGAAATATAAATCTATCCAATACTGAAATATAAATCTATCCAATACTGAAATATAAATCTATCCAATACTGAAATATAAATCTATCCAATACTGAAATATAAATCTATCCAATACTGAAATATAAATCTATCCAATACTGAAATATAAATCTATCCAATACTGAAATATAAATCTATCCAATACTGAAATATAAATCTATCCAATACTGAAATATAAATCTATCCAATACTGAAATATAAATCTATCCAATACTGAAATATAAACTATCCAATACTGAAATATAAAGCTATCCAATACTGAAATATAAATCTATCCAATACTGAAATATAAATCTATCCAATACTGAAATATAAATCTATCCAATACTGAAATATAAATCTATCCAATACTGAAAATATAAATCTATCCAATACTGAAATATAAAGCTTTCCAATACTGAAATATAAAGCTTCAATACTGAAATATAAATCTATCCAATACTGAAATATAAATCTATCCAATACTGAAATATAAATCTATCCAATACTGAAATATAAATCTATCCAATACTGAAATATAAAGCTTTCCAATACTGAAATATAAATCTATCCAATACTGAAATATAAATCTATCCAATACTGAAATATAAATCTATCCAATACTGAAATATAAATCTATCCAATACTGAAATATAAATCTATCCAATACTGAAATATAAAGCTATCCAATACTGAAATATAAATCTATCTATCCAATACTGAAATATAAAGCTTTCCAATACTGAAATATAAATCTATCCAATACTGAAATATAAATCTATCCAATACTGAAATATAAATCTATCCAATACTGAAATATAAATCTATCCAATACTGAAATATAAAGCTTTCCAATACTGAAATATAAATCTATCCAATACTGAAATATAAATCTATCCAATACTGAAATATAAATCTATCCAATACTGAAATATAAATCTATCCAATACTGAAATATAAATCTATCCAATACTGAAATATAAATCTATCCAATACTGAAATATAAATCTATCCAATACTGAAATATAAATCTATCCAATACTGAAATATAAAGCTTTTCCAATACTGAAATATAAATCTATCCAATACTGAAATATAAATCTATCCAATACTGAAATATAAATCTATCCAATACTGAAATATAAATCTATCCAATACTGAAATATAAATCTATCCAATACTGAAATATAAAGCTTTCCAATACTGAAATATAAATCTATCCAATACTGAAATATAAATCTATCCAATACTGAAATATAAATCTATCCAATACTGAAATATAAATCTATCCAATACTGAAATATAAATCTATCCAATACTGAAATCTGTAAGGACAGTCTGCTGATCTTCAAAAATTGTCTAGATATTTATTTTTTAAATATGAGTGTGAAGCTGAATATGTAGGCAGAACAACTCAACTTTTGGAGAGAATTTAATGGCATGTTCCAGCATTTATAGGAAGAGGTTAGCTGATGGATAAATTTCTTAAGTTTGTTGCATCTATGTCTGCAATTGTGGAGCACTGGATAAATAATTATCAATGTACTGCAGCATACAAGGAGAACATTTGAAATTTAATCTTGTGCTTAAAACAATTTTCATCAAGTCTAAGCAGCCTTCATTTTGTAGACAAAATGAATGACTGCTTGGTCTTAATGTAATCACTTTTAGTATATTACTAACATGTGTACTTTGTTTTCATTTTAATCAGTATATATATATTTATTTTATTATTTTCAATCAAATTTTGATAAGAGAGGAGTGAAACTAGTTAACTGATCATTTTTTTTTCAGTACTTACTTTTTTTCTCATTTTTTAACACATATTTTAAATATGTCCATTTTTTATGCCATAATTATATTCTATAATGCCAACAAAATCTTTAAATATATTTTGACCATCTGTTTATATTTCTGAGATGAAGTATTGTAATTATTTACTCTATTTACATTGTTTGGACTGTTATCCTCATCTTTATTGTAATATTCACAGCATTTCAGCCATTGTTCACTCTGGCCTTTTTCAAGTGATATATGCTGGAATTTTGAACCAAACCCTTTATTTAGTTCACTGGTGTAGATTTTTCTCATTCCACATGTCATGCCTTTTCTCCAAGGACACTTGGCCCAGTGGATAAAAGCATTGGCTAAAGTAATCCTGTGACTTGATCCAAAGAGTTGTGAGTTCAATACCTGGCCACAGCAGTGGTGAACAAAAACTTGGGGAGTTGAGTTACTAAAGGGAAATAATTGAAACTGAGATATCCAGAAAAGGCATGGCATGTGGAACTAGAACAATCTACCCTAGTGGATGAAATAAAATAAATATTACCTGAAGAAGGCCAGATCATACAACAGCCAAAATGTTGTGATTGTGGCAGTAAAGATGAAGACAACAGTTCAAACAATGTAAATAGTATAAATATTTTGAACAATTATTATATTAATATGTAGCAATTCCTTGGTGTTCAGTTTATTACTTAATAACAATAGAAAATTGATCCCCTACTTTATGTTCATTAGAATCTTATATTAATTCTTCATCTATGTGCCGATCAGGTCTCTCCACGGTTTCCTATCTTTTGTAGCTCTTAATAAATTTTATCTTTTGTTATCTCACATTTAAATAAAATAGATGTAATCTGTAAATCGGATCTACCAGACAATGTATAGTGCCACTGCTTGGACATTAAATAAAATCCTAGAGTCTAAGCTTGATGGAACCTATACTCAGATGCTGAGAGCTATACTTAACATCTCCTGAAGACAACATTGCAATTAGATCACAGCTCTATGGACCCATCCCTGATATTTCTAAAATCCTAAACCCTAGAGTCCAAGCTTGATGGAACCTGCACTCAGATGCTGAGAGCTATACTTAACATCTCCTGAAGACAACATTGCAATTAGATCACAGCTCTATGGACCCATCCCTGATATTTCTAAAATCCTAAACCCTAGAGTCTAAGCTTGATGGAACCTATACTCAGATGCTGAGAGCTATACTTAACATCTCCTGAAGACAACATTGCAATTAGATCACAGCTCTATGGACCCATCCCTGATATTTCTAAAATCCTAAACCTAGAGTCTAAGCTTGTGAACCTGTACTCAGATGCTGAGAGCTATACGAACATCTCCCTTAACATCTCCTGAAGACAATGGAAGCTCTTTTTTCTATGGACCCATCCCTGATATTTCTAAAATCCTAAACCCAGAGTCTAAGCTTGATGGAACCTAGCTCAGATGCTGAGAGCTATTTAACATCTCCTGAAGACAACATTGCAATTAGATCACAGCTCTATGGACCCATCCCTGATATTTCTAAAAATCCTAAACCCTAGAGTCTAAGCTTGATGGAACCTATACTCAGATGCTTGAGAGCTATACTTAACATCTCCTGAAGACAACATTGCAATTAGATCACAGCTCTATGGACCCATCCTGATATTTCAAAATCCTAAACCCTAGAGTCTAAGCTTGATGGAACCTATACTCAGATGCTGAGAGCTATACTTAACATCTCCTGAAGACAACATTGCAATTAGATCACAGCTCTATGGACCCATCCCTGATATTTCTAAAATCCTAAACCCTAGAGTCTAAGCTTGATGGAACCTGCACTCAGATGCTGAGAGCTATACTTAACATCTCCTGAAGACAACATTGCAATTAGATCACAGCTCTATGGACCCATCCTGATATTTCTAAAATCCTAAACCCTAGAGTCTAAGCTTGATGGAACCTATACTCAGATGCTGAGAGCTATACTTAACATCTCCTGAAGACAACATTGCAATTAGATCACAGCTCTATGGACCCATCCCTGATATTTCTAAAATCCTAAACCCTAGAGTCCAAGCTTGATGGAACCTGCACTCAGATGCTGAGAGCTATACTTAACATCTCCTGAAGACAACATTGCAATTAGATCACAGCTCTATGGACCCATCCCTGATATTTCTAAAATCCTAAACCCTAGAGTCTAAGCTTGATGGAACCTATACTCAGATGCTGAGAGCTATACTTCCTAACATCTCCTGAAGACAACATTGCAATTAGATCACAGCTCTATGGACCCATCCCTGATATTTCTAAAATCCTAAACCCTAGAGTCTAAGCTTGATGGAACCTATACTCAGATGCTGAGAGCTATACTTAACATCTCCTGAAGACAACATTGCAATTAGATCACAGCTCTATGGACCCATCCCTGATATTTCTAAAATCCTAAACCCTAGAGTCTAAGCTTGATGGAACCTATACTCAGATGCTGAGAGCTATACTTAACATCTCCTGAAGACAACATTGCAATTAGATCACAGCTCTATGGACCCATCCCTGATATTTCTAAAATCCTAAACCCTAGAGTCTAAGCTGATGGAACCTGCACTCAGATGCTGAGAGCTATACTTAACATCTCCTGAAGACAACATTGCAATTAGATCACAGCTCTATGGACCCATCCCTGATATTTCTAAAATCCTAAACCCTAGAGTCTAAGCTTGATGGAACCTATACTCAGATGCTGAGAGCTATACTTAACATCTCCTGAAGACAACATTGCAATTAGATCACAGCTCTATGGACCCATCCCTGATATTTCTAAAATCCTAAACCTTAGAGTCCAAGCTTGATGGAACCTGCACTCAGATGCTGAGAGCTATACTTAACATCTCCTGAAGACAACATTGCAATTAGATCACAGCTCTATGGACCCCATCCCTGATATTTCTAAAATCCCTAAACCCTAGAGTCTAAGCTTGATGGAACCTATACTCAGATGCTGAGAGCTATACTTAACATCTCCTGAAGACAACATTGCAATTAGATCACAGCTCTATGGACCCATCCCTGATATTTCTAAAATCCTAAACCCTAGAGTCTAAGTTTGATGGAACCTATACTCAGATGCTGAGAGCTATACTTAACATCTCCTGAAGACAACATTGCAATTAGATCACAGCTCTATGGACCCATCCCTGATATTTCTAAAATCCCTAAACCCTAGAGTCTAAGACATTTTGATGGAACCTATACTCAGATGCTGAGAGCTATACTTTAACATCTCCTGAAGACAACATTGCAATTAGATCACAGCTCTATGGACCCATCCCTGATATTTCTAAAATCCTAAACCCTAGAGTCCAAGCTTGATGGAACCTATACTCAGATGCTGAGAGCTATACTTTAACATCTCCTGAAGACAACATTGCAATTAGATCACAGCTCTATGGACCCATCCCTGATATTTCTAAAATCCTAAACCCTAGAGTCTAAGCTTGATGGAACCTATACTCAGATGCTGAGAGCTATACTTAACATCTCCTGAAGACAACATTGCAATTAGATCACAGCTCTATGGACCCATCCCTGATATTTCTAAAATCCTAAACCCTAGAGTCCAAGCTTGATGGAACCTATACTCAGATGCTGAGAGCTATACTTAACATCTCCTGAAGACAACATTGCAATTAGATCACAGCTCTATGGACCCATCCCTGATATTTCTAAAATCCTAAACCCTAGAGTCTAAGCTTGATGGAACCTATACTCAGATGCTGAGAGCTATACTTAACATCTCCTGAAGACAACATTGCAATTAGATCACAGCTCTATGGACCCATCCCCTGATATTTCTAAAATCCTAAACCCTAGAGTCCAAGCTTGATGGAACCTATACTCAGATGCTGAGAGCTATACTTAACATCTCCTGAAGACAACATTGCAATTAGATCACAGCTCTATGGACCCATCCCTGATATTTCTAAAATCCTAAACCCTAGAGTCTAAGCTTGATGGAACCTATACTCAGATGCTGAGAGCTATACTTAACATCTCCTGAAGACAACATTGCAATTAGATCACAGCTCTATGGACCCATCCCTGATATTTCTAAAATCCTAAACCCTAGAGTCCAAGCTTGATGGAACCTATACTCAGATGCTGAGAGCTATACTTAACATCTCCTGAAGACAACATTGCAATTAGATCACAGCTCTATGGACCCATCCCTGATATTTCTAAAATCCTAAACCCTAGAGTCTAAGCTTGATGGAACCTATACTCAGATGCTGAGAGCTATACTTTAACATCTCCTGAAGACAACATTGCAATTAGATCACAGCTCTATGGACCCATCCCTGATATTTCTAAAAATCCTAAACCCTAGAGTCCAAGCTTGATGGAACCTATACTCAGATGCTGAGAGCTATACTTAACATCTCCTGAAGACAACATTGCAATTAGATCACAGCTCTATGGACCCATCCCTGATATTTCTAAAATCCTAAACCCTAGAGTCCACGGAACCTATACTCAGATTGATGGAACCTGGACCCATCAATGATATTTCTAAAATCCTAAACCCTAGAGTCTAAGCTTGATGGAACTGCACTACAGATGCTGAGAGCTATACTTAACATCTCCTGAAGACAACATTGCAATTAGATCACAGCTCTATGGACCCATCCCTGATATTTCTAAAATCCTAAACCCTAGAGTCTAAGCTTGATGGAACCTATACTCAGATGCTGAGAGCTATACTTAACATCTCCTGAAGACAACATTGCAATTAGATCACAGCTCTATGGACCCATCCCTGATATTTCTAAAATCCTAAACCCTAGAGTCTAAGCTTGATGGAACCTATACTCAGATGCTGAGAGCTATACATCTTAACATCTCCTGAAGACAACATTGCAATTAGATCACAGCTCTATGGACCCATCCCTGATATTTCTAAAATCCTAAACCCTAGAGTCTAAGCTTGATGGAACCTATACTCAGATGCTGAGAGCTATACTTAACATCTCCTGAAGACAACATTGCAATTAGATCACAGCTCTATGGACCCATCCCTGATATTTCTAAAATCCTAAACCCTAGAGTCTAAGCTTGATGGAACCCCTCAGATGCTGAGATGCTGAGAGCTTAACATAACCTCCTGAAGACAACATTGCAATTAGATCACAGCTCTATGGACCCATCCCTGATATTTCTAAAATCCTAAACCCTAGAGTCTAAGCTTGATGGAACCTATACTCAGATGCTGAGAGCTATATTTAACATCTCCTGAAGACAACATTGCAATTAGATCACAGCTCTATGGACCCATCCTGATATTTCTAAAATCCTAAACCCTAGAGTCTAAGCTTGATGGAACCTATACTCAGATGCTGAGAGCTATACTTAACATCTCCTGAAGACAACATTGCAATTAGATCACAGCTCTATGGACCCATCCCTGATATTTCTAAAATCCTAAACCCTAGAGTCTAAGCTTGATGGAACCTATACTCAGATGCTGAGAGCTATACTTAACATCTCCTGAAGACAACATTGCAATTAGATCACAATGGACCCCATCCCTGATAGAGTCCAAGCTTGATGGAACCTATACTCAGATGCTGAGAGCTAGCTAACATCTCCTGAAGACAACATTGCAATTAGATCACAGCTCTATGGACCCATCCCTGATATTTCTAAAATCCTAAACCCTAGAGTCTAAGCTTGATGGAACCTATACTCAGATGCTGAGAGCTATACTTAACATCTCCTGAAGACAACATTGCAATTAGATCACAGCTCTATGGACCCATCCCTGATATTTCTAAAATCCTAAACCCTAGAGTCTAAGCTTGATGGAACCTATACTCAGATGCTGAGAGCTATACTTAACATCTCCTGAAGACAACATTGCAATTAGATCACAGCTCTATGGACCCATCCCTGATATTTCTAAAATCCTAAACCCTAGAGTCTAAGCTTGATGGAACCTATACTCAGATGCTGAGAGCTATACTTAACATCTCCTGAAGACAACATTGCAATTAGATCACAGCTCTATGGACCCATCCCTGATATTTCTAAAAATCCTAAACCCTAGAGTCTAAGCTTGATGGAACCTATACTCAGATGCTGAGAGCTATACTTAACATCTCCTGAAGACAACATTGCAATTAGATCACAGCTCTATGGACCCATCCCTGATATTTCTAAAATCCTAAACCCTAGAGTCTAAGACAACATTGATGGAACCTATACTGGACCCAGATGCTGACCCTAGAGCTACAGATGCTGAGAGCTATTAACATCTCCTGAAGACAACATTGCAATTAGATCACAGCTCTATGGACCCATCCCTGATATTTCTAAAATCCTAAACCCTAGAGTCTAAGCTTGATGGAACCTATACTCAGATGCTGAGAGCTATACTTAACATCTCCTGAAGACAACATTGCAATTAGATCACAGCTCTATGGACCCATCCCTGATATTTCTAAAATCCTAAACCCTAGAGTCTAAGCTTGATGGAACCTATACTCAGATGCTGAGAGCTATACTTAACATCTCCTGAAGACAACATTGCAATTAGATCACAGCTCTATGGACCCATCCCTGATATTTCTAAAATCCTAAACCCTAGAGTCTAAGCTTGATGGAACCTATACTCAGATGCTGAGAGCTATACTTAACATCTCCTGAAGACAACATTGCACAATTAGATCACAGCTCTATGGACCCATCCCATTGATATTTCTAAAATCCTAAAACCCTAGAGTCTAAGCTTGATGGAACCTATACTCAGATGCTGAGAGCTATACTTAACATCTCCTGATTTTCTAAAAACAAACCCATTGCACTTGATGGATCACAGATCTATGGACCCATCCCTGATATTTCTAAAATCCTAAACCCTAAGATCCTAAACCTTGATGGAACCTATACTCAGATGCTGAGAGCTATACTTAACATCTCCTGAAGACAACATTGCAATTAGATCACAGCTCTATGGACCCATCCCTGATATTTCTAAAATCCTAAACCCTAGAGTCTAAGCTTGATGGAACCTATACTCAGATGCTGAGAGCTATACTTAACATCTCCTGAAGACAACATTGCAATTAGATCACAGCTCTATGGACCCATCCCTGATATTTCTAAAATCCTAAACCCTAGAGTCTAAGCTTGATGGAACCTATACTCAGATGCTGAGAGCTATACTTAACATCTCCTGAAGACAACATTGCAATTAGATCACAGCTCTATGGACCCATCCCTGATATTTCTAAAATCCTAAACCCTAGAGTCTAAGCTTGATGGAACCTATACTCAGATGCTGAGAGCTATACTTAACATCTCCTGAAGACAACATTGCAATTAGATCACAGCTCTATGGACCCATCCCTGATATTTCTAAAATCCTAAACCCTAGAGTCCAAGCTTGATGGAACCTATACTCAGATGCTGAGAGCTATATCCCTGATATTTCTAAAATCCTAAACCCCTAGAACATCTCCTGAAGATAACATTGCAATTAGATCACAGCTCTATGGACCCATCCCTGATATTTCTAAAATCCTAAACCCTAGAGTCTAAGCTTGATGGAACCTATACTCAGATGCTGAGAGCTATACTTAACATCTCCTGAAGACAACATTGCAATTAGATCACAGCTCTATGGACCCATCCCTGATATTTTCTAAAATCCTAAACCCTAGAGTCTAAGCTTGATGGAACCTATACTCAGATGCTGAGAGCTATACTTAACATCTCCTGAAGACAACATTGCAATTAGATCACAGCTCTATGGACCCATCCCTGATATTTCTAAAATCCTAAACCCTAGAGTCCAAGCTTGATGGAACCTATACTCAGATGCTGAGAGCTATACTTAACATCTCCTGAAGACAACATTGCAATTAGATCACAGCTCTATGGACCCATCCCTGATATTTCCTAAAATCCTAAACCCTAAGAGTCTAAGCATTGATGGAACCTGCTAAAACTCAGATGCTAAGCTTGATGGAGCTATACTCAGAACATCTCCTGAAGACAACATTGCAATTAGATCACAGCTCTATGGACCCATCCCCTGATATTTCTAAAAATCCTAAACCCTAGAGTCTAAGCTTGATGGAACCTGCACTCAGATGCTGAGAGCTATACTTAACATCTCCTGAAGACAACATTGCAATTAGATCACAGCTCTATGGACCCATCCCCTGATATTTCTAAAATCCTAAACCCTAGAGTCCAAGCTTGATGGAACCTATACTCAGATGCTGAGAGCTATACTTAACATCTCCTGAAGACAACATTGCAATTAGATCACAGCTCTATGGACCCATCCCCTGATATTTTAAAATCTTATGCAAATGGCAGAATACAATTTGACAACATTGGAACCTATTCTGAATTTCTAAAATCTTATGCAAATGCAGAATACAATTTGCAGGAACCTTCAAGGCAAGCAAATCAAGAATTTGCAAGTGACTTACTGCTCTGGAGACCTGATCTCAGAGCAAGGCAAGCTGGTCACCCAGCAAACACTCTATATTGACCAGCTATATTATGGCATAGTGTGTCACCTTAGTGCTGTTCTGACCTTGATACAGGACTGTGATAGTTGTGTGATAGACTCATTAATGTTCAAGCTAGCTTGACCAAATAATAATATGATTTTTTATCACTCCTAAGTCATTCTGCCATCCATTTACTACAGTTCACTTGGTAGATTTTGCATTGTTTTCTTCTAACCCTCACAACTCCAATATGTCCTGTGAGTACCAAATTTTCCAAGCCCTTTTCTCCCTTATTTGACATAGAAATTTCAACTATTTCTTTCTGACACTAAAACTTTGTTATTGCCCACATTTTCATTCCATGATATTCTTAGCATCCTTCTGTAAAACCAGTTGCTACAGGTATTTTCTTCATCTGTGAAGACACTGTCCAGCATTCATTGCCATATAGAAGGACTGATATTACATAACAGTTCAGTACTCTTTCCTTCTCTTGCTTCAAGTCTCTTCTTCATCTGTTAGGAGATTGTCCAGCATTCACTGCCATATAGGAGGACTGATATTATGTAACAGTTCTATATAGGAGGACTGATATTACATCACAATTCAGTACACTTTTCTTTGTTTCTCTTGCTTCAAGTCTCTTCTTCATCTGTGAGGAGATTGTCCAGCATTCACTACCATATAGGAGGACTGATATTACATAACAGTTCAGTACTCTTTTCTTTGTTTCTCTTGCTTCAAGTCTCTTCTTCATCTGTTAGGAGATTGTCCAGCATTCACTGCCATATAGGAGGACTGATATTACATCACAATTCAGTACTCTTTTCTTTGTTTCTCTTGCTTCAAGTCTCTTCATCATCTGTGAGGAGATTGTCCAGCATTCACTACCATATAGGAGGACTGATATTACATAACAGTTCAGTACTCTTTTCTTTGTTTCTCTTGCTTCAAGTCTCTTCTTCATCTGTTAGGAGATTGTCCAGCATTCACTGCCATATAGGAGGACTGATATTACATCACAATTCAGTACTCTTTTCTTTGTTTCTCTTGCTTCAAGTCTCTTCTTCATCTGTGAGGAGATTGTCCAGCATTCACTGTCATATAGGAGGACTAATATTACATAACAGTTCAGTACAATTTTCTTTTTGAATTTGTAGGTCTGATGAATAAAAAAAGACAAGAGGAAAACTATAGTTAGTCTTAGCCAATGTGTTTTTTCATCTCATTGGCTAAAACTAATTATAGTTTTCTCCTTCCTAAGTATCATTATTCATTCTCATGAATGAAGGTTCATTTGTATAACCTAGCATGAAGGATCACTTGCTGTTCAATGCCAGAAATGATTCTACCAGTGACCAAATCCAACATCCTACTGTCAATGTCTTTACTCTTAATATTATAACTCACTTCTGGCAGTTATAATACTACTAGCAGCAGAACCTGGTGTTGCCCAGGGATGTAACAGTAAGAGATAGATCAAGTATCGACCATCATGAAGACTGAAAAATAAAATTGACAAAGATTATTGTTTAAGGTTGACGGACACGCATGTCTTAATTAGTTTCTTTTTTTATAAATTGGTCAAACCAAAACTCAAACAAAAATATTGTTTTCAATCGTTATGAGTTTATCGATTGAATAGAATTTTATTATAAACAATTGTCTTGTAAATGGAATTTTTAAAGCATTCTGAATGTAAAAATAAAGAAAAAAATGTACAAGACAATAAGAAACACTACCTGCCAAAAAAAGTGAAGTTTTGTTGAAATCAGTTGAAAAATGTAGGAAATCCGATCCCATATATAAACGAACACAGACACACACACACAAACAACCTGGGTTTTATAATAAGTATAACTTGATATGAGTTGTCCCCCTTTCATTCTTGTGATGCCTCTTAATCGTGTTTTTAAAATTGATTTCATGCAAAAACAATTGTGTTTTTTTCCAATTTTTGGCACTGTCAGAACCACCGCAAGGTAATTTTACGTAGTCCTGTGAAGTTTTGTCGAAATCGGTTGAAAAATGTAGGAAATCCGATCCAATATACAAATGTACAGACACACACACACAACCTGGGTTTTATAATAAGTATGATGTCTTCATTAGGCTTCTCGCCATGACGTCATCAGTTCTTTCTCCTCAACTGAATCCAATGGACTTCTCCTGACTAAATTTGTTTGTTTAAGGTGTTTTGCCTAGTTCATTTGTTACCAAAGGTCTTTTATTTACTCCATAAAATCTCTCTTTGTGAGAAATTTTTTTCAGTAGTAAATATTTTATTTTTTATTTTCTTTGGTTTTCTGTAATTATATTTCTGTCACAATGTTGTGTATGAAATTTTTTCCGTGAGAACTTTTCCTTGCTTTAGTTTTAAAGTGTGACATTTTATGTCCTACTTTTCCGCACTTGTAGCACTTTGAATTCTTAAAGGGGCAGTCGACTCCAAGATGTAACCTTCCACATCTGAAATATGGATACATTTTTTTTTCCACATTTTTCTTTAGCTTGTATGAAGTGCATTGTTTTTCTTCAGTTTTTTCCATATTGCATCTCAGATTTATGATTCTCTGACATTTGTCCAATATTTAGTTTTATGTTAGTTTTTGATTCTGATCAAGTTTCATTAGAATTCTAGAATGTATTTTGTTGTTAAAACTAAAATAAAAGTTAATCCCTTAAACATATCTGGAATCGGTTTATTTAATTTGAATCTTTCACACTCATTCCAGTATATGTGACAAAATCTTTGTATTTTTTTTGTCAGATTCATACACTTCCAAAATGTATTGAATAATGAACATTTAAATTTTAGTCATATATTTACTGTTTCTTCAAAGCAAATTTCTCCTGAAATTTCAGTAGTATAAAATGACAATATTTTTCATGTTCTACTGGTGCTAACTTTCTCAACACAAAATATTTTTTGTCTTCCCATTTGCATCATTCTTCTCTCAAAAATTTGCTTGTCTCTACTAAAATAAACAGAAAAGGTAATTCCATCATTTGAATTGTATGTGAATACATCTATGACCTTTGCCACTGATTCAAGAGTGAAGAAACTTAGAGAATTTTCCATTTTATTTCAATTAACAGTGGAGTAATGGATAGCAGCTCGGATTGAGGAATCAGAGAGCCGAGTTCAAATTCCAGTTGAATCCATTATATTTATTTACATGCTAATACCTTTGGGAAAGGTATGAATCCTGTCATTCTTCCCCCAGCTATGGGTACATAGCAGGACAAACCAGGTTCTTTATCATTGGATGGCAACTGGTCTACCACAGAAAGTAATGGCAACGGAAAAAATCTGCCTCGTCAGCCATGTATCGAAAGATACATGATCGCCTAAGCATGTATCACGCATGGCATATAACTGATGGACATCAGTCAAGGGAGGTAAGCAATGTTGCCATTATCTGTTATCTTTTATTTATAAATAATATTCCTAAATAGCAGCTTCAATTGAGGAATCGGAGAGCTGAGTTTGAATTCCAGTCAAGTCCATTACATTCGCTTGCATACTAATAACTTTGAGAAAGGTATGAATTCTCTTCTTCTCCTCACCAGCTATGGGTAAATAGCAGGAAAGACCAAGTTCTATAGCCTTTGATGGCAACTGGTATACTGCAGAAAGAAATGCCAACCTACTGTGAGAAAAAAATCTGCCTTGTCAGTCATGTATCAAAAGATACATGATCGTTTAAGCGGGTATTATGCATGGCACATAACTGACAGACATCAGTCAAGGGAGGTAAGCAATGTTGCCATTTTCTGTTATCTTTTATTTATAAATAATATTTCCAAATAGCGGCTTGGATTGAGGAGTCAGAGAGCTGAATTCAAATTTCAGTCGAATCCATTACATTCACTTACATGGTTCTAATTTCTTGTCACTAATGTTAGCATGTTTGCTGAAGTAAGAAGTAATTTTACCTACACTGACTTTGGATCACTCATCACCACTATTATAACTCACTCTTAGCAGTTATTATGTTTTGTTTGTGCTACTTCCTGTGACACCATCAATTCTTTCTCCATGAATGATTCTAATGGACTTCTGACTAGTTCATTTGCATGTGTCTTATTTACTCCACAACACATAATAATTAGCTATCATCTATTGTCCAGATTGAAGAATATTTTTCCATCATAACATTAGAGTTCAGTGCCAGAAAACTAGTTTAGATTCTGTCAGTGACAACATACAACATCATGCCGCCAATGCCTCTACAGCATGACCATTCCGTTCACTACCACAAATGGTCCATTAGATTCTGACTTTCACCAAATCCAACATCCTGCTGCCAATGACTTCACTGTTAAGAATTAGGTCTCATCACCTGTCCAGTCTGAAGTATGCCAATAATTTTTTCACTGCTCATAGATTCTCATATGTGGAATAAACTTGACCAGGACTTAAATTTTCCCCTAGCCAATTCAACATTCCATGCCAATAAATGGTATACTGCAAGATTGAGAATGCAAAAATGGCCTTTTTCAAAGCCACTTCCCCATTCAAATTGTTAAACCCCCATTTGGGGATGTGCCGCAATTGCAGCCAATTGTTGTTACTAATATTGATTTTCGGGTGGGCTGACTTTAAACTGAAACTGCTCCAATTGAATGGCAAAAATTCCCAGTAATGAAAGACCCAGCTGAAGACGGGTTATACTGCTAGTATATAAAAAAATTATAATCCTGAAAATATAAATAAATTAACAATAACCATTTGCCACTTTGTCTTTAGAATAAAAGTTTATTTCCATAATGAAACAAAAACATAACAAATTAGTAAGGATTAAAGGAATGAATGTTAAAAAAATAGTAAAAAATCAATCCTGTAGACACATATTCAAGATGAAAAGAAAGTATTATTTTGTTGACAAAAACAGTTATTGTAGTTAGATAGACAGATAGATAGAAAGACAGACGGATAGATATGTAAATAGATATTATTGTGCATTTGTGCAGCAAGTACATGTTTCATTAAAAATAACTGACAAGGTACTTCATTTAAATTTTTAGTTATATTTTTATTGTATGTAAACAAAAGAATTCCTTTTTTGACTTAGTTAATGTAGAAATTGCCCAAATAATTTTTTGTTATGAGCACTTTTAACTAATCTATTAACTATTTAGATAACAACAAAAATCCTTGAAGATAGATAATAATTTAGCTGAAAGCACTTGGAGCCAATAAATATATGGACAATTTCTACATAGACTAAGTCCAAGAAAAATTAATAAAAATATAACTATTGAAAAACAGAAGTACCTTTTCAGTTATTTTAAATAAAACATATATTATAAAGTGATAGCTACCCAAATGCATGACCATATAAGTGGGCATTAAGGTCAACACTCAATGGTAACAGTTTGCCTCATGATTAAACACAATCTTGAGGCTGTCTGTTATTTTGCTCTCCTGAAGATTGTGTTTAAGCATGAGGCAGGCTGTCATCATTGGGTGTTGACATTAATGTCTACTTTTATATTTACATTAATTTATCACTAATATTGAGCACCATAAATATAACATACTATAAAACTATATATATATATATATATATATATATATATATATATATATATATATATATATATATATATATTATTATCCTTCACCAGTAGCATGACTTAGAGCTTCATACACAATACAATCTTCAGGTGCTGGGTAGATTTTGTTGTGTACGAAACTCTGAGTTGTGCTATATAGGTGAGGGATAATATTTATATTAATATATACTTAATGACTCTGTTATATTATATCGAGCACTATTTTATTAACACCAGCACTCAATATATATATATATATATATATATATATATATATATAAATTAGTGTGTCTCAGGACAAAAGAGTAGATAATGTTCTTAGTGATTAGGTAATTGTATATTTGAGAGATCAAATGTGATTATTATAGATTAAGTTAAACTAGACTGCTACAAGATGTATGAAGTGTTATCAAAAAGTCCAGGGTATTTGAAAAGATTAACTAATTGCTTTTTTTCTGATAAGTTACTCAGCATTTCTTGTATGACTTGACATTTCACTTTTTTTCTAAATAAAAAGTAAAATAAAAAATTCACTTCAGGAAGAAATAAGCAGCAAAGTTATTTTCTATTAGGTTTTTCTTCTTTTGACAAGCCATTTCATACCAAAACTTACTTTAATTTTTTTAGAGAAGTTTCACACACACATGCACACATATATATAATAATGACAAAAGTTTTCATCATTATTATATTTGTTCTGTTCTTACATTGAGCTCTCTTTGAATTTATATCCTCTTTGGAATTATCCCTATTAACTATCAAATAATACTTTATATATATATATATATATATATATATGTATGATTAAGCATATATGAAATCAAAAGAAAGTCTTTGAACCATGTGTGATATAACTTTCTCAATAGTTTGCTTGTATCTTGCATATGACTAAAAAGGTATCTAAGCAAGTATGCATCTGTTCACTGCAAATCACTATAATCTAAGGAATCATATTTCAATAAAATGTATATATATTCACAATCTCACCTCACTCCTGACCATAGTATTTTAAACCCTTGAATAAGTAACATATAATGATTTAATTAAAATGAAAAAGTGTGTTTTTTTAACTCATCAAAATGTCATTCTTTTAATATCTGTCAATATCTCTGAGATGAGGTATTATGATTATTTACATTATTTGGACTGCTATCCTCATCTTCATTGCCATATTCCCATTTCAGCCATTGTACACTCCAGCCTTTTTCAGGTGACTGGAATTTTGAACCAAACCCTTTATTTTGTCCACTGAGGTAGATTATTCTAGCTCCACATGCCATGCCTCTTCTAGATGGAGAGTTGAGTTAAAGGGAAATGACTGAGACATCTGGAAGAGGCATGGCACGTGGAACTAGAACAATCTACCCCAATGGGCAAAATAACGGGTTCAATTTGAAATTCCAATCACCTGAAGAAGACTGAAGCATACAACAGCCAAAATGCTGTGAATATGGCAATGAAGATGAGGATAATGGTCCAAATAATAGTCATTCTTTTAATTTGGAATTTTAGTTCTTTTTGTTGTTTTGAAAAAAAAACAAACTCCTTCTATATTTTTAAGAAGAGTCAATATCATTTTAAGAGTAGATCAGATGACTGAACACATTTTTTTCTTGCTTTTATTGTTACCACAATGTTTCAGCCAACACATTCTAAGACCTTCTTGATGTACGCAATTCATATAGAAGATATATCTTCTGTATTTTTAAGAAGTGCCAATATCATTTTAAGAGTAGATCAGACAACACATATTTTTGCTTTCATTGTTGTTACAATGCTTCAGCCAATACCTTCTATGGCCTTCTTGATTTATGCAATTCATATGGAAGATCTATTTTTTAAAAGAGTCATTATCATTCCAAGATTAGGTCAGATGATTAATTTCATTTCAGTATTTTGCTCTTATATATACCATATCTTGTCTGATCCATTCTATAAACATTTTTAAGTATAAATTTCATTATTGCTACAATGTTTCAGCCAATACCTTCTATGGCCTTCTTGATGTATGCAATTCATATGGAAGATGTATTTTTAAGAAGAGACATTATCATTCCAAGAGTAAGTCAGATCAGTTTGGTATTTTGCTCTTATATATACCACATCTTGTCTGATCTATTCTATAAACTGTTTTAAGTGTAAATTTCATTAGGAAATAAATAACTATCTTTTTCCAGAAATGCTAATAAACAGGAAAAATAATGCTATCAGATAACAGGATCATCTCTGCTCATTCTTAGTAATTATTATTTCCCTGTGAAACACACTTTTTTTGTTTTCATTGTTGCTACAATGTTTCAGCCAACGCATTCTATGGCCTTCTTAGCAATTATCATTTCCCTGTGAAACAAAAGAGATTCAAACTGGTAGAAAGAATAAAGATGTTATCAATAATTTTGAAGGGTTTAGAATCAAATGCTTCACATGGATAAAAAAAAATAATATATCTGAAAATTTATATGCTTTCCTGAGTTTAACACAGAAATCGGGAGATAAGTGTTTTCATAGATTATTTTAGATGTAGCTTAGTCTATTTAGACAATAATCACATCAAGATCTGACAGCAAGATACAAAAAAATAAAGAAGCAATAAACATTCCAGACATTTTTTCAAAGAAAGGGAGCAAAAATAAATGAAAGTTAATTGATTAATAAAGATTAAATTTATATAAATTTATTATTCAAATTTTATTTGTATATTAATTTATTAAGAATATAACTAAAGAATTGTTTCCAAATTGGATTTTATTTGAAGATAAATGTATAAATAAACAGATGAATACACTTATCAGGGAAAGAAAGAAAACTACTTAATATAAAAGAAGAATATAACTGGAAATATGCTGAGTATCATCTTTGGCAATATATAAGACATTTAACTATATAAAACTGCATCCAATATATTAGTATTATGACTGAGGAGTCACTTATGGATGCATGAAATGAACTGCTTTCCAGCTGGAGTCGATTGCAGTGAATAGTAATAAGATTGTAAATCATGTGTCTTACGGGCCAACAAATAAAATTTATAAGCTAGAAAATGACAAAATAGAATAGAGAATACATTAAGCCAGTGATAATTAATTAAAAAAAAAAAAGTAATAATATAGACAAAATTATGCAAAATTTTTATATTGAAAAAGTTTTTAAAAAATTTATAGATGTAGAAAAGTTGTAAAAAGTGTACAATATCTGATAACATTTTATTATTGTATATTTGGATAGCAATTCTTGTTTCATGCAAGTTTTATTGGATGTGACAGACAATGAATATTTTCTAAGTTTTTATTTATTTTTCGTAATGCTATAACCATATTTCTTTTTCAAAAGCTAAGTGTATTATCCATAGTTGACATTGTCCTAAGCACTTACAGTTAATTTTTTTAAGGAGTAGATGGGATTACACTAACTTGTCTGCTGGGGTTTTTCTCTTAATATTCACTTGGTGGCTTAGTATTAAGCAGTATAAAAGAAAAGGCCATAAACTCACTTTTTTTTTTTTTTTGCTTTACTCTGTTGTGTGAGATTAATAATAACTTTTTTTAATGGATGTTTGTTTTTCTGTTTCAAAACACAGCCATGACAATTTGGCTACATTCAAAAAAGTTTAATTCATGGTGAATCTAGAGCTTCAAATTATGAATATCTTAATTCACCTTGAATAGAAATTTTTCAAACATAGCTACGATATCCTGACTGTGCTTGAAACTGCAAAAAAAAAAAAAATACAGATTCTACAAAGAATAAAATTATTACAACTCTTACATAACACAGTTTAGCAAAAACAGAGTTTATGTCATTTCCCTTTATATTATGCTACCAAGTGGGTATTAAGAGAAGTACCCTGACAGACGAGGTAGGGTACTCACACACACACCTTGAAAATGTTGGCTAAATAATTAGCTGAAAGTGCTCGAGTTAATATAAACTATAAATAATTCTTTTACACATTTTGCTTTCAAATAAGAAAAGTTGTAAAAACACCTGAAAAGAATTGAATAAAAAATCCACAAAATATTCAGTTTGTCATTTTCAACAGAACTTGCATAAAATTTTATTATGTATACACATTTTGTGGGTAATAAATTGTTTATATTTAAAGGATTATGGGTGAACAAGCACTAAAGTGATAGTTCAGTATTTTATTTTATTTTGTTGTTAGTAATGAAAAGGAAAAAAAAAAAAGAAAGGAAAATATTTTTGCCATCTCAGTACATAGACTTCATTTCATTTTTAATGCAAGACTTAAATGCAGACCAGTTTCCTTGCTGAGTAATCAGATGAGCCTGTAAAAAAAAAGAAATATCATTATTTAAGTAAATATAACAAAACAATAACATGTTATGTTTTATTCTAATTATTATTAGCAGTCAATAATTAAGAATTTATTTACAAATGGATCTACATTTTTTTTATAAAATCTTTCTTTTAAAACAATTTTTCAGAAAAATAGGTCACTCAAGTCCAACATCTTGATTATGCCATTATTTTATTTTTGAGTTGCAAGTGCCATCCATTTCAGTTGTTGCAGCTGTTGGTAGACCTCAAGTGATGTGCTTTTTGTTACTTGGGACAGTTGTTTTTTTGTGATTCTGTAGTGCCAGACAATGAGGTTCAAGGAAGTGTGGTCTTCACCATGACTCATGGGCTTCATTTACTCAAAGCCATGCTTAACCAGTGATCTTAGAAAGCTAATGGTTTAGATATTTCTGAATGGATTTGGTACCGTGCATGGCAAAAATTTAGAAACATTTATCTTAAATCCTGTTTATGATGAATTTAGGAGATGTGCCATCAATGTTTTTATTCCCATGCAAGATAATTATTTCTGTTTTAGAAACATTTATCTCGAGTCCTGTTTATGATGAATTTAGGGGTTGTGCCATCACAGGATTTATTCCCATATTAGATCATAGTTTCTGTCCTAGATACTTTTCTTGATTTATGTATGAGCAGTGTGGCTGTCGCTTTTTAGTACTTCTAGGTATTTGCACTATCTTACACAAATGAGGCAATATTAGGTCTCACTTGTATTAGGTGTTATATGAATATTTTTGTTAACTTTGAAATGACATTTTCATCCATCAACTGAGGCACATTTTCTTTTTACACATGGCAAAAAATGGAGTATGTTGCCATATATGCGCAGAAGCTGACCAGTTGTCACTTTCCAGTTTCAATAGAGTCCAAGATCATCTCTGCATCCTTGTGGGTGATGAATTATTTTCTATCCTACAATCCCTTTCTCACAAATGAAACATCACAATCCTCCGTCTTTTCTATTACTATTTTCATGGAAAGTGTTCAGATAAATTACATCCCTTAGTTCCACCAGTTCTAACTGTCACGATTAAGGTCTACCATACCACACACATTCCCTTTGTATTCCATTGGTGAGATGTAAGTTCCACTCAAGCAGCTTCTTCCTGTGAGCTGTGGGTTTGTAGAACCAACTCCCAAGATGATGCTTCCCTTAACACTACAATATTAACCTGTTCAAATTTAGACTTAACCATTTTCCTTTTGATATATTTGCATAAACTATGTCACTAACTCTGGAACCTTCTCCCTCTAGTGGTTCCTGGGTCTTGTATATTCCTAGGAAAATAACATCAATACACCTGAATTATATTTTAAAAGATGTTGGCCTATTTCTGTGCATTCTTGATGCAATGTTTATATCTGACTTGTCTGCTGGTCTTTCTCCATCAGCCAGCTCACTATACAAAAACTGCTTAGGGATTCTATCATCATTGATCATAACCTGATCATCACCCTATTGTAACTGGCATTGAAGCACTGAAGACTCTATAATGGAGTTCAAGGGTAATACACTAACGAAGATATACATGCAGGTAAGTCCATCCACACAATGCATAATCATAAATAAAATAGATGCTCAATACAAAATGTAACAAGTATGCAGGACATGGGCGATTATGGCTCTCCACAACTTCCTATACGTTGTAATTTTTTTACTACCCTTCTTTTTCCCTGCTCTATCTTTATTTACACTCATTAGGTAGGTTACTCACCATTTCCCTCTACTCCTCTTGCCTTCAATATGTTCTGTGAGTGTTAAATACTCCAAGCCCTCTTTCCTCATTGTGTGCCCCCCAAAATTTCAACTATCTTTCTAATTCTGTGTATAAATGGCCTGTGCACTTCCATTTTTTTTAAAACTTTTTTTGTTGGTCATATTCACTGTCCACATTATTCGCAATATTCTCAATTACCCTGGCTTTAAGTTCTTCTTTGTCTGTGAGGTGATTGTCCAACATTCACTGCCATATAGGAGGACTGATATTTCATAGCAGTTCAGAACACTTTTCTTTGTTTCTGTTGCTGCAAGTCTCTTCTTCGTCTGTGAGGAGATTGTCCAAGATTCACTGCCATATAGGAGGGCAGATATCATGTAACAGTTCAGTACTCTTTTCTTTGTTTGTAATGAAATTTTCCTGTGTCTTAATACTTTGCTTAGCTTTTGATAGGCATCATTCTCTATCTCAATGTACCTTTAGATTTTGATGACACATTTTCCATTGTCTGTTCTGAAGAAAATAGTACTGAACTGTTACATAATATCAGTCTTCCTATATGGCATGAATGTTGCAGTCTTCTCACAGATGAAGAAGAGACTTGAAGTAGCAGAAATGTGGGTCTACAGAAAGATACTGAGGATGCTATGAACCAATCATGTAAGCAATGACAAGATTTTAGAGAAAATATACTTAACATCGGGAAGTGAGAGTTGAAATTTCTAAGGTACATCATGAAGAATGACTCACAAAACAGATTGTGAGCAAGAGGGACAAAGGAAAACAGTGTGTAAAATACTTGATTGACTTGAGTAAACAGGGTCTGGGAGAAATAGCAAAAAGACAAAATTTATTAAGAGCTACAAGGGCTGAAAGATGTGGAGGGCCATGATTGCCTACGCCTTGAAGGAACCCAACACATAAGGTAGAAGAAATTGTTAAATCTCTGGACTAGCTTGATTTTGTCATTTTTAGAGGGCAACATCTTAAGCTGTTTCTTTTGCTGGTAATCATATGTTTTGTCTTGTTTCAATTGATACGTAGTCCTTTCATCCCACTTTTCTTTACTTCTTTGTACAGGCTATCAATACTATGTCATATATATATATATATATATATATATATATATATATATATATATATATATATATATATAATGTTGTTGAGATTGTGCCCACCAATAATAAATCCTGGTAGGATAACTAGTTCTTTTAAGATTGCTTCACTGTATAGGTTGAATAAATCCAGTGAGATGACAAACACTTGTATTAAATCCCTTTCTATTTTTGTGTACTTATATTTATTTTTTTATTATGGTAATTTATTGGTTACCTATGATTGTTTTGTTAATATTGCAAATAAAATTTTTTATTAATATATTTAAAAAAAAGAGAAAAATGCAGAGTTAGATTTACTCACACGAGCACCTCGATGAATACGATCCTTCATGATGGAAATGAATTCCCGATGGCTCAAATGACCATCTCCATCAGCATCAAAAATCTGAAAGACTGTGTTCACAATGTGGGGACCAAGGTGGGTGCCTGTACAAATCTTAACAGCTCGCTGGAACTCTTCTTCAAAATAAAACAACACACACATATATATATATATATATATATATATAAGTTAAAAATGACTGACAAGATAATATGGTTGAGTTTTTTATTTAATTTTTCTTGTGTTTTTATAATTTTTTATTTTTCAGAGCATAAATAATGAAAAATTGTCTGAATGTTCCATATATTTGAGTGATTTTACTTTTAACTGAATGTGTGGATGAAAGCATGAAGAAATAGATTTTATTGTTGGAATTTTTTAAATTTCCTTGTTGCAGCACACTTCAATCAACCATTTCATAGCGTCGATGACATCAGATGCATGCTTTTAATGTCTTAAGAAAAATGCAGATTGGAGTTGAAAATTATTTTCAAAATAAATTCAACTATTGAGGGATTAAACAGGAACTTTGGGTTTACTCAGAGAATATAACTTCCAGAGGGAAAACTATAACCAACAACATTCCTAGGAAGAGTAAGTTGTTTATTCCTCATATCATTGAAAAAGAACACAGGCATGTATGAAAATTCTAACATTAAAATCTATCTCTCCATGCATCATTTTAGTCAAAAGGTTAATATATAATAAATATCAATTTTATTGACAATATTGGTATCATTCTGTTGGCTCTTTATTTTTAAAATTTTATTAACTGACCTATTAAATCAACATATTATAAGAAGCATATGCAGACCACATTTCATTTTAATCACACACACACACACACACACACACACACATATATATATATATATATATATATATATATATATATATACACACATATATGTATACATTGTGTATTTTACCCCTCCATTTCTAAGGATGTTTTTACCTTAGCTTTTGAATTTGCCAAAGAATACTCTAATATTTCCAATGAAGATCTAAATATAATAATGAACTGTAGAAGATCTGTTCTCATTAAAAACAATGAACTGTGGTTAACTCTGATGATCATTTTGATATTTTTAAAAGATCATTAGATTCTGCAGAGACTTCTGACCTAGTGGTTTTATTTATCCTATATAATCTTAATGCTTATGATGATGTTATTATTGATAATATAGTGTCATATAGAGATGATGGCCTTATGGTCTATTAAAATTAAGGGTGAAAATTAAGGAAAATGATTTATAGAGAATTAAAAAGCTTAAATCTTAAGGTTAAGATAACTAATAATGTTAAACAAGTAGATATGTTAGATCTTGTTAATGATGTATTCTAACCTTATATGAAAAATAATGCTAACCCGATATATATTCACTCCAATTTTAACCACCTTCCTTCTGTAATCAAACATATACCCTCATCTATAGAATGTAGGATTAGCAACAACTCATCTGACAAAGATGTGTTTGATAAATATAGCAGTGTTTATAATACAGCTTTAAAAAATAGTGGCTACAAGTACACTGAAATTAAGCATAGAAAATATGATAATACTGATCTAAGGAAAAGAAATAGGAATAGGAAAATCATTTGATACACACTACCATTTAACCAACTGGTCAGTACTAAGTTAGTCCTCCATTTAATTGATAAACATTTCCCTTAAAGTAAACTTATTAGTAAAATATTTAACAGAAACACACTAAAACTAAGTTATAGCTGCACTAATAATCTTGAGAAGATTATAAAGAAACACAATAATAAAATTTTAAACTAATTTAAAAATTTGGATAATAATGCACATCTCAAGATAAATATTGTTGATAATATTAACCAATGTAATTGCAAAAATTCTAATGAATGCCCATTACAAAACAAATGTTTAACCAACTCTCTTGTTTATTTAAGTACTATTTCCACAATAGAGAATCTGACTGTTGAAAAATGTTATATTGGTAGTACTAAGAATTCTTTTAAGACTAGGTGGTACCAACATATCTTATCCTTTACCAATAGTGCTTATAAAAATAGTACATCTCTTTCTAAATATTTTTGGAATTTAAAAGAAGCTAATAAAACTCCTAAGGTTAAATGGAAAATTTAAAAAAAAGCTATAACATGTAGATCTTTAAATGGACCCTGTTTTCTATGCTTACATGAAAAATTAGAAATTATAAGATTTTCTGATAAAAACCCCTTATTAAACCAATAATATCCTACCTTTTACCTTACTATTTTTAAACTTTGAATTTGATAATACTTTTTCTTATAGTAATAATCAGTAGGTGAATTGCAGTGCATCTTATATGGTTTGTAATAGTAAGCTATTTATAAGATTCATTTTGATTTAATATAGCTCTGTATCAATGTTTAGTGTAACATCTTATATGGATGTACAGGTCTATAGTTAATATTATTAACATCTTACATTGATTAGTTAGAATTAACATCTTATATGGATGCTCTTTACTTAACAGTTTCATATTAATTTGCCAAAGTAGTTTTGTATTTATGATCTGGGTTTTTTGGAGTTTTTTTTTTCAAAACAGCTAAGTTATTTACCAGTTTCTTAAAGAGACCTTTTATTTATCAACTACAAAATTTTATGTAGGAAGCTGAACAAGCATATAACTAGTTAGAATTATGTTAAATTACCTCCCTACCTCTGACTTTTACTTCTGAAAAAAGTTGAATGCCAGACTTCTATACATTTTACGAATAATGTAACCATTTGTATCAGTCCATAATGAAATTGTCTAGGATTTATATGCAGACAACTTCATTTATATAATAAAACATACATACACATGATGATGATGGACTCTCCCATCATTTGGGATATATGAGTGTCTTTCAGTTCAGTTTTTATGTTTATGTTTCATATGAGACAGCAATCCTGCATGGGATTTGCAAACAAAACCACATGAAGGGCATACTGAAGGGTTTACCATCATATGGGCTGATGTATTAGCCCAACATTTAGTGTTAATTCTTAATTTTATCAGATGGTTAAGACAATACCTCAATAGCAGATGTTTCTCCATTTTGCTCGGTTTTCAACAGCAATTTCGACCTCCTCTATAGGGATGTTTGCAGCAATTAAATTCCATTTAAGTTTATCCTTGAAGCGTAACCAAGGACAACCTACGTTACGCTTACCATGAAAAAGTTGGCTATACATGAGGATTTTCGACATTTGATCATCACTCATTCTGATGACATGACCAGCCCATCTGAACTGTGACTGCATCAGAAAGGATTCAATACCACAAATGCCACATTTCATAAACATACACATAGATGTATACATATATATATGTATATATACCATCCATCTACCTGTCCTGGGTAAGATGATAAACTTCGTCCAACAGCAAGGCCTCTGATCAGGAGATTTTGAGGAGCGTGGAACACCTCTTAATTGCTGGTGTTCCCAGATCCACAGGGTGGTAGTACATGTCAGGGTCCCAGCTATGGGTAAATAGTTAACTCCCAAACTGGGGTAAAAACACTATGAAAGTGTAAAAATAGATTTTAATACCAGAAATAGTTTTTAAAAAAATTATTGCCAGCAATACATTTTTGAAGAAAAAAATATTACCAAAAATAGATTTATGAAGGAAAAAAAATATTACCAGCAACAAAAAATTTGTTGGCATTAAATAACCCATTGAGGTTGATATACCGTAAAACAAACCAAATCAAACCAAACCATCCAACTACACCATTAAGTTTCGGTCATATTATTAAGAATACCAAGCTGTACCCGAAATTCTTTACGTGGAAGATATTAAAGAAAAAAATTTAATCAGAGAGGTGTTGCATCAATGTGGGAGGGGGGGGCTGTTGTTTTTTGGTACTTAGTGAGTGATAAAGTAAGATCTCTATTCTTATATATGTTTGAACCTGCTTCTATGCCTACATTTTAATACTAGCTCTTTCCTTTGGTTTTCATTGATCATTGTATTTAATTATTCTATTTTTTTCCTTCTAAACATAGCCTGCATCTATCTCTAAAGCTATTAGGGGTATGTGCGAAACCTATAATTTTTCAATCTGTCTGTGGGTTTAGACCATTTTCTTTCAATTCCCAAAATTTCTTTGAAAGAGCTGTTTGGAATTTTAATTGGATTGGTAATGAGTGCCTATATATACATACATATATATATAGATAGATAGATATAGATATAGATATGTATGTATGTATGTATGTATGTGTGTGTGTATTAGAGAAAGACTCTCCATGTATTTCCTTTAATAATTTCACTCCAAACAAGGCAAAAAATACAGGACTTTACTGAGAGTGAAAGAATATAAGAAAAAGAAAAACACTATTAAGGAGAGAGGACAATAAAAGAACAGCAATTAAGAAGACAGAAGATAAGGATTGACATTGCATTTAAATTTTTTGAACATCAAATTTGACTGGAAAGCACAAAGCCAGAAGAGATTTCCACAAGTGAGAAGTGTGATAGAAGAAACTGTTAGCAAAGAACTTATACTTGAATCTAACCATTTAAACTGTAAGATGTTGAGACCTAGCTGCCAATCTAGTACTGCACTTAAATTTATAAAGTCTAGGTACCATTGCAAAGAGCTCGTCCTCACAATTACCACAAAGTATTTATAAAAAAGGGATAGGAAAGCTACATTACAGCAGTGGAAAAATGACTGAAGCCAAGGTGACAAATCAGGACCAATAATATTGCTGATTCTTCTTTGGATTTGATAAAAATCTCTAATCCAGGAACACTGGATCATATGTGGCAACAATATTCAAAGCATGAGGGAATGGTAGACTTATGTAAAATAGATTTAGGAGAGCAAAAAATGTCTAGCCTGAGACAGTGAACCAAATTTCTTACTAGCAATAGATTCAATATAATCTTTCTACTTCATGCCAGTCGAGAAGGTTAACCTGAGAAGGTGCAACAAGTCACTCTCTTGGAAGTTATTATCAGTTGGTTTGATTATCAGCAAAGATGGGTCCAGAATAGAAATCATTTCAAGAGCTGCACAAGTAGTAATCTTTTCACTGCCATCCTATGAGGTATCACAAAAGAAGAAGGAAAAAAAAGGGGGGGGAATGTCACTAAGATGACTGAAAGATCACTTACAGAAGTTCAAAAATTGGCATGCAACCAAGATATATGGAGAAAGCTGGTCAGGTGCCCAGCTGTGCAGCAACCCCTTCAAAAATATTCAAACATGGAACTGATGATGATTTTTATAAATATTTTAATTAACATTTTTTTTTAAATTGTTATCAATGCTTATTTTTCCTAAATTTAAACATTTTTTATTCATTAACTTATTCTATATGCTTTTGGAAGATATCCTTTGTTATTCTAATGAGCCTCCATAATTTTCATATCACATTTTTCTGTAATTTTCCCAGATATTTAAATTTCTGTACTTTTTTTAACCATTTAATCCCAAGCAAGGCAATAAAGCCACTAGGACACAAGGGGGTGACTGAGTGTTAGAGACTATGAGAAAAACTACTATTAAGGAGAGAGAAGAATAAAAGAACAAAAATTAAGAAGACAGAAGATAACGATTGACATTGCATTTAAATTTTTGAAGATCAAAGGCAATAAAGCCACTAGGATGCAAAAGGGTTACTGAGTGTTAGAGAATATGAGAAAAACTACTATTAAGGAGAGAGAAGAATAAACGAACAAGAATTAAGAAGATAGAAGATAACGATTAACATTGCATTTAAATTTTTGAAGATCAAAGGCAATAAAGCCACTAGGATGCAAGGGGTTATTGAGTGTTAGAGAATATGAGAAAAACTACTATTAAGGAGAGAGAAGAATAAAAGCAGAAGAATTAAGAAGACAGAAGATAACGATTGACATTGCATTTAAATTTTTGAAGATCAAAGGCAATAAAGCCACTAGGACACAAGGGGTTACTGAGTGTTAGAGAATATGAGAAAAACTACTATTAAGGAGAGAGAAGAATAAAAGAACAAGAATTAAGAAGACAGAAGATAACGATTGATATTGCATTTAAATTTTTGAAGATCAAAGGCAATAAAGCCACTAGGATGCAAGGGGTTACTGAGTGTTAGAGAATATGAAAAACACTACTATTAAGGAGAGAGAAGAATAAAAGAACAAGAATTAAGAAGATAGAAGATAATGATTGACATTGCATTTAAATTTTTGAACATCAAAGTTGACTGGTAGCAAGAAGTTGGAAGAGAGTTCCACAAGTCTGATAGAAATTATTAGAATAGGACTTATGGCTATATTTAGCCATTTTAATTATAAAATAGTGAGACATGGCTGCCAATCTAGTACTACATGTGCTTGATTTTGACATCCCTAATTTAGAGCTCATATTTCAAGTTGTTCCTGTTGTTTACAAGCATATATTTTAGCTTCTTACAATTGATAGTCTTTTCTTCCTGTTTCCTTTATTACCTTGTTTAAGAGTTCCTGCAGTTTTCTTTCTGTTTCTGCTACCAACACAATATAATTAACATATCTTATGTTTTTAAGCTTGCGTCCATTAATAATAAATCCTGGCAATAGTTTGAGCTCTTATACTGCCTTTCTGTTTAGGTTAAATAAATCCAGTGAGAAGACACATGCTTGTCTTACACCCTTTTCTGTTTTTGTGTACTTACTCATTTCCTTTTCTATACTTATACGGGTACTTTGCACCAAGTATAGGTTCTGGATTATTCTTTCAATTCTTTTAAGAAATATTACCTTGGGAAACTGCCTGCTCTGCAAAGGTGTACATTCTCATTGCAATTTGGAAGTCATCAAGGTTATTCAAGAACTGGCAGAACTTTTTGAATTCTTCAAAGGTAACTCCCTGAAAATTGCAAAAGACCAAAAATGAAGAAGAAATTCAAATTAAATAAAAACAATTTGATTCCATTTCTATGATGGATTAATTTTTATCTTACAAGCATAAATCTATTTTAAATAAATGTGTGCCATAAATATAAAGCCATAGGTACACTATTTACATTATTCAGACTATTGTCCTCATCTTTGTCACCATATTTATTACAATGTTTCAGCCGTTGTATGCTCCAGCCTTCTTCAGTATCTGTCTATATTTCTGAGATGAGGTATTATGTACACTATTTACATTATTCAGACTATTGTCCTCATCTTTGTTGCCATATTTATTACAATGTTTCAGCCATTGTATGCTTCAGCCTTCTTCAGTATCTGTCTATATTTCTGAGATGAGGTACTATGTACACTATTTACATTATTCAGACTATTGTCCTCATCTTTCTCACCATATTTATTATGTTTTGGCCGTAGTATGCTCCGGCCTTCTTCAGGTGGTTGGAATGTCAAACTGAACCCTTTATTTCGTTCACTGGAGTAGACTGTTCTAGTTCCACGTGCCATGTCTAATGGGTGTCAGTTATCAGTTATCTCCTGTTAATTCCCCTCTCCAAGTTCTCCACTGCCTTAAGCGGGTATTGACAGGAGATAACTGATAACTGACATCCATTAAACATGGCACGTGGAACTAGAACAGTCTACCACAGTGAGTGAAATAAAGGGTTCAGTTCAATATTCCAACCACCTGAAGAAGGTCAGAGCATAAAACGGCCGAAATGTTGTAACAAATATGGCAACAAAGATGAGGACAATAGTCCAAATAATGGAAATAGTGTACATAATACCTCAAATCAGAAACATAGACAAAGCCATAGATCTATCCAATAACTACAAAAATCTACAAGAATTTTAAATTCATGATTAACTCTATAAATGAATTTTGTGTATATGCACAAAGGTGTGGGCCAAAATAATGGAAAGCCCATTTTTATTTATCTATTCTTCTATTAGAAATATGCCATATTCAACACTTTCCTAGTCTATATATATATATATATATATATATATATATATATATATATGCAATAATGTCATAGCAAACTTCCAGGAACTGGTTCTATAAAGACGGGTAATGATTAGGAACCTCTTCTGCTTATTTTCTATTCAATCTAAGAATGGAAACAAATCACTTTATAGTAAGAATTAAGCCATTTAGATAATGTAATAGAAAACATTTATTTAGTAAGATATTTCGAGATTCAAATTCTGTTCTCATCATATTTCTGTTCCAAAGTATGATGCTTTTTGACTCTCATGTCATCAGCTGTTTTATGGTTTCTTAGCTACATTGGAACTAAATTGCTGCAGTCCCAAGGATCCAGTGGAAGAATTATCAAACTTATGGCTAGAAGATTTGCCACATTTTTAGCTTCAAGAGGATTTCTTTTGTCAGAATAATTTATGTTCATCACAGAAAACCCTCTTTCATCCTCCACAGAACTTACAGCAATGGTATTCATTATAAATTTAACTATTATATATCAGCTATTAATATATAAAATTATTTTCATATAATCCAACAACTGGTTTGCTAAGCTTTTATAATTTTAAGAATTGGTTCGCACAAACTGGTAGGATGCTATCACTGATGAAATGGGCTGTATAGTGGATAAAGCAGCTAATGGCAATCCCAAAACAAGAACTTGCACACTCTTTTGAAAAATAAAAGATAATAATTACATGAGGTCTAAAGTGGAATACTGTGAAGAGGAATACATTAAGTAAGTTACTTTTTCATTTATATTAAGAAGATGAATACTTTTTGAGTATAGTTGTGCATGAACTATTTGAATAAATTTGCATATAGCAAATGCTTAATTGTTAAAGCACTGAACAAGCTACAAAAGAACCCAAATAAATGATGTGATACACATAGACAGACCTTCTCTTCTGGCATCCTCTCACGTACACGACGGATACATTCATCAACTTCATTTTTTTCAAGGACAGTGTAACGGAGAAGAATCCGTGCAAAGTCTTCCTCTGAGATAGTTTTCATTCCCTTGGAAAAATCAGTAAATTCCAGTTGGATCACTTCAGTCTGTAGGTTCTCCATGAATCTGAGGAAAAAAATGAAGCAAATGAAATTCAATAAAATTACAAAAAATAAAATAATAACATTAAGAATATATGTTACCAATTTGTAACTGGTAGGGATAATCCCAAAGAGGATATTTATCCAGGGAGAACTCAATGTAAACATTATAATAGTAATAATAAATCAAGAAGAAAACCTTAAACATCAATAATAAATCAGCCTTCAGATTGATTGGAAAAAGTTCCAATAGACTCATTGAAGGGATTACTGGTAGCCCATGCCTTAAAGAAATAGCCAAGATCACAAAAACAGAATGTTCCTTCTTATTGACATGGCAGTCCCTGCAAACTGCAATGTATCTTTGAAGATCTTCAAAAAAAAAAATCAAATATGTGAGAAGTGCCTGAAAACCCGTGACATAAGTTAACCCAAGCCTTAGGAGTGAAGCTGGTGTGAAAGAATTTCTCAGAATCTGTCAAGTAATTGTGACTGAGAATTTGAATGTACTGAACATGTTCAAACTGTTGATCACATCATATTAATCACACTGCTACAGAAACAGTAATTAAGATCTGTTCAGCATAGTTGCAGTTTAAAGCTGGTTGGTTTTGTGGGTTCTGACCAAACCCTAATGTGACTGAGCAGGTATCTCCAAGAGGGATTAGTCTGCCACATTTAGGCATCAGTTAAACAAACTCAGGTTTAAGATTTCATAATTTGTGGTGTGTAAAAAACAATAAGCGAAAGGAGTCTTAAAATTATGATTTAATTTCTTAAAAAAAAATGATCTGACATTCTCTTCTAAGCACAGATGGATTATATTGCATGCTTGATCACCATGAAAGTTTTAGTTACGCATATGCTTGTCACGTTTTAATAAGCTCTAAAAACTAAGTAACATTACACTATGTATACACACATACATCATACATATATATATATATATATATATATATATATATATATAAAGAGTTGTTGAAAATGCAATATATTTATTTAAAATGAATGACACTGAAGATAAATAAGAAAGAATGCCAAAAATGGCCATGCTTTGTTGAACAGAAGGAATTTATTAGTCAATACAAGTTCAAGTGGACAAATTTGGACATGATTTTCCTTGTTGTGTATGTTGTTAAACAAAGGATACACTTAACTAGTGTAGAAATAAAATAAGCAAAATATATTCATCTTTGTACACACATAACTATTTTCTTTTGTGCCATGTCCCCCTTCAAAATGTGGGTGATCATAGCTCTTTATTTCCAATCCTTTCTAAATCTTCGTAATGTTTTTTTTTTTCTTTTCCCACTCCTTGTTTTGCTACCCCCATTTACACAAGTTCATTATGTAGGTTATTTTCTACCTTATCCTGTAAGTGTCAAAATCTCCAAGTCTTCATTCCTCATTGCATCCTAAAAATTTCAACATTTGTGATTCTAAGTGTAAGCATTCTTCTTGTTCCTATTTTCCTTGAAACATTCTTGTTGCTCACTCATTCCATCCATGGTATTCTCAGCATTCTTCAATAGAACCACATCTCTGTTGCCTCTTGTCTCCTCTTCCTCTATGAAGAAATTGTCCAGCATTCACTACCACAAAGGAGGACCAATACTACGTATCTGTTCAACATTATTTTTTTGTTTAGAATGAGATTTAGTTTTGCACCAAATGACAGTAAGATGTGTATAACCAAATATTACTGGCATAGTGAATATAACAGTTGGTTATACATGTGTTACTGTCATCAAGTGGTCATAAGCTCAATCCTTGGACACATTATTTCAGCAGAAGCAGACGATAACAGACACAAAATATTGAAATAATCAACAGGTATCCCATATCAGACAATCAATGAATACCTGATGATGACCAGAGAGTACTTGCTTGAAACATTCTGTCTATAATAACATCCATATCAACTAAGATAAGAAAAGTAATTCAAAATAATAAAAGAATATTGACAATATAGCTGGTTACATTGGTATATATTTTCTATTGTTTAAAATAACTTGTTTGATAATAAAATCATGTTCCCATAAAAATTAATACTGGAAGCAGTTTTATGAGCTTTTCATAAGATTTTAGGCAGTCTTTATATTTATGCTGAATACATTAAATACTAAAATAAAACTAAGAAAATTATTAAGAAACAGGAAAAATTTCATTAGAAACAAAGTCATCCTGTATGGCAGTGAATGCTGGACAATCTCTTCATAGGTGAAGAAGAGACTTGAAGCAAGAGAAACAAAGAAAAGAGTACTGAACTGTTATGTAATATCAGTCCTTCTATATGGCAGTGAATGCTGGACAATCTCCTCACAGATGAAGAAGAGACTTGAAGCAACAGAAACAAAGAAAAGAGTACTGAACTGTTATGTAATATCAGTCCTCCTATATGGCAGTGAATGCTGGACAATATCCACACAGATGAAGAGACAGAAATATGTTTCTACAGAGGGATGTTGAGAATACCATTGACTGAACATGTGAGCAACAATGTTGTTTTAGGGTACATGGAAACAAAAATGACACCTATACTTAACATTAGGAAGAGATAGTTCAAATTTCAAAAGCACATAATTAGGAATAGGGGCTTGGAAACTTTGATACTCACAGGAAACATTGAGGGTAAGTGGGACATAGGCAAATGCAGCTTGAGTAAATGGATTGTGGATCAAGGTTTAGGTGAGATAAGAAAAAGAGAAAATTTATTAAGAGCTACAAAGGACAGGAAATTGTGGAGAGCCATGATCGCTTATGTCCTGAAGGCATACGGTACATAGAAGAAAAAGAATGAGCTTGTGTAAATGGATGATGGAACACGGTTTAGGAGAGATAAGAAAAAGACAAAATTTATTAAGAGCTACAAAGGACAGGAAATTGTGGAGAGCCATGATTGCTTAAGTCCTGAAGGGATATGGCACATAGAAGAACAAAATTGAGGAAATGGATGGTGGAACAAGATTTAAGAAAGGTAAGAAAAAGAGAAAATTTATTAAGAGCTACAAAGGAAGTAGCGGATAGCCATGATCTACAACATCCTAAAAGGACATGGCTCAGAGAAGAAGAAGAAGAAGAAGAAGAATGAGCTTGAGTAAATGGATGTTGGAACAAGATTTAGGAGAGGTAAGAAAATTTATTAAGAGCTACAAAGGACAGGAAGTAGTGGAGAGCCATGATCACCTACTTCCTGAAGGGACATGAATCATAGAAGAAGAAGAATGGGCTTGAGTAAATGGATGTTGGAACAAGATTTAGGAGAGGTAAGAAAAAGAGAAAATTTATTAAGAGCTACAAAGGACAGGTAGTAGTGGAGAGCCATGATCACCTACATCTTGATGGGACATGGCACATAGAAGATGACTGAGCTTGAGTAAATGGATTATGGGACAAGTTTTAGGAGAGATAAGAGAAAGACAAAATTTATTAAGAGCTACAAAGGACAAGAAATCTCTGGGTTTGGAAGTATGGAAATAGCATATAGTCTGGTTCAGAGAAAAAAGCAGACAAGTGACACAAAGGTGAATAAGACTAATGACTATTCTACTTGATTGCCAACCAAAATTGAAGAGCCCAGTCTTCCCTATGATTTAAACTATAGTTGGGAGAAAAAGAAATGGATTCATAGCTTTCCAAAGGGTATTTGTGCGAAAGTGAATGCTATGAACTTGACTGGAGTTTGAACTCAGCTCACTAATTTCTCATTCTGCGAGACTAACCACTACACCACCTACATAATAATTTTGAGCAAAATACTTATGTAAAATTAAAATCAAATTAATTAAAAAATGAAATAATACTGCATCCAACAATTCTTCCTAACCCAACAATGTTACAGATGGAACACAGTAAACAGTGCTATCTACAAAAAATAGACTGGCTCAATCATAAAATATAGGAAAAACTTTTGTAGATTAGCATTTGTCAGAATCAGAAAACATTCATTTTTTTTATCAATTTAGAAGTGGAGTCCTGCTTGTAATAGTATAATATAATGACAAATTGATCCCTGATTTTTACAGAACTATTAACCTTGGGCTGAGTTACATAGCTGTTATTTATAAATGTTAAGCTTGAAAATGTGTAAACATCACTGATATCTGCATATTTTACATTTTCTAAATCTTTTGAAAAAATTTTTTATATAGAATTTTTTCAGAAGTACTGGCATAAACATCTGATGTTCAAAATTATTTATGTTAAATTAAAAATAAACAGATACATAATTTTATCAATTTATATAAATTCTTATTCTTTACTTAAAAATGTAAATATCCGTTTGTTTTTTATTTAAGAGAAATCTTTTTGTCTCTTCAGAAAAGATTGTTTTCTATTTACACTATTTACATTGTTTGGACTGTTGTCCTCATCTTTGTTGCCTTATTCACAATATTTCAGCCCTCAAGGACACATGGCCAAATGAATAAAAGCATTAGTTGGATCTAGTGATTTGAACCAAAGAGTTGTCAGTTCAATGACTGACTACTGTAGTGGTGAACAAAAAAAAAAACTTGAAGAATTGAGTTAAAGGGAGATAACTAAGACATCCTGAAGCAGTATGGAATGAGGGAACTAGAACAATCTACCTCAGTGTGCTGTTCAAAATTCCAATCACCTGAATAAGGCCAGAGCATACAATTGCCAAAATGTCATGAATATGGCAACAAAGACAAGGGCTATTCTGCATAATGTAAATAGAGCAACTAGTTACAATTCCTCATCTCAGAATTATAGACAGATCCTGATGAAGGCCAGATCGTAAAAAAGCCAAAATATTGTGAATATGACAGCAAAGTTGAGGAAAACAGTTCGAATAATGTAAATAGTGTAAATAGTTACAATACTTCATCTCATAAATATAGACAGATCCTGAAGAAGGGCAGTGCATACAACGGCCGAAAAGTCATGAATACGACAATGAAGATGCGGACAACAGTCCAAACAATGTAAATAGTGTAAATAATTACAGTACCTCATCTCAAAAATATAGACAGAAGATTGTTTTCATATGTAAAAACTGTTAATTTCAATAACTAAAAGTCAAGGACTGATTTAATGCTGTATTGATATTAGAAACAAAATCCTCTTCTAAATCGATAAAAAATTAATATTTATTTTATGTGTCAAGTCCTAAGGAATGTCTAATAAATGCAAAATTATTTCCTGAAAATTTTTTTTAATATTTTTTTTAGGGTAGACCAGTTTAGTAAAGTTGTGTTAAACACTGTTACTTGCAGAAAAAAACAAAAAAACAAACAAATAATGCTTCCTAAGAAAAGACATAACAAAAAAAATACAAAAATAACTGAGAAATAAAAGAAATAATTTTGCAAAAGCATTTACCAACCTATTTTTTGCTTTTCTAACACTGAGCATATGAATACCTCACATGGTACAACTAAACACACAGCTATTCATATTCTTGACCTTAATGTAGGTCAAAGGTCATCAGACATTAAGGCTTGATTTTGCTACTTCATAAAAATGAGCCAATAGGATATCAACAATTGTAAATACTGTAATTGATTAAGAAAAGAAAGGTAAAAATGAAAGGTAAGCTAAAGTAAAAGGTGGGAATAAGTGCTTGTTCTTTCTAAGTTTATTTATTCTGAGCTAATAATACCAGCACTGATCTATTTGCTTAATCGTATCAATTAGACAAGCAAAACTCAGGTAAAGAGAAAGGCTTCAGCTGTAATCAAGTAACTAGATGAGGGGGGATAAAATTATCTAGCACCAAAGACAACTTGTTCTTATGTCTGACTGTAAAACAGTCTACATTTAAACTTAGATTAGATAGTTGACAAGCAGAGACAATGAATCTTCACTAACAAATGGTTGGGATAAAATTAACTTATTTTTATTCTGTTGTTGTAATGATCACAATTTGAAAAAAAAATAGTTTATAGTTAGAAATTAAGCTTAGACAACAGAAAATATTCTTTTATGTTCTATATTCCTTCAGGATTTAAGTGATCACAGCTCCCCACAACTTCTTATCTTTTGTAGTTCTTAGCAATGTTTATTTTTTTTACTATCCTTCCCTTCCCAATCCCGGATCTGCATTAGATTTACACAAACTCATTTGTTCCCCTCTGTCCCTCTTGTCTTCAATATGTCATGTGAGTGTTAAATTCTCCAAACTCTCTTTCCTCATTATGTATTACTGAAATAAAAGTGTCCTTTGTGTACCAATTTTCTTTAAAATTTCTGTTTTGTTCACATGCACTATTCAATGTATTCACATCATCCTTCTGTAGAAAAGAATCCCTGTTGCCTCAAGTATACACTTCACTAGTGAGGAAATTCACTGTCATATGAACAGACTGATATTGCATAGCAGTTGAAATTCATTTCTTAGTTTCTAATGAAATTTTCCTGTTTCTTAATACTTTGCTTAGCTTTTAGAAGGTAATTTTTGCTATTCCAATGTGCCTTCAGATTTCTGATTCCCTTTTTTTTGCCTTAGTCTCACTTGGGTGGAGATAAAATAGGAGTAAGCCATAAATCCAAGTAGATGACTTTGAACTCTATCAAGGCTAGAAAGTGAGTATAGGGCAGCTTCAAATTAGATATGATAGCAATACTCCATTTTTAGTCTAATCTGGCTCTTGTAAAGATAAAGCATGGTAGAAAGAGTCAAGTGCTTTCTGGACGTATATGTGGAGATAATAAAATGGGAGGAGGCCATAAGTCTGAGCAGATGACTTTGAACTCTATCAAGGCTAGAAAGTTGAGTCCCAATAAACATTTAAAGCAATGAACCACAATGAGCATACAAACATTCATGATGACTGGAGAAAATTCAGTGTCTTTGGTGATGATGGAATGATACTAGCTTGATTTTTGAGGATTGAATATTACAAGTCAGTTCATCTCCCATTGAGCTGTTTGATCAGTTGTAAAGCTCCAAAGCACTTCAGAATTACATTTTATGAAACTTTTAGTGAATAGAGAAAAATGGTTTTGTATTCTGTTTAAGAATGATGATTTTTATTGAGAACATAAATACCAAAGAGTATTTGTCTTGAATGGCTAAAAGGTGTAAGGTATGAATAGAATGAAAAATGAATTCAAATTCTGATACTTGAAGCTAAAATAAAAATAATGCCTGGAGATAGAAGATTCAATCACTGCTAGCACTTTACCAATCCACTAAAAGAAACAGAAATAAGCCCCAATGTCTGTTCATAGCTCCCCACAACTTCCTCTCCTTTGTAGCACTTGTTTATTATCCTACCCACTCTCTGATCTAACAACCATTTACACAAGCTTGCTAGATTACTCATTGTTTCCATCTGTGTCTTCAATATATCCTGTGAGTGTCAAATTCTCCAAGCCCCCTTTCCTCATTATGTGTCTAAAAAATTTCTACTATCTCTTTCTGATTCTAAATACAAGTGTGAATATTAGACAGCAGTTGAGCAATATTTTCTTTGTGTCTAATGAAATTTTCTTATTTCTTAAAACTCTACTTAGCTTTTCAAAGACATTTTTCTCTATTTCACTGACAATTCATGTTTTCAAGCCCCTTTTCATATTTAGGTGTTCCAAAAATTTTACTTATACCAACTCCTTAATCAGATGGCAAATTCAGACTAGGAATCTGTAATGAATGCAAAGAAAAAAATGGTTACAATGACACATTGCAAACAATCAAGTGGTATTAACACAAAAAATTTGACACTCTCAGTACACATTGATGGCAAGAGAGACACAGAGGAAAGCAGTGAGTAACCTACCTAATGGTCTGGTGCAAGTGGTTGGCTGAACAGGGATTAGTAGAATTACCAAAAGGATAGGATAAACACTGCTCAGAGCTACAAAGGGGGGGAAGTTGTGGAGAATCACCCGCTTTCTGAAGAACTCATTAATCAATAATCTAGTAAATGGCATCCCAAAGACAAAAAATAGAGTGTCATAAAAAAGCAAGTTGAAAGAAGCAAAAAAAAAAAAAAAAAGAAGCTGGGGGGGTGCTTGGTTTTTTTTATATCCTGTTGGAACAAACCATAAGACAGAGGGAGAGAGAGGAAATCAAGCTTATGCAAAATACTAATGAAAAGTACTAATGCAAATTACTAATGAAACGTACTAATACAAATTAATGCAAGGTACTAATGGAAAGTGCTAATGAAATGTACTAATGCAAAGTACTAATGAAAAGTATTAATGCAATTTACTAATGAAAAGTACTAATACAAATTAATGCAAAGTACTAATAAAAAGTATTAATGCAAATTACTAATGAAAAGTACTAACAAAAGTATTAAAACAAATTAATGCAAAGTACTAATAAAAAGTACTAATGCAAAGTGCTAATGAAAAGTACTAATGAAAAGTATTAATGCAAATTGCTAATGAAAAATAATAACAAAAAGTACTAATACAAATTAATACAAAGTACTAATACAAATTAATGCAAAGTACTAATGAAAAGTGCTAATGCAAAATACTAATGAAAAGTATTAATGCAAATATTGTTGGGAAAAACCTTATATTCTGACTGTGTCAAAAATTTATTTCGAATACACATGATCACCTTAGGGAAGGAATTTTCTTATCAGACTCATAGAGATAGGTCCTCAGTGTGAATATTCTCTCACACTCTCAGATTTAACTCATATGGCATTAGACAAGAGGTGCCTTCTGGGTCAGCAAAAAACTCTTCCCAGAAAGCGCTTGACAGAATTTCTTTGGTATGTGTAAAAGATAGTAGCTTCGTGTTTTACTTCTGTCCCTTTTAGCGGTTTGTTATATTTTCTTTTATTTAAGTTTACTCAATACAAGCCTCAAGAGCCACTCAAAGTAGAGGATTAAAGAAAAGCATTTGATGTGGAAATTGATAATTTCAGTTCTAACCCAGCTATAGCAACAATACTCCATTTTTGACCAAATCTAAGTCTTGCAAATATCAGGATGTATAAGAAAAAAATTTTAATTGGTCCATATAAGACAAAGAGAGACATTCCTGAGTTTTGTCACTTTGTTTCAACTAAATCTATTCATGCTGTATGATACCAATTAATGAAGAACTCTCTTTAACTCAATGACAATTCTTCATGAATACCTTAAATCTTTTCTTCACTAAGACTGGACAATTTATTTACATTCCCTAAATTTGTAACGCAAAAACTTTATTAACTTAATTTATGGTATCATATATTATGAAGACTTTATTAAAAATCATGAAAAACTATTTTAAACTTTGTATCTAAAATTTGTTTGTTGACTAAAAACATGCATTGCTTGTGATAAGTATATTTTCTTATTTAAATTTTGATCATATTTTGCTTATATCTACTTGTGTTAAAGACAAAAGTTGTCTGCCATATCAACTCACCTATCTATATATAAAATTCTGTTACTTCTGCTAGTCTGTCCATTCATTCATCACCCCTTCTAAAATAGCCCTACATTGAATAATTGAAACCAAATTTTGTTGAGAAGTGCAAACAGGTAAGGGAGTTAACAGTGCAAACAGGTAAAGTATATTTAATTTTACCAGGGTGCGTAGCTTAGTACAATAAATTTGCATTACTTTTTTTGTAAAAATTAAAAGTTTTACTATTTAACATACAAAATACTCTCACTATTTTAAAAACAATTTAATGATTAAAATAAAAAAATACTTGCATTTTGTAGATCTTTAAGTTTTTATATACAAGAATCTAGGTTCCAGTTTATCCTATAACTATAAACTATATAAGAACTATAAACAAATCACAAAGCCAAATGTATCAAAAAGTTGGAATTTGACTCCAGAAAGAAATATTTATGCATGGCCAGTTGTATGTTGCACACTCAAGAGTAAGAAATCCTAAGAATTTATTATTAACTGTTAAAAATGAAAAATGAAAAAAAATATTATTTACTATGGAGCCCTATAAAATTAAATTAAAGAAATTATTAAACCACAAAGTAAGATTTTGCCAAAGTATTTTTTAAAACAAATCAGCTTATTCAAATTTCATTGATTGGTTTGTGAAATTTAACAAAATATAGAAATGGTAAATCTGGTAAATAATTTTGACAATATAAATACTGTGAGAATTTTAACACACATCAGCATGTTGCAAAAAATCTAGTAAACTAAAAGACTAGTGTCAACATAGAATTGGTTCAACTGTGAGTCTGTTAATATATACAGTTTTCCTATTATATTATCTGGAGATTATAATAAAATTAATGAGACAAGTATAATAAAAATTAATACTGCTAAAGAGGGAGACAATGAGGATCATTTGTGGTGTTACATATAACTTACAAACTGGACTTGGAACAAAAATTGGAGACAAGTATATAATGTATACATATATATTTCTCTCATATATATATATATATCTATATCTATATATATATATATATATATATATATATATATATATATATATATATATATATATATATATACATATATATATATATATATATATATATATATATATATACATACATATATATATATATATATATACATATATATATATATATATATATATATATATATATATATATATATATATATATATATATATATATATATATATATATATATATATATACATATATATATATATACATATATATATATATATATATATATATATATATATATATATATATATATATATATATATATATATATATATATATATATACATATATATATATATATATATATATACATATATATATATATATATATATATATATATATATATATATATATATATATATATATATATATATATACATATATATATATATATATATATATATATATATATATATATATATATATATATATATATATACATATATATATATATATATATATATATATATATATATATATATATATATATATATATATATATATATATATATATCTATATACAAGTTCAATTAAAATGAACAAACAAGGTCTGTCTGTTTAATTTTTTATTATACTTTTCTAACTTTAGGATAAGACATTGTGCATTATGTTCAAAGTTGTGAATAAACTGTCCGAAGTTCATATTTTGTTATTGTGTTAGTTTTAACTCCTTTGTCTGCTTTGTCTTTTGATAACTGAACAGATACTGCACTTTGATCTAAGGAAAATGGTGAGAGTTGATGGCACCCACAATAAATGTGCCATTTTTCTGACACACAGTATTGAACAACAGAAAATAAGTAAAGCAATCATCAAGAATCAAATTACAATAAATTAAATAAAATAGCATCTTCTGCTGAATTATTTTAAAATAAAATTTAAAGAAATGTTCATAAGACAAGGATTTGGCTAGAAAGAAATAAGTGAAGAAAAAAGTGTTTAATGTCTCCTGCCAATACTTCATAAATAATGGACTATTCTGTTTTTATAGGTTTAAAGAGAGGAAAAGACGCTACTTGGTTTCAGTGAGAAAATGAAAGAAAGAATGGAAGATAGAAGTGTTTAATGACTGTTTCAGTGAAATAGAAAAAAAAGTTGTCAATTTCAAATCTTTTCATTTGTACGCCCTTACTTCTTAAAATAATGACCAGTATTTGTATTTATGATTGTTATTGCAATATTTTGTTAAAGTTGTTAAGCTCAAATATTTAACAGTGTGATATATGATTTTATTGTTGTAGAACTTGCCATGTGCTTATTCAATCATGAACTTAATTCTTAAATACCTAATGGAATATAACTACGCTATGCACATATCCCTCAAAAACAATTACCCTGAGTATGGAATCAGTAAAAATACAATTTAGTCTAAAACATATACTTCTTATCAAGTGTTATCAGACAACAAGCATTTAGGTAAACAGATACATTTTAAGAAGTACTTACTAGTAATCTAAGATTATATACTATGTCATGAATGTGAAGATAAACAAATGTTGACTATTCCTGGTTAAAATTCCAGGAAGAGTTATACTTCTTATTTACTAATTCTTTTTGACTAGTATACTCATCTCTGATGGTTTCAATATATATATATATATATATATATATATATATATATATATATATATATATATTCTTTCTAAGGTAACCAATAGCAACACTAAACATATAAATAAAACACTAACATTTTCTATAAAAATCAAATGCACAGTAACTATAAGCAAGATGAATCTTCACTTAGAAACATGATAAAGAAATATACAACTCCAGTCAACAAAAAACAAGAATATTAAATTATCTATTATAAAAATTTTAAAACTGTTAACCTCATCATCAACAACTCACCTGCAAGATCCAAATTACAGAGAACGAATATTATTTATAAATTTACATGTTCTTTAAGGAACTGTGTTCTTGATCAATTCAAATTCATAAATAATTGGATATACTACAACATGCCTAACAAGAAGACTCACATTACATCTCTCTGACCATAGTTCAATTACATCTCATTTAAATAGACCTAGCAGACTCCACCTTGATAATACAAATATAATAACTGCATCCACATGTAAAAGAGGCTAAAATAATAGCAGCATTATTAATAAAAAAGAAAAAGCCAACACTCAATAGCATCAGCTATGAACATAGCCACAATGAGTTGACCATATTTAAATTAAAACATTTCTAGAACTCAAAATAAATGCATAAAACAATCCATACATTCAGTTAAAAGTAAAAATAAAATCATCCTTGATAATGGTTAAAAGTATAGCTTAAAATGCTCAGATATACAAAACATTTGGACAATTTCTAATTTATGTCCAGAAAAGAAGAAAATTATAAGAACATAATAAAAAATTAAATAAAAACTTAACCACAGTACCTTGTCAGTTGTATTCAATCAAACTTGTATAAAAGAGGGATTTCTGAGCAAATACACATTTAAATATATATGTGTGTGTGTGTGTGTGTGTGTGTGTGTGTGTGTGTATAATTTGTTTTTTTATTAATGTTCACCTTATAAAAAGGGCTAAAGAGCCATACAAAGTAGAGTGTTACTGTGTTGTGATGTATGAGCATAAGGCAGGAAATGCAATTCATGAGGATATGTAGGAAAGATAACAGTTAACCCTAGAGATGAAGACTAGTCATTTGGGGAACATTTGGAAGCTGTTCTTGGGAAGAAGCTGTCCAAGTGGAACTTAATTCTTATTATTAATGGAATTCAAAGAGAATGAGAATGATTCATCTGTGTGTACATGGTATGGCAGATCCCATTTGTAAAGGATAGGGGTGGTAGGATGAGAAAATATAGCTAGGCAGAACTCTACCATGGAAATAGCAATAGAGCAGTGAGAGGCTCATGATGTTTTGTCTGTGGAAAAGAGGTTGTAAGCAGGGAAAATAATTCATCACCCACAAGGTTGCATAGACACTCTTGAACTATGTCACGATATTCAAGGGAGGAATGTGCAGCTCCAGCCCAGATGTGGCAGCAATACTTCATTTTTGGTTTGATAGAATGTAGAAAAAATGAAGTTAAATATTTACAGGAGTGGTACTATTTGATAACAGCATTTTATTTTACAAGTATATGGGAGGACAGAACAAGACTTCCTAAGATTCAAACTTATTTTGTGTGCCATATCAATTCAGGAAGTGGGTGATCATGGCTCTCCATTATTTCCTGTGATTTACCTCTTGCTTACGATCATACATATGTATTCTTCTAACTGGGAAGGATAATGAAAAGACAAACATTACTAAGAACTACAAAGGATAGGAAGTTGTGAAGAGCCATGATCAACCTTTCTAATAAGTTTGTGCAAATGAATGGCAAACAGAGACAGGAAGGATAGTGAAAATACAACCTTGTTAAGAGCTACAAAGAATAGGAAGTTGTGGAGAGCTATGACCAACCCATCTAACAAGCTTATGTAAATGAATAGCAGAACAAGGACTAGGAGGGATAGTAAAAAGACAAACATTGCTAAAAGCTACAAAGGATAGGAAGTTGTGGAGAGCTATGATCAACCTACCTAACAAGCTTATGTAAATGAATAGCAGAACAAGGAATGGGAGGGATAGTAAAAAGACAAACATTGCTAAGAGCAACAAAGAATAGGAAGTTGTGGAGACCCATGATCAACCTACCTAACAAGCTTTAAATGAATAGCAGAACAGGGACTGGGAGGGATAGTAAAATGACAAACATTGTTAAGAGCAACAAAGGATAGGTAGTTGTGGAGAGCCGTGATCACCCACATCCTGAAGGAACATAGCATGTAAAATAAAAAATATTTTTCCGTGAATAAACAATATTATAAAATGAGTTTTATTTCACTCATAACTTAAGCAATTGAACAGGTAGAAAGTAGTTTACAGGTACAGCAATCCAGCATCTAATCAACAAAAAGAACCACACAGCCCAATATGTAAATAGAATAAGGTTGTTAATATGGGCAACTTTGTACTGTCCATTTGCTGCTCTTCACCTCTGAATTGTTCTGTTTAAGAGGTATTTCAGAAATAGTGAAATTCACCTAAAATATCCTGGAATAGTAAACTCACAAGGTGTCAGCAGTATAAAACAAATTAAAGAAGGCTTGATCAATCAGAATATTATTTTTTTCAAACATCATATTCACATCATCTTTTGTTTCATACTTTTTAACTGAGCAGTCTAGTTTCACTTTTTTATAGATGACTTTCAAGAACATTGATACTTCCCAACATTTTTATTAGTAAAACTTTTTTGCAGGTATCAATTAGGTAAGATGATCATTAAATTTTACCTTGAACTAATTTCATTGCAAGAGCTTGTAGCTAAATAATTCTAAAACAACTGTGTCATGTCCATATGCAAAAAATATATATATTGTGTGTATTTAGGCAGCAAATATTCTTTAAGGCAAATGTCATTAAAGACAATAGACATTTTGTGTTGATTAATTTTATTGATCGACTTTTCCAAATTACAAATAATCCTTCTCAGACAAGGAGGAAATTCCATCAGAAATTGTCCAAGGTTCATTTCAATAAAATTAATCGACACAAAATGTCTGTTGTCTATAATAACATTTGCCATATATATATATATATATGGTGAACTCTCCTGTTGTATTCAACATATGAAGGACAAGCAGCTCAGTTCCTAGGAACTGATAGTCCAAACACCAGCACATGAGATTTGATTATAGTGGTGAAGGCTTTGTGCAGGACCAATCACACTTTTTGAAAGGCTGAATATAGAGACCCAGTGTACTATGTGCCACAAGGTTCTCAAACAACCCTCTGCAGGTTTTGAATTCAGAGTTGTCCTTCTCCTAGACCAGTTGCCAACCAAGGCTATAAAACCCGGTCTGTCCTGCTATTTGCCCATATCTGGAAGGAGAAGAGTATTAGCATGTATTTATTACTTTAAATATTATTTTAAGTGGATACCCATATTTGAGCAGATGTTTCTTTTATTTTAAAAATATTTTATTTTGCCTATTGAATGAAAAATTACTGGATTAATTAGTAGGACATGTATCAGTAAATTATTCTTATGCCATCCCCAATTTCTTACAGTCTAAAAATATTTTCTGGCTTTTTAGTAACCAAACGATAAAAAAACAAATCTATCACTCACACACACACACACACATATATATATGCAAATTTTATTGAAAACAACCGACAAGGTGCTGTGGCTGAATTTTTTATGTAATTTTTTTCTTTTCAGAGTAAATTATATAAAAATTGTCCGAATGTTTTCAAGCACTTTCTGTTATACTTTTAGCCATTATCAAGGATGAATTTTATTTTACTTTTAACTGAATATATGCATTGTTTTATGCATGTATCTAGAGTTATAGGAATGTTTTATTTTCCAAACACAGTCAACATGTGATCGTGTTCATAGTTGATATTATTGAGTGTTAGCCTTTTCTTTTTTATTAATAATGCTTCTATTATTTTTAGCCCTTATGTACATGTGGATGATGCTATTATATTTGTATTATCAATGAGTATGTTACTGATAGACTTTGGTATATATATATTTTAATCAAGTTCACCCCAAGCAAGGCAGTAAAACCACTGAGATGCAATGGATTACTAGGTGTGGATGTGTTAGAAACAGGGACATTGCTAAAGAGCAAGAACAGAGGAAGAGTAATCAGGAGGACAGTAGATAGTGATTGACATTGCATTTAAATTTATGAAGATTAAAGTTGGCTGGAAAACATGGAACCAGAAAAGAATTCCACAAGAAAGGCAGTAAAGCCACTAAGACACAAGGGGTTACAGGGAATGGAAGAATTAGAAACAGAAACATTAATAATGAGCAGGAAGATGAAAGAATAATCAGGAGGACAGTAGATAGGGATTGACATTGCATTTAAATGTGTGAAGATTAAAGTTGGCTGGAAAGGAGTCCCACAAGCAAGAAGTGCAAGAAAAGAAACTTAGTATAGAATTTATGGCTATATCTAGCCAGCTTGACTGTAAATTGGTGAGGCCAAATTGCCAGTCAAGTACTTTGCTTAAATTCAAAGACTCTAAGCACAATAGTAAAGAGCTCATCCAAACAATTAGCGATATATATCATTTTTATATATCTTATCTTATGTACATAAGTGTACCCTATTTTAAATACATTTAAAAGTGCTTTTTGATAATGTAATTACAGAAAAAACCCAAATATCCACAACAGCAAAATTGCAGAGAAAAATATTTTATATATTGTGAAAGTGACAACAAAGGAAATCCCAGAGGAAGAGTTTACATTGGAGCAACTGGGAAAGATATACAAACCATTTGCTATGATTCAAATATGACAGTTATAGAAAAATATCACCATGCTGTTGAAATATATATGGGAACAAAGAATGAAAGAAAGAATGCTATTAGTATTATATTAGTATGTATATACTAAAAAGTAGGGAGAGAAACATAGGCTGAAATTGCAATCTATGCATGAAGAAACTGAAAATTATAGAATTCTAAAACATAAATGATGTAATGAACAAAAGAAATAAAACTGTTAGCATGATGCATTCCTTTTGAAAAATGTGAAAAGAACAACAGAATGACCCAAATAAACAAGAGCCCATTTTGAAAAATCACTAAGCAAGAAATCGTCTGTTAATCAGTGACTAGATAAAATGTTTTTATGCCTGTGCATATACACTACAGTTCTAAAGTTTGAAGCCACCCTCAGAATTAGCATCGGATGAACTTGACAGAAGAGTAAAAAAAAAGAAAATGAAAAGAGCTCTTAGAATCATTGAAAAAAGAATAGAATCAATTATCAGACTGATACTTTGAGAAACTTTTCCAATTATTGCCCAAAATTTGTGCCGCAGTAATCAAGGCTAAAGGAGGATATTTTGACGAGAGCAAAATTTAATCATAAAATGCTTTTTTCCTTTTTGTCATAATAAAATTTTTAATAAAAAATAATGTCTCACTTTTTTTTTAACTGTGTATAATAATTTTTTCTTATTCAAGATAGAAAACAATTACATTTGGGGCCAATTTAAAAAATTATCAGTGATGGTTTCAAACTTTTGAACTATAGTGTACATACATATATATATACATACAACTTAGACCCCAAAACAAAGAAACTTGCAAGAAAGCAAGAAAAAAAGTTGAAAGAAAGATTATTAAATGGATAAGTTACATAGTCTATAATAACACATGCCTCAGTAATGACATGCAGCCAATATATATATATATATATGCGCAAACAAAAGAATTAAGAAGACAGATAATGATTAACATTGCATTTAAATTTTTATAGATGAAAATTGAATGGGAAGTAAGAAGCTGGAAGAGAGTCCTACAAGCAACAAGTGAAACAGAAGAAAACTTATGGTCATGTCAACCAATTTCAACCATAACATGATGAGACAATGCTGCCAATCTAGTACTGTATATAAATTAATAAAGTCTAGGTACCAAAGAGGAAATTTCATCAGAAAAATTACCATGAAAGTATTTATAGAAAAGACGTAGGGAATCTCCGTTACAGTGGTGGGAAAGTGATTGAAGCCGGGATATCAGATCAGGACCAATAACATTGCAGATTCTTCTTTGGATTTTATCAAGAATTTCTATATAGCAGGTGTATCAGACCAGATGTAGCAGCAATATTCTAAGCAAAGATGAATGGTAGAATTATAAATATGTAAGACAGATTCTAGCAAGAAAAACTGTCTGGCATGAGACAGAGAACCAAATTTCCTAGCAGCAGAGCTAGCAATCAATTCAATATAATCTTTCTACTTCATTTCAGGGGAAAACATTATTCTAAAAAGGTGCAATGAGTCACTCTCCAGGAGGTCAGCATTAGCCATGTTGATGGAATGTAAAAAGGATTCTCTCAGACAATTAAAAGGGAGCAATCTCATTTTGGAAGCATTAAAATTACCATGTCATTCCTTGCCCCAGTTAACAACAGATTGTAGGTTATTTTTGAAATCTGCTGCTAATTTTTTACCATATTGAGCAATTGAGACTTACTGTTAAAGCAGGAATAAATGGTTGGATCATCAACATATATGCTGAATTGAGAACTGATGTCATAAGAAAGATTGTTGATGAAAATTAGGAACAATGTAGGTCCAAGGACATCTGGGGTACACCTGCATTAATGCAAAATGATCTAGAAGACTGGCCATTCAAGACAAGCTTCATTTCACAATTTCATAAGAAAGACTGAATTAGTTCAAAAATTCTAAAAATACCATAACCTTTCAACTTGTGAAAAAAACAAATAGGCCAAATCCTGTCAACTGCCTTTGAGATATGCAAAGTAATTTGAGCTTCACCATTCTTATCTGAAGCTTGATATATTCTTTCAGTAATTATTGTAATATTAGAAAATTGCTGAATTATTTTTAATTATTAATAAATAATTACAGAATTATTTAAATGAGTGTGCTAACAGTTATTAGTGAATTTGTCTATCAGGCTTTTGATAAGAATGATGAGGCTCAAGTTGTAGCTTTACATATTTCAAAGGCATTTGACAGGATTTGGCACACTGGCCTTCTTCACAAGATCAAGGGCTATGTTGTATCTGGCCAAATATTGGACTTGATCCTGACATGAAGTAGAATGATTATTGTGAATGAATTGCTAGCTTTTCTTCTAAGAAATTTGATTCACTGCATTATGCTAGACAAGCTTTCTTACCAGATTGCATTTTACACATTTATAAATTTACCATTCATTCATGCATTGAATGTTGCTGTCATATCTGGTCTGGTGTTCCTGCTATATATCTTGAGATTCTCAACAAAATCCCAAAAAGGGTCTGTCTTTTCCATATATATATTTTCAGGGCATTTGTTCTCATAAGTTTTCCGCCATGATATTTTTACCACATACATTTTAGTGTACTACTAAATTGGCTACTAGGTCACATCATTTTACTGTTGAATTCACTAGATGTAATGGTAACTTATATTTAAATAGTTTCATTCCTCACACTTTTCGTCTGTGGGACTCTCTTCCAGTTTCTAGATTCCCTGCCACCAACAATCATCAAAAATTTAAATGCAACATCAGTCTTCATTTTCTGTCTTCTTAAAAGCTGTTCTTTTATTGTTCTTTCTCCTAACTTAAGTATTCACATTCACTTTCATTCCTAGAAAGACTTTATATTTTAGTGGCATTATCCCATTGCTTGGGGTGAAATGAGTTAAAAAAAATATACAGAATTTTTCCACTTTGTCATCTAATTGTCATCTATAAATATATATATATATTTAAATGAAATCAACATATGGAGAATATATATATATATATATATATATATATATATATACATACATACATACATACATACATACATAGCCAGCCTTCCCTGACGATCCACTTAGGTGAAACCTTGGTAGGTTTTTCTGGCTCTCTAGGTTTAACTATATATATATATATATATATATATATATATAAATTCTCCATATGTTGATTTAATTTATTTTGAAATTTCTCAACCACATATGTTACATTTCTTAACATCTTTTCTTTATATAAAATAAATATTATTATTTATATTGATTTAATCATATATATGTATGGGGGGAATGAACAAAAATGTATACAAATGTTGGTTATAACTAAACATTGAGTGAAATTTTTTTTATAATGATCTTCACCCTGTACAAGGCCAGAAAGCCGCTTTAGGTAGAGGGTTACAGAGTAAGAGGCAGCTTATGCAGATATTATCAAATCATCAGCATATATATTCCCCCAAAAAGCAGAGAATACTCTCCAGTAGTAAAGTAAAAAGAGGGTTGATCTGAGAAGTGATCCTTAAATAGGCGGTGCTAAAGATACATACAACACTGCTAGATGCTATAAAACCAAAACATTAGCCAAAATACTCAGATAATATTTTTCAATAACCTTGTCAGATCATGACTTTTATATGGAATTCATGCCTGGATACTAAATCTGTTCATAAAATGTAAGTTGTATGCAAATACTTTCTAAGACCAATAGTTAAAAACGGCTTCCAGTGAATGAAATTTGTAGGTTTTAGTAAGGGCTATTGTTCAAATCTTGTGGAATGGCACTACAAAATCCCAAAGATCTGTACCAAATAACAGAATCAATATCACTTGAGGACTTTTAACTGGAAATGACTTAATACAACTGCTTTCTCAGATAAAAAAAAAATGTCTTTGATCAAATGAAACCTGTAGGTTTTCAAACCTTGTGGACTAGTGCAACAGAATCACAAAGCAGAAACAACATCACTTGTTGAAGACTTTCAACAGCAGTAACAACTAAAATGGATAGCACATACAACTAGAAGAGGAAGTAATGAAAATGTTGATGTTCCACACTATCACAAACAAATAGTTATGAATGAATCCCCCCATCAATACTTGCGAGTACAGCTACTTGACTTGAGAATCCTATTCTCCTAAAAGGTTTTTTTTTGAGAGAAATATATAAATTTCAACCAAATGTAGTACTGGCTGCTCAGTCAATGGATGCTCAATTTTTCCTCATAAGGAAATGGTTAATATTACCATTACCATATATATGGGAGAATATGATATACAAACAGTTTATAGCAAACAAATGGTGAGTAATTTTTTCCTATTTTATATATATATATATATATATATATATATATATATATATACACACACAGACATACTTAGAATTACTTACTTTGAAAAGATTCAAGGCATTTTGGTTACATTTTGAATACTAAATAAAAAAACTCCAGTATGAATGAAATTACTACTACTCTCACACAATGCAGTATAAGAAACAAAAAAAAATATATCCTAACAACAAAACTCATACTCCACTTAAAAATGGTTGAAGAATTAGCTGAAAGCACTTTGGACAGTAATCACTATGAACAATTTCTACACTTACTTCCACACCCCACACCAAAGAAAAATTATAAGAATGCTAGAAAAAGTGAATAAAAAAATTACAAAATATTCCATTTCTGTCGTATTTGTTAAAACATATATACAAAAAAAATTACTAAAAAGAAAGTACTTGCATATTTAAGGAAGACCTAATACAGTTTATAATTTTAAAAAACAAGGATCATAACATTCATTGTGTGATTGGTAGGTTATGCAGATTTTGTTAGTGAAGGGATTTTGCCATTTTATGTCATTAACTTTACTTTATATATATATATATATATATATATATATATATATATATATTAGTGAATATACATCATATCCAACGTCAATATCACTACTTGAAATTTCATGCAGTTTCAAGTAGTTATCAACATTGGATATTATGTATATTCACCAATATAAACTTATAGCTCTGCTTCATAACATTGAGCACTGGATTTATAACATCTTATGAATAAATACACTTATGTAGAAGCAAGTATTTGTGTGTTTATATACATTTTTCCTACCCATTCCTATATATATATATATATATATATATATATATATATAGTAAATAAATGATAATTTGAAAAAACATTAAAGATTTTCCAAAATCATATATATTTACCATTCCATCAGGTGCTTAGACTAATTTAATATATATATATATATATATATTTAAAAGAAAAAACAGACCACTTTAAGGTACCATTATAATAATTTATTTCACCAGGGTCCTTTTAAAGGATGCCGGATCATCAGATAGCACTTCCAAAAATGAAATGCAACGAAAAATTAAATCAAAAGGACTCTGGTGAAATAAATTAAATTAAAAGGACTCTGGTGAAATAAATTATTATAATGGTACCTTAAAGTGGTCTGTTTTTTCTTTTAAATATTAGCTCTGGAATTACATTGAGCTCTCAGGATTTCATCCTCCTTGGGATTACCCATACGGATTACCAAATTCTTCATAACTTAAATATATATATATATATATATATGATACAGTTCAAGTTTGAGGCCATCCCTAGTAATTTTTAAATTGGCCCCCCAAAAGTAGTTTTTTGTACTTTAAATAAAAGAAAAAGAAGTTGGACATGATTTTTGGTTAAAAAAAATTAGACATGATTTTTTTATAAAAGATTTTATATGACAAAAAGAAAAAAAACATTTTTTGATTAAAATTTTGCTCTCATCAAAATATCCTCCTTTAGCCTAGATTACTGCAGCACAAATTTTTGGCACTCATTGCAAAAGTTTCTCAAAGTATAATTTTGATAATTCATTCTATTCTTCTTTCAATGACTCTCAGAGCTCTTTTTTCATTTTTTTCACTTTTCAGTCAAATTCATCCCATGATAATCCTGGGGGTGGCTTCAAACTTTTGAGCTGTAGTATATATGAAATGCTTGTACCTTTTCTTGTGATTAAATCAAAGCAAAATTCAGTGTTTATATTGCTGGATTAATATAGACAGAAAATTTTGGTTGAATGTTATAAAAGTCCTGTTTAGGTGAAGAGTTAAAGAAAAATATATTGAAAAAAAAAATAAAAAGAGAATGAAGAATAGGGAATAAAAAAAGGTGGTAAAATGAGGAAAACTAAAAAGAATCAATGAATATCTGATCCATTTGCTGTACAATGGAAATACTTACCTATGAAAATCATCATAATTAAGGACTTCCTTACCACCCAATCCGAAAAAGTGGACGAGTAGTGTAGTATCACAAAATTCTCTTTCCATTTTCTGAAAGATAATTTCACAAGGACATAACTTTTGTTAAAGTTATTCACAACTCAATGCACAAAATGTCTAAATAGGAATAAATATAACAAAAACACTGCTAGTGACAACATATATGAAAATTTAGAAAAAACAAAAACATAAAGAACAAACGTACAGAAATGAAGAATAAAGGGAACACTGAAATTTGCATTCAAAATAATTAAAGTAAAATATAAAAAAACAAAATTTTAAAATAATGGTTAAAATGATGCCATTTTTTCCTTTCTGCTCAAAAAAAGAAAAATTACAATAAAAATTATTTTTTTCATATTTTAAGAAAAACATTTACAAAGAAAATGAATATAAACTTAATCTAAAAAAATGTTTAATTTTTTACAATGATACATAAAATACATATACTTAATATATATAAGTGATTGTTTGAACCTGTTTGAGTAGAATTGACAGAATTATGTGAGTGACATTTATTTAGTATTTAATAGGACAGGGAAAATATTAGAAAAATATTCAAACCATGAGAAAAATTGTTTAGGAATTGTTAGTATTTCAATAAGCACTGAAACATCAAAATAATACACAAGTATTTCTAAGTTTTTTTCAAAATTAAATGGCAATGTTGTAATAATTCACATAAATCTCTCTCTCTCTGTATGTATATATATATATATTATAATTAGTTTTTAAAAATATGATTCCTTCACTACATAAGAGTTCTCATGTTTCAAAAACAAGAGCTAAAACCCTCGATATAATTATTGAAATTAAATTGAATTAAAGTATCAAGCCCTGTTTCATCCTCAAGCAAAAATTTAGGAATAACCAATCTTGAAATTTATGCATCTTCATAAGCAAAATTAGTTACTATGGAAATGGCTAGAGTGACCATCTTGATAAGGAGCATAAGAGTTAATTTGTATCCATATATCAGTCACCTTCGGAAAGATAGGGCCGGGGTGTCCATTTCAAAGTGAATAATGGCAATCATGTATGCACATCATCTAGTCAGTCACAGCAACAGATAGCTGTTGGCACCATAATACTTCATTAAGTCTCTAAAGAATTTTATTTTATTTATTTTTATTTTTTTCATACATAAACACGTTGCACTGAACTACAATTTGTTTTTTTAACAACTTCATAAAGGGTTTTTCTATCTTATGATTGGGTTAAGTTTTTAAACCTTTTATTAGACTATGAAATGTAATTGTTTTTATGCTAATTATTTAATGTGAAAATTTGTTGATATCAGCAAAAAACCATTAACTCATGTCTATGGTTTAATAAATTTTCATTATTTAGAAATTTAATAATGTGTAGTTTTTCTTGTAGGCATAAAGGGTATGGGTCATCCCAGGTTTTACAAGTTCTTGTTCTATTTATTATTTTCCATTTTACATTTGGTGTTTTATTCATTTCTTTCAAATGCCAAAAATATTTGGATAGAGATGTCTGATTTCTATTTCTAATATTATTGAAGGAGCTTTTGTGTTGTCTCCATCTAATTTTAAATTCATTCTTCGTTGAACCAATGTATATCCTTTCATTGTTAGGACATTTAATGGATGAGATAAGTGCATTGGTATACCACAGATTTTGTGCGGCATTTATTTTTCCAATGTGCAACTTCAGGGTTTCTACAATCACATAATTTTTCATTATTTTTGTCTAATTTTAGTTTAGGATTTTTATTAATACTGTTATTAAGTTTTTTGAACAGGAGTAGAGGCTTATCTCTTGTTTCCCGTTTAGGACTGGGTTTCCAGTTCCTTCTAAAGTCTACTTCAGCTCTATACTTTTAACATCTCCTCCTAAAACTCTGAACTTTTATTTACTATTGAATTACTTTTTCTTTTATCAATACGAGTAGATAGGTTCACACTCCTCTCTGGTCTTTTGAACAGGAGTAGAAGGTTTATCCCTTGTTTCCTCTTTAGGATTGGGTTTCCAGTTCCTTCTAAAGTCTACTTCAGCTCTATACTTCTAACATCTCCTCCTAAAACTCTGAACTTTTATTTACTATTGAATTACTTTTTTCTTTTATCAATACAGTAGATAGGTTCACACTCCTCTCCGGTCTTTTGAACAGGGTAGAAGGTTTATCCTTGTTTCCTCTTTAGGATTGGGTTTCCAGTTCCTTCTAAAGTCTACTTCAACTCTATACTTCTAACATTTCCTCATAAAACACTGAACTTTTATTTACTATTGAATTACTTTTTCTTTTTATCAATACAGTAGATAGGTTCACACTCCTCTCCGGTCTTTTGAACAGGAGTAGAAGGTTTATCCCTTGTTTCCTCTTTAGGATTGGGTTTCCAGTTCCTTCTAAAGTCTACTTCAACTCTATACTTCTAACATTTCCTCATAAAACACTGAACTTTTATTTACTATTGAATTACTTTTTCTTTTATCAATACGAGTAGATAGGTTCACACTCCTCTCCGGTCTTTTGAACAGGAGTAGAAGGTTTATCCCTTGTTTCCTCCTTAGGATTGGGTTTCCACTTCCTTCTAAAGTCTACTTCAACTCTATACTTCTAACATTTCCTCATAAAACACTGAACTTTTATTTACTATTGAATTACTTTTTCTTTTATCAATACGAGTAGATAGGTTCACACTCCTCTCCGGTCTTTTGAACAGGAGTAGAAGGTTTATCGCTCGTTTCCTCTTTAGGATTGGGTTTCCAGTTCCTTCTAAAGTCTACTTCAACTCTATACTTCTAACATTTCCTCATAAAACACTGAACTTTTATTTACTATTGAATTACTTTTTCTTTTATCAATACGAGTAGATAGGTTCACCTCCTCTCCGGTCTTTTGAACAGGAGTAGAAGGTTTATCCCTTGTTTCCTCTTTAGGATTGGGTTTCCAGTTCCTTCTAAAGTCTACTTCAACTCTACACTTCTAACATCTCCTCCTAAAACTCTCAACTTTTATTTACTATTGAATTACTTTTTCTTTTATCAATACGAGTAGATAGGTTCACACTCCTCTCCGGTCTTTTGAACAGGAGTAGAAGGTTTATCCCTTGTTTCCTCTTTAGGATTGGGTTTCCAGTTCCTTCTAAAGTCTACTTCAACTCTATACTTCTAACATTTCCTCATAAAACACTGAACTTTTATTTACTATTGAATTACTTTTTTTCTTTTATCAATACAGTAGATAGGTTCACCTCCTCTCGGTCTTTTGAACAGGAGTAGAAGGTTTATCCTTGTTTCCTCTTTAGGATTGGGTTTCCAGTTCCTTCTAAAGTCTACTTCAACTCTATACTTCTAACATTTCCTCATAAAACACTGAACTTTTATTTACTATTGAATTACTTTTTCTTTTATCAATACGAGTAGATAGGTTCACACTCCTCTCTGGTCTTTTGAACAGGAGTAGAGGTTTATTCTTTGTTTCCTCTTTAGGATTGGGTTTCCAGTTCCTTCCAATATCTACTTCAACTCCATACTCCTAAAAACACTGAGTGAACTCTAAAATGTTATTCACTAATTAAATCTTGACCTTTTCAAGTCTAGAGTAAAACATTATCTTTCTTGCATAGTCCCAAGAACTTCTCTTATTGATCTTTCTTATGCTCATATGATACCACACAGTAACACTCTACTTTGAGTGATTCTTCGGCCTTGTATTGGGTGAACATTAGTTAAAAAAAAAATAATCAATTTTGTCATTTTGTCAAGGAGGATAGATTGATCCTCATAAGGTCTTGATAACATGTATATCTTAAGGTAGAGACACTAAGTTTGCATTATTAAGTAAAGAAACAGAGACAGACTAATTTATATTTTTGTACTGAGATTTAAATTAAGAAGAAGAGACTATGAGCCTTAACTTGCAGTTAACCAGATAAACTGAGCATAAACTTAACACACTCTACCCAACACTTATGACCATTTTGGTGAGGTGTAAAAATGTCAAGATGACACCAGCTAGACAAAACTTATTCCAGAAAATATTTGATTAGTGGTGAGTCTTCAAGTTGAAGAAAATCAGCTGACCTGGTCATTTGACCTGGAGAGGGACAGGCTTCATCAGGTCACTTTGCTTAACTTGCACATGAATCAACTGAGACATGTACAAGGAGATGCTCAGATATTCAGATGTGACCTTACAACAACACTTGGTCATGGTACTGATGATGATGAAGTAAGAGGTCAAGCATAGAACTGGTTCATTCAAATTGAATTTTCTTCTATGTGATACACACTTCAGGACATTGGTGGTTATGTCTCTTCACAATTTTATGTCCTTTGTAGTTCTTAGTAAATTTTGTTGCTATGTCATTTCTCTTAAACCTTGTTCTCCCATCCATCTACACAAGCTCATTAGGTAAGTTATAAATTATTTCCCACTGTTTCTCATGCATTCAATATACCAGGGTACTATCAGATTTTCCAAGGTCTTACTGCTGTTGAAAGTCATCAAGTTGTATGGTTTCCACAATTTGGTACAGTTTTTGTGATTTTGTATTAACAGTCTACAAGGTGCAATGTGGTTCTCCCCTAGACATACAGGCTACACTAAAAGCAATTTTTAACCATTGAGTATGGAAACCAGTTACAGACAGATGACAGATTAGAGTCTTGATCTGATGAGGCTATTTAAGAATACAACTTGAATTGGTTCTATAGAGATGATAGTTTAGACATCTCTGAATGAATTGGATGCCATGCATGACATCCATATGAGAGTTTTGATCTGATGAGGCTATTTAAGAATACAACTTGAATTGGTTCTATAGAGATGGTAGTTTAGACATCTCTGAATGAATTGGATGCCATGCATGACATCCATATGAGAGTCTTGATCTGATGAGGCTATTTAACAATACAACTTGAATTGGTTCTATAGAGATGATAGTTTAGACATCTCTGAATGAATGGGATGCCATGCATGACATCCATATGAGAGTCTTGATCTGATGAGGCTATTTAAGAATACAACTTGAATTGGTTCTATAGAGATGATAGTTTAGACATCTCTGAATGAATTGGATGCCATGCATGACATCCATATGAGAGTCTTGATCTGATGAGGCTATTTAAGAATACAACTTGAATTGGTTCTATAGAGATGGTAGTTTAGACATCTCTGAATGAATTGGATGCCATCCATGACATCCATATGAGAGTCTTGATCTGATGAGGCTATTTAACAATACAACTTGAATTGGTTCTATAGAGATGATAGTTTAGACATCTCTGAATGAATGGGATGCCATGCATGACATCCATATGAGAGTCTTGATCTGATGAGGCTATTTAAGAATACAACTTGAATTGGTTCTATAGAGATGATAGTTTAGACATCTCTGAATGAATTGGATGCCATGCATGACATCCATATGAGTCTTGATCTGATGAGGCTATTTAACAATACAACTTGAATTGGTTCTATAGAGATGATAGTTTAGACATCTCTGAATGAATGGGATGCCATCCATGACATTCATATGAGAGTCTTGATCTGATGAGGCTATTTAAGAATGCAACTGGATTGGTTCTATAGGGATGATAGTTTAGACATCTTTACGCTATTTAAGGACATGACTAAAATTTTCAGATTAATGTTTTGTAGCAATTTGTAGTGTTGGGTGGAACTAACTCTAGAGCAGCCTATTCTATGTTTAATTTTCTTATCTCATATGCTAAATAGCCTGAAGTATTTGAAGTTTTTGATAAATCCTAGATGATCTATTTGTGATAATTGCCTTCATTGTTATCATTCTAATTCCAAAATTTCTATCCTGGAAAACAGACTAGAAAGGAAAGAATGACAACTATATTAGACATCATACTGTTATTGTGAACTCCAGAATACTTTCATTTGCTGCATTGTATATGCTTCCCTCAGGGTCTGATCTACTATTTAACCCATAGCTAGGGGGGAGATGGATTCATACCCCAGGTGTATTTACACGTAAGTGGATGTAAGAAACTCATCTGGAATTCAAACTTGATTCTTTAATTTCTCATTTCAAGACACTATCACCTGCACATCCAATAAAGGTATTTTGGAAAGGCTTATGTTAAGTTCTACTTCTTGAAACACACAGTCAATACCTATGTCATCAGCATACTCTTCACTTGTTCATCAATATATTGGCCTCAGAAGAGGAAGCAAGAATGCATGAGCTGTTTATAACCAACAAGGGTAAATAAAACTAAGTTGTTACTGTTAGATGGCATCTTCATCTCTATTTTGGAATATCAAAAGCTATCAACATTTATTGTGATACATGACTGGCAACAACCCAGGAATTCTTTGACAATGTCCCCAAAGATTTCTTTTAGATCTTGGACAAAATATGGGTGCAGGGATTCTAAAAACAGGGTGTTACAGGCTGTTAGAAATAAAATCCTCAGTGAATAATTGGGTTTCACTCATCAAAAATATTGCAGCTTTCACACCTCTTAGTAATAGTCTTAAGACATATGAGGTTCATACATAAAGTTTTGTCAACTATTATTTGACATAATTATTTTATCTTATTTCTGTTTTTTTTTTGTATTTTTTTATTACAACTGCCTGCTTGTTAAGAATTTTGGAATGATAATAGTAAATAGTAATATTGACCATTTCCTTTTAAAGAAACACTTAGCATCCATTAATTGAGCAGCCAGTACTACATTTGGTTGAAATTTATAAAATTTCAGGAAAATAAGTTCATTAATTCAAATAGATGTCATTGCTCTTTCCAGTATTAATGTAGGATTCATTCATAACTTTTGTTTGCAATAGTGCGGAACATCAGCATTTTCATTATTTCCCCTTCTAATTATATATGCACTTTCCATTTTAGTTGTTGCTGCTGTTGAAAGTCCTCAAGTGATGTGGTTTCTGTTATTTGGTACAGTTCTTTGTTTGTGATTCTGTAGCACCAGTCCACAAGGTTTAAAGAAGGATGGACACACAGCTTCATTATTTTCTCTTTCATTTTACATGTAATATCCATTTCAGCTGCTGTTCAGTCCTTGATTTTCTATTATTTGGAGTTCTTTACCAGTCCACAAGGTTTAAAGAAGGAGGATCTTTCCATTTTATTTTTTCTTGTTGTTGAAAGATTTTGTTGTTGCTGTTGAAAGTCATCAACTGATGTGGCTTCTGTTATTTGGTACAGTTCTTTGTTTGTGATTATATAATACCAGTTCAAAAAGTTTGAGGAAGGACGGTCCTCACTAAGACCTACAGGAGTAATTTGCTTGAAGCTATTTTTAATCATTACTTTGAGAAAGCAGTTTAGATATTTCTGAACAGGTTTGGTGCCATACATGACATTATTTGAAGTATTTGGTATTTACTATGTGTAACACATTCATTGAGTTTATTCATGTTGCCAATTTTATTGAGATTCTACAATACTTTTGAAATGCTAACACTCATCATCTGAGATATCTCTGATTCTTTGATGTGAATTTTGTTCAGCTAGTGTTTTCAGATGTTGATTTTCCATTTCAGATAGACATCTTTTATCACTTTGATCTTCCAGACTCATATCCCCAATATGGAACTTCAGAAACCAGCTCCATATTCTCTGATCACAAGTGGACGTTTCAACTCATGTTCTGTTAATGTTGAAAGCAGCTTAATAAGCATTTAAACCAGGCTTAAAACTTATGAAATAAAAGTAATTTCATCTCTACTTTTTTCATGTTCAAGATGAAAAGTATATAATATTTTAAGTTAAATTCTGAGAGATTGATATAAAATTAACAAAGGACACTTTAGTCATTAAGATTAAGTAATAAATTTTGTTTAACTGTTATAAAATATATTAGAACACAAATTAAAATGCTTACTCTAAAATTGGATATTATTTTCTGAAAAATCTAATATATCAGAAGAAAAAAGATTTACTCTAAAATTGGATATTATTTTCTGAAAAATCTAATATATCAGAAAAAAAAGATTTACTCTAAAATTGTACATTATTTTCTGAAAAATCTAATATATCAGAAAAAAAAGATTTACTCTAAAATTGGACATTATTTTTTGAAAAATCTAATATATCAGAAGAAAAAAGATTTACTCTAAAATTGGATATTATTTTCTTAAAAATCTAATATATCAGAAGAAAAAGGATTTACTCTAAAATTGGATATTATTTTCTGAAAAATCTAATATATCAGAAAAAAAAGATTTACTCTAAAATTGGATATTATTTTCTGAAAAATCTAATATATCAGAAGAAAAAAGATTTACTCTAAAATTGGTCATTATTTTCTGAAAAATCTAATATATCAGAAAAAAAAGATTTACTCTAAAATTGGACATTATTTTCTGAAAAATCTAATATATCAGAAAAAAAAGATTTACTGTAAAATTGGATGTTATGCTCTGAACAATTTAATAGTTTGTTTTTATATTCTCATTCATACTGTTTAATTAATGGTCATAAAATTTAAAAACAATCTTTAAAAGGAAAAATGATAAAAAAGACAACACAAAAATTAGTAAGCAGTTAAGAACAATATTTATAATTAATAAATAAAATATTATATGATATAAACAAAGTGCAATGGACTGCTATTTAAATGATATTTAATGCTGTACAATCTTACATGAAAAAGATGCTTGAAGCAAAAGAGATATGGGTCTACTAACAAATGTTAAGAATAATAAGGACAAAATATGTGTGCCATAAAGAAATTTTAACTGCAAGGAAATTGCTGCTACTGATCAAAAAGTGATAGCTAAAATTTAACATTCACAAGACATAGTGAAGAGAAGAGTGAAAAACAGCAACAAGCAGAACAAGGACAAACAGAGATGGTTAAAGATCAAAGTTACTTAGAACAATACAAGACAAGAAGATGTGGATCACCCATGTCCAGAAAGAACATGACAAATAATAAAAGAATTAATGAATATTTACAAAGTATACTGGAACCACTATTAAACTCCATAATTAAAATTTCAATAGGTCCAATAAAATAAAACTGGCAGCTGATCTTGAAAATGGTCTGCAATAAGTTGTTAACTGGGGCAAGAAATGGCTTATAAATCTGAACACTTCCAAAATGAAACTACAGTCTTTTACTCATCATAGTGAACTATTTTCCATTATCATGGCTTATGCTAACCTCCAGACATAAAGTGGAATGATTATACTGAATCAAATACAAGGTCAACTGCTAGAGAAGTAGGTTCACTATGTCTTATTCGAGAATTTTTAGTCACCAGAATCTATTTTGCACATTTATAAATCTACCATGCATGAAATACTGTTGCCACACATGGTTTGGTGTTCTTGCTATATATCTTAAGGTTCTTCACAAAATCCAAAGAAGGGTCTGCAATGTTATCAGTCCTGACCTGACACTTCAGCTACTTTCCCACCTTCTTCCTAAGATTTATTTCTTGCCTAATGAATAATATTTTCCCTGACCTCCTGAAATTGTAAAAGTTAATTACTAATACAACTTATTCGTCATTTAAACACTGTATATTCAACAAGGATACACTCATTTGAAAACCAGTAACAGGAATTGTTAAGATACACAGATATAGATTAACAAAATGTAAGTTACAAATCAGATGTAACAAAATCAAATAAGCCTTGAAATTTAATTCTCTTGGTAGTGGTTTTACTGATGGTAGAAAACATGACAGGCACATTAGAATAGTAAAAAAATGACTTACAAAACCTAAACAAAGTATTCAGAAACAGAAAAATTTTATTTGGCAGACAAAGCAAAAGAGATTTACTTCTATAGAAGAATGTTCAGAATAGTATGGACAGAGCATGTAACGAAAAAGAAAGTCTTAAGGAAAATAGAAAAGAAAAGGGCAATTGACATTTGTAGCATACTTAATGAAGGAATAGAGCTTGGAGAATTTGACACTCACAAGACATAGTGTAGGCAAAAGGGGCAAAGGGAATAACTTCTTGGTGTTTACAACCAGGATAATGTTCTGATGGCCAGGGAATTGTCTCTCAAGGTCATTGACTACTCTTTAATATGCTTTCATCTTTTGCTACTAAACTCTGTCAGATATCTCTTTGCTTTTATCGCTCACCCTCTTCCCTAAACTGCAGTATATTAGACCCAATAGCTGACAGTATAAAAAAGGCACTTTCTCTCCATCCATCTGCGAACATCTGTCGTTAGTAACTTTAATGCTCACCATAACATGTTGCTGGAACATTCTAAAGGTTGCTGGTATTCGGACATTAAATTTTTCCATTGCCCAGTCCCTTACTCAAATCATGCACTTCCATATGTGTTTCCCTACCAAAACCAAGCAACAAACTTCTCTACTGGATCTATTTCTTACCTCTTCTCTGGCTGAGCTTCACAATACTACCCACTTGGTAACTCAGATTACTCTGTGGTAGCTAATTATGTCTCCTTCCAAGCATCCATTAAACAGGAATCCCCCTTTCCTTTACCAGCATGCTGAATGGACTCATTTCGGGATTTTCTTTGTGACACCCCTTGGACTAACATCCTTAACCTTCCAATTGAAAATTGCACCACTGAGGTTTCTTGGGTCAAAGCAAGCATGGATGCTTTTATCCCTTTTTGAAAATCCCAGCTGAAATCCTCTCCATGGTTCACACCAGCATGCTCAGTTGCCATAGTACATGGAAACAACTATTTCTGGCTATACCAGCATGACAGCTCTCATCATAACAGGTGGCTATTTGCTAATGCTCGTAATAAATATGTGAGTTCTCGAAGGAGCTAAGTCCCTGATTGCCGAGAGAATGAGGCACTGCACAGCCTCTAACAACATTGGCTCTTGTGATTACTGGTGACTCTGTAATAAGTTACTAAATAAGTGTAAGGTCTCTATTCCCCACTTCTTCAATCATTATGAGGTGTTATCATCCTCTGCTAATAAAGCTGAATGCTTTACCTGTAAATTCTCCTCAAACTCTACTCTTAATACATTTGGAGTATCCCTGCATAATTGCCTAGTTAGAACCGATTCTCTGTTGAGTGATATGCATATAACACCTTCTATGGTTTCTGCTATCATCTCTAACCTTGATCCACAACAAAGTGTGTGGATCCAATGGTATCACTGTAATAGTTATTAAGAAGGGTGCTCTTAAACTGGATCCTGTTTCCTCTAAATATAATAAATGTATAAATATATAATAAATGCCTCACTGTCTCCTGCCTGCTGGCAGTCATCATCTGTTGTTCCAGTTTTTAAGAACACTGGTGAGTCATCCAGCCTGTCTAATTATCAGCCTTCTACCTCTTTTTGGGAAACTCCTAGAGTTTCTAATCAATGGTCAGTTAGTTCATCATCTCTCATTGCAGGACCTTATCTCAGACAAGCAATACGGTTTTCGTTTCTCTGGATAAACTGCTGATGTACTAACAATAATTGCAGAAAAAGTATATCATGCTCTAGATAAAAATGGTTAAGCCCAGGATGTAGCATTAGACATTTTGAAAACCTTTGACAGGGTCTGGCATTCAGGTCTTTTCCTGAAGCTGAAAAGTTATGGTATCTCCAGATACATTTTTGAGCTGATCCAGTTGTTCCTATCAAATTGTGAATTGTGGAACGGTCACTCATCTAGATCGTTTTATACTGATGCAGGTATCCCCCAGGCCTCCTTCCTTGGTCCTACACTGTTTTTAATCTTCATTAGCAAACTTCCTGATGACATTGGCTCTCAACATGGCATCTATGCTGGTGACACTACCATTTACTCCTGTGTCAATAGTAAGGCTGATCTGTCCAACAAGGTCAAAATGGTAGCTGGTGTACAAAATGACATCAGAACTATCTGGATTAAAAGATGGCTTGTCAATTGTAATGCCTCTAAGACTAAACTTCTCTCTATTAATCATCTGAGAGACCCACTCTCTGCCTTGCATCAGCATGGCTGATGCTAACCTCCTGAGAATGAATTGTGCCTTCTCAGGCTAATGTTCACAGCTATCTAGAAGTATAAAGACTATATTGAATTCATTGCAAGGTCAGCTGCGAAGAAAGTCATTTCACTGTGTTATGTGAGATAATTTTTCTCTCCAGAATCTATCTTGCATATCTATAAGTCTACTATTCACTCATGCTTAGAATATTGTTACCATATATGGCTGATGCCCCTGCTATTTTCCTGGAACTTCTTAACAAGAGCCAAAGAATAATCTGCAATATTATAGGTGGCTCAGCTTCAGTCACTTGTGTCTTTTCTATAAATACTTTCATGATAATTGTTCAGATGAGCTCTTCACTATGGTACCTAGGGTTTTTGAATTTAAGCGCAATACTAGACTGGTGGTGAGATCTCATCAATTTACAATTGAGCTGGCTAGATATAGCCGTAAATTCTATGCTAACAGTTTCTTTTCTTGTACTTCTCACTTGTGAAATTCCCTTCCAGCTCCATACTTTTCAGTCAACTTTAATCTTCAAAAATTTTAATGCAATATCAATCTAATGTCCTCCTGATTACTCTTCCTTTGTTTCCACTCCTTAGTAACGTTTTTGTTTTCTAATTCTTCCACACCCAGTAAGCCCTTGTGTCTTAGTGGCCTGTTGCTTTCCAGTCAACTTTAATCTTCAAAAATTTTAATGCAATATCAATCTAATGTCCTCCTGATTACTCTTCCTTTGTTTCCACTCCTTAGTAACGTTTTTGTTTTCTAATTCTTCCACACTCAGTAAGCCCTTGTGTCTTAGTGGCCTGTTGCTTTCCAGTCAACTTTAATCTTCAAAAATTTTAATGCAATATCAATCTACTGTCCTCCTGATTACTCTTCTTTTGTTTCCACTCCTTAGTAACGTTTTTGTTTTCTAATTCTTCCACACCCAGTAAGCCCTTGTGTCTTAGTGGCCTGTTGCTTTCCAGTCAACTTTAATCTTCAAAAATTTTAATGCAATATCAATCTACTGTCCTCCTGATTACTCTTCTTTTGTTTCCACTCCTTAGTAACGTTTTTGTTTTCTAATTCTTCCACACCCAGTAAGCCCTTGTGTCTTAGTGGCCTGTTGCTTTCCAGTCAACTTTAATCTTCAAAAATTTTAATGCAATGTCTATCGCTATCTACTGTCCTCCTGATTACTCTTTTCTGTTTCTACTCATTACTAACGTTACTGTTCCTCATCTCCTCACCCTGTAACCCATTGCATTTCAGTAGCTGTACAGCCTTGCATGGGGTGATTCCAATTAATAATAAATAAAATATGAAAGAAATTTGTGTAAATGGATTAGGTCAGGGAGTGAGAAGGTTAGTAAAAAGAAAGCAAACATTGCTAAGAGCTACAAAGGACAGAAATTTATGGAGAGCCATGATTGCACATTTCCTGAAGGGTCACAGCACATACAAGAAGACAATAAGCTCAATACTATGTAAAAATCAAAAGATACTACCCACTTTTTTTGAGAAGAAATAAAATAAGTTAATCCGAGAATGTAAAATTAATGTTAACTTTACAATGGACTTAATTTTAATGTAATTTCTTATGGATGTATATTCTTACCGGAATGTGCAAAATGCTATCAAGTTTAGGAAAATATGACTATAAATATGAGGCTTGTATTTCATTTGACTTATAACTTAAGGGCTGCTCGGTCAGTAGTAATCTACTTAGTCCTCTGCTTCCTCTTGTACTAATAGTTTGGAAACTAATCTTTTTAGTGTTTTGTAGGTCTTTTCATTTTTTACTTTATTTTTCTGCAGTGGGAATACCATGAAAAGCAAATCCCAAGGGAAATTTTATTCAGAATAAAATAAAAAAACAACTTCTTTACCAATCCATAGAGATTATACTGTGAAATTAGCCGTTTATATACGGGGAAACATTCGGCATTCATTGACTGAAAAGTAAGCATTACTGTCAGTTGAAATTTACAAAATCATTCTCCTAAAACGGTTTTTCAGGAAAGCAGACTTTGCAACTTTTATCACTATTTCCAGTATTTTCCAGCAGTTTCCTTCCTAATCTTTTGCTTGTGGTCATGTGGAAAGCTAACATCTTGATTATATCATTATTTTGCCTTCTATTTATGATAGCTACCTACTTTTGTTGTTGATACAGTTGGAAGTTTTCAAGTGATATCTTATTTGTTATTTGGTAGTGCCCTTACTTGTGATGCTGTAGCACCACAGGTCTAAGAGATCTGCTGAAGGATTGTCTCCATTTAAACCAAAAGGATTCATTTGCTTGAAGTCTTGTGAATAATTGATCTGAGAAAACAGCTTTAAAAAATAATAGTTTTCTGAATGAATTGAATGCCATCCATGACATCCATATGAGTCTTGATCTGATGAGGCTATTTAAGAATACAACTTGAATTGTTTCTATAGAGATGATAGTTTAGACATCTCTGAATGAATTGGATGCCATCCATGACATCCATATGAGAGTCTTAATCTATTGAGGCTATTTAAGAATACAACTTGAATTGGTCCTATAGAGATGATACTTTAGACATCTCTGAATGAATGGGATGCCATGCATGACATCCATATGAGAGTCTTGATCTGATGAGGCTATTTAAGAATACAGCATGAATTGGTCCTATAGAGATGATAGTTTAGACATCTCTGAATGAATTGGATGCCATGCATGAAATCCATATGAGAGTCTTGATCTGATGAGGCTATTTAAAAATACAACATGAATTGGTTCTATACAGATGATAGTTTAGACATCTGTGAATGAATTGGACGCCATGCATGACATCCATATGAGTCTTGATCTGATGAGGTTATTTAAGAATACAACTTGAATTGGTTCTATAGAGATGATACTTTAGACATCTGTGAATGAATGGGATGCCATGCATGACATCCATATGAGTCTTGATCTGATGAGGTTATTTAAGAATACAGCATGAATTGGTCCTATAGAGATGATAGTTTAGACATCTCTGAATGAATGGGATGCCATGCATGACATCCATATAAGAGTCTTGATCTGATGAGGTTATTTAAGAATACAGCATGAATTGGTCCTATAGAGATGGTAGTTTAGACATCTCTGAATGAATGGGATGCCATGCATGACATCCATATGAGAGTCTTGATCTGATGAGGTTATTTAAGAATACAGCATGAATTGGTCCTATAGAGATGATAGTTTAGACATCTCTGAATGAATGGGATGCCATGCATGACATCCATATGAGAGTCTTGATCTGATGAGGTTATTTAAGAATACAGCATGAATTGGTCCTATAGAGATGATAGTTTAGACATCTCTGAATGAATGGGATGCCATGCATGACATCCATATGAGAGTCTTGATCTGATGAGGCTATTTAAGAATACAACTTGAATTGGTTCTATAGAGATGGTAGTTTAGACATCTCTGAATGAATTGGATGCCATGCATGACATCCATATGAGAGTCTTGATCTGATGAGGCTATTTAAGAATACAACTTGAATTGGTTCTATAGAGATGATAGTTTAGACATCTCTGAATGAATTGGATGCCATGCATGACATCCATATGAGAGTTTTGATCTGATGAGGCTATTTAAGAATATGATTTGAGTTCTTAGGTTAATATTTTGATTTGTAGCATGTTATGGTGATGGAAAAATGTATACTTAATGCAACCTATCTTTTATTCAATTTCTCTTATCTTTTTAATGGAATTGTTATAACTAGTATATTGCGACATTTGAAGTGTTTAGTATTTATTAGTGCCACATTCTAAATTTTATTATAGATTCAGGTTAGGTGCCATCACGGATTTAATTCCAATTGTGATCATTGTTTCTGTTTTAGGAAGTCTTATGCTAAGTCTGTCTTGAAACACTTATTCAAGAATTTTGAGTTATTTTTGTTCAAGATCATTCCTATGTCAATTATGAATACCATCATCATTAGCATATCCGCCATCATCATCATCATCAGTACGTTTGACCTAACTAAAGGGACACAGGAAGGATATTTTTCATTACTAGATACATTTGGGATGTGGTACAAAATTTTGAGATACTTTAGGCTCATTTTTTTTTTTATATAAAAGAAATCTGTAAAAAACATATCAAACTAGAACTTGGGAGATGTGGGTTAGGTTTATTTCAGCAAGACTACCCCTGTTTGAACAGACTCCTAAACACACAAACATAGACAAACTCCATACATTTGGGAACATGAATGGGACATAGTCAGGGATGGGATTAGAAATTCTAGATACATTCCAAACATATTCCATTATGTTTGGGGTCAGATTCTATTTTGCCTTATATTACTTTCTTTTTCTCACTCCTCATGTTCTCCCCTTCAATCTGTAGGGTGGCACAAGCTTGGAAATTGGCCGAGTACACCACCCTGTTTGTTAATTCTCAGTTTTTGTGACAGAAGTGTATATGTCAAAGTTTCAGTTACCATCTATGTATTTGTATCAGCATATATCCATTTGGAAAGAATACATTAATATGTATGTAGATTTCATACATAAATATATACATACACCCACTAACGTACAAACATATATATTTACTTTTCTACTTACGATCGCTCCTTTTCACGCATGACCATCACAAGGTATCAATTTAAGACTTGTGCTTTGAACGATATGGTTCTTTAAACTAAAGAAACTTTTTAAACATCTGTCACAAAGTTGGCAAATTTGAGGGACATACAATTTGTTGACATTAGGCTAGTTTTAGTGACATTTAGCAGGTCTTTTGAGCCCAAACTTCTGTAATCTGACAAGATCATTTAGTATTTAATGCCATTTTGTAATTGGTTGGTACAATTACTTTATATGTCACCTATATGTTCTAAAGATTGTTTTGGACACTTCATTAACCTTTCCCCCATGAAGCTTCTTCCACAAGATGGCACAATCATCAGTCATGTCTACTGATATTTGAAAGGTTTAGTAATTCTTTCAGGTCATCCTTATAATTCTTCTTTGGTTTATAGATTGGTTCCTTTCTCTTAGGAAGCTCTCCTTACAAAAGCTCCTTTTGCATCTTGTTCTTGCTCATGAAAGGAAACTTTCCCCCATGAAGCTTCTTCCACAAGATGGCACAATCATTTGCATGGAATTCTCAGTCATGTCTACTGATATTTGAAAGGTTTAGTAATTCTTTCAGGTCATCCTTATAATTCTTCTTTTGGTTTATAGATTGGTTCCTTTCTCTTAGGAAGCTCTCCTTACAAAAGCTCCTTTTGCATCTTGTTCTTGCTCATGAAAGGAACCTTTCCCCCATGAAGCTTCTTCCACAAGATGGCACAATCATTTGCATGGAATTCTCAGTCATGTCTACTGATATTTGAAAGGTTTAGTAATTCTTTCAGGTCATCCTTATAATTCTTCTTTTGGCTTATAGACTGGTTCCTTTCTCTTAGGAAGCTCTCCTTACAAAAGCTCCTTTTGCATCTTGTTCTCCCTTGTGAACCTTTCCACCTTTTTTTAGAAGACCCAAATGCAGAGATCTGGTGTACAGTGTGACACAAAGTCCCCCCAAAACACTCCTCAGGTTATGAATTCGAAGTTATCCTTCTGCTAGACAGGTTTCCACCCAAGGCTACAAGAAACTATCTGTCCTACTATTTACACATAGTCATACTTTTCCCCAGTGATCTCTGATTCCTCAATCTAAGCCGCTATCCATTATTCCACTATATATTTATATATAAAAATTCTTCAAAAGAATCTGATAAATTATTACTGATTTTATTCTGTTACTATGGTGTGAACAGAAGTATATGAGAGAAATATACAGACACACATACACTTAACACTTATATATATATGTATATGCAGTGTTGATCTTTGTTCACACTGTATTCTATCTCCTTCATATTGACTCATTATCTCATAAATATTCTTCTTCTATTTTCTATGTCCATTCAGGACATTAGTCATCATGGCTCTCCACAATTCTCTGTCCTTTGTAGCTCTTAGTAAAGTTTATCTTTTTGGTATCTCTCCTAATCCCTGTTCTGCCAACCATTTACACAAGCTCATTAGAGAAGATTATCCATTATGCTTATCCACAGCTTTCTTTTGTCTTACATGCTTTCAATATATTCTGTGAGTATCAAATTTTCTAAGCACTTCTTCCTTGTTATATGCTCAAGGAATTGCAACTACCTCTTTTTTAGTTTCTATTTTCTCTAACTTTATTATTGCAGATATATTCAATCCATTGTATTCTTTGCATCCTTCTGAAGAACTACATGATCCATTATTGTGCATAATTAGACTGCAATAAAATTTGTATTTAATATAAATACAACCTTATGAAAAATTGAGATGTAGTAGATTGGGGTGGGGGTCCAGTATCATAGATTCAAGGGGGTCACGGCCTTGCACCAGCACTGTATATGTAAATAGGATTAATACAAATAGGAAATTTGTCACTTAGCTGATTGATGTTATATTCAACACTCTGCCTCCAAGTTTCATAGATTAACCTTTTTTATAATCATTTGGTTCACTGTTCAGAAGGTTTCAGCAATTGATTGCTCATTTTTGTTATTTCTATATCCTTCTTTTCTGAGGTGCCATGCAATTATTTAACACTGGAGTTTTCCAAAAAATGGCTTATATTTACTATACATACATACATTATATTTACAAAATTAAGTGTAGTACTAGATTGGCAGCTAGGTCTCATCATTTTACAGTTGAAATGGCTAGATGCACTGCAAGTTCTATGCTAAAAGTTTCCTCTCTCAAACTTCTTGTTTGTGGAACTCTCTTCCAGTTTGGTTTTTTTATGGCATGCCACCCCCTTCAATGGGTTAACACTGACAAGATTTTTAGGATAGGTTTATATAAATAGAATATGTATTCTTTGTAAGTAGAGTTTGCTGATTAGGTTTCATTGATGGGTTTTTGTAAAGAGGGTTTTTGTCAAGAGTCAACTGTATAGCTGGTAATATTTTTTTTTTTATCAAAAATGTATTGCTGGTATTTTTACTATAAATATCTACTTTTATACTTTCATAGTGTTTTGACCCCAGTTTGGGGGTTAACTATTTACCCATAGCTGGAAAACTAACAGGTGAACCACCCCAGGTTAGAGTGGATCTGGTAATTAGGAGGTTGTTTACACTTTCCTACTCCATGCCTTCCCATCACAGTCCAGATTTCAAAATCTCTCCCTACCCTAGTGTTAAAGTCACCAAGAATGACAACCTTGTCTGCTGAGGGTTTTCTTTGATCACTTCACGTAATGCCTGTTTCCTTCACAAGAATACAGAGTCAGAGCATATATTTTTTTCCAGTAGCAAAAGGATGACGACTGGGCCCAGGCTATGGCACCCTGAGTCACCTGCCAGGCCAGACCATTCCACAACTAGTCACAATGCCTGTATTGCCATTGATGCCAATATCATTAGAGACTTTATGGAATGGGTTTGCCTTTTTTGGTTACAGCCATCCTCTGTGTCAAGACATAGTAAGGTTCTGAAGTCTTCAGAACCTTACTCTTACATTTACACACACACACATATATATATATATATATATATATATATATATATATATATATATATATATATATATATATATATACATATATATATTATATATATATATATATATATATATATATATATATATATATATATATATATATATATATACACACACCCACATGTAAATATATACATACACACTCACACAAACATATATATATATATATATACATAAACATATATACATATATCTATCAGTTATGTGCCATGTATGATACATGCTTAGGTGGTCATATATCATTCGATACATGACTGATGTGGCAGATTTTTTTCCCAGAGTAGGTTGCCATTTCTTTCTGCAGTAGACCAGTTGCGATCCAAGGCTATAGAACCCAGTCTGTTCTGCTATTTACCTACAGATAGGAAGAGAAGAAGAGGATTCATACCTTTCCCAAGGATAGTAACACACAAGTGAATATAATGAATTTGACTGGAATTTGAACTGGGATATATACATATATACTTATCTATATATGCATATACATATGCGCGCACACACACACATATATGTACACATAAACATATATATACACACATATCCATACATACATATATATATATATCTACATATGTACATATATATTTATAGACATATATAAATAGATATATCATGGCTTGGCTTTGCAAAATAATTTCAAAGTAGGAGACAGAATGGTTGGTGATGAGATGCCAGGCATCACAGTTCTCAGCTAGGTTTGACCATTAGAAATGGATAATGTGACAGGCAACAAAGGATATTTTAAGGCAATCTATGAATCATTTCTTTGGTGGCCTTTTGCTGTGATAGCCAGTGGAGAGCTCACAATACAATAAAATTTTAGGCAGGTGATGATTTTCTATCCTGGAAACATGTCCAGCCCAGTAGAGCTGGGACTTCAGCAGCATGGCCTCAATGCTGGTGATCTTTGCCTTTTCAAGAACTTCAATATTGGAGATAAAGTCACTCCAGTGTATGTTAAGGATTTTGTGGAGGCAGCACTGGTGAAACCATTCCAGGAGTGGTGTTGGTAATTGACCCATGACATTAGGAGAGTGGCAAGGATGATAGCTCGATACACCCTGATCTTAGTGCCCTTCTTCAGGTGTCTGTTGTACCACATGTTTGTACATTCTGTGAAATGCAATACTTGCCCTTGTCAGTCAGTTGTTGACTTCCTTGTCAATCTCAGCAATCAATGTGATGGTACATCTAAGGTAGGTAAACTGATGGACTGCCTTCAGCTCAGTTGCACCAATGATGATGTGGGGAGGGTGATACTCATCTTGAGATGCAGGCTGGTAGAGTACCTCTGTCTTCTTTAAATTGACTTCAATCCCAAAAAGATTGGCAGCTTCTGTGAAGCAGAAAGTGGTTCACTGCAAAGCCCTTTCTGTGTGGGCAACAAGAGCAGTATCATCAGCAAAGCAGAGGTCTCAGATAAGTTGCTCCAGGGTCTTTGTCTGGGATTTTAATCAGCATAGGTTAAACAGGGCACCATAAATATGGTATCTGATGTAGACTCTGTCATCTTCAAGATCATTCATGGCTTGTTTGAGCATCATGCTGAAGAAGATAGTGAAGAGAGTGCCAGCACATAATGCTGCTTTACACCATTGGTGATTGATGAGGGCACTGAGATCACCATTGTGTTTAACTTGGCCATGCTGATCCTTATGCAGTTGGGTGATCATGTTCAGAAACTTTGAAGGGCAGTGGAGTCATCCCATAATCTGCTATATTCCTCTTCTGCTCACTGTATTGAATGATTTCATCAGATCAATGAGTGCCACATACAGCCCTTGTTTTGCTTCTGACACTTCTCCTTCAGCTGCCAGAGAACAAACACCATGTATGATGTGCTCCTGTTGGTTCTGAAGCTGCACTGATTCTCTAGAAGTTGCTGTTCCACGATGGCAGGTACCAACCTGTTCAGCAGAACCCTTGCAAGGATATTTCCTGTGATTGAGAGCAAAGTAATCCCTCAGTAATTGGAGCAATCAGATTTTTTTCCTTGTATACAGAGAAATGATCACTGGATCACAGAGATTTTGTGGTATTTTCCCTGCTCCCAACAACAGCAAAAGAGCATGTGGATTTTTAAATGCAACATTGGGCCCCCATGTTTCCAGATTTCAGGTGGGATGCCATCAACTCCTGCTGCCTTGTCACACTTCAGCTGCTTTATGGCTTTTGTAGTCTCTTCAATGGTGAGCAAATCATCCAGTTCCATTTTTACTGGTTGTTGGGACATGCAGAGAATTGCTGGTTCCTGGACAGAGTGATTAGCACTGAAGAGGGCCTGGAAATTATTCGACATATGGTTTAAGATGGATGCCTTGTTTGTAAGGACCATCTGCACTGTACATAGGCCTCTGGACATGATACACAGGGCTGTATACTGCCTTTAAAGCTTCATAGAAGTCCCTGATCTCCAGTGTCTGTATACAGTAGAATCTTTTCAGCCAGTTTGGTTCACCACTTTACCTCTCAAAGCCTGTGCTGGAACGTCATGGCATACGAAATGGAATGCAGCTTTCTTTACAGTACAAGCTGGCTGAGCTAAGGGAGCTTGATGAGTTGATCTCTTCCTCACCAGCAGTTATTGGATTTCCACATTGCTCCCATCAAACCAATCTTTGTTCTTCCTTGAGGGGAACCCAAGGACTTCTACAGATGTCTGCAGAATGCTAGTTTTGAGTTTTTTCCAAAATGTTTCAGGAGAAGAATCTGCAGAGATGCTTGCATCTTCAAGCCTTGACTCAAGTGCTGCTTGAAAGTTAGCTTTCACTTCATCTGATTTAAAACTGCCAACCTTGAACTCTTTACAGAGAGACCCTCCTTTTCTTGGCTTGAGCTTAAAGCAAAGCTTGAGTTTGCAGTGAACAAGGCAATGGTCGGTATGACATTCTGCACTGGGCATCATTCTTGTGAGCATGATGTGTTTTAGGTCTCACAATGGGGCACTATGACATAGTCAATGAGGTATCAATGTTTAGACCAAGAATGCATCCAGGTTGTTTTCAATCAGTTTTTCTGTTTGCAGATGGTATTCATGACGGCGAGCTGATGCTACTCACAGAACTCTAGTAGCAAGCATCCATTGTCATTACAGTTACCAACACCATGTCTCCCAAGAACTCCCTTCCTGGCCACAAAATCTTGGCCTACTCTGGCATTAAAATTGCCAAAGATTATAACCTTATCATCTTCAGGGACATCTCATAGTAGGCTGCATAGATCTCAGTAAAATTTATCTTTTTCCACAGGATCTGCTTGTAAATTTGGGGAGTACACATTACTTAGTGTGACATATTGAAGATTACTCAGTTGTAGGTGCATAGAGATAATGTGGTCAGAATAACATGTTGGCAGGTTTTCATGCTTAGAGTCAATGGAATCCCTGATCATGAAACCTACATGTAAAAGACGATACTCGGCTACAGAATTGCCAGACCAGTAGAGGGTATATCTGGTGCATACTGTGCTCTTGTAGGCAGCATTCCTCTGGGAAATGGACTTTACTGAGAGTAGCAATGTCAACATTTAGTCTTAACAGTTCATTTGCAATTAGAGTAGAACAGCATTCTGGTTGACTATTGTTGTGCATGTCCAGCATGGTCCATGTAGTCTTTTGATATCCTTACAGGTGGATGTGAACCTTTTTTTTACTAACATTTTACCACAAGAGAAGAGGCCTATTCATTGACAGCAGTTAGCCAACTGGGAAATATAGGAGATGAACTTTGTTTAGGCTATTTTCTAGGCATTACTCCTTATGGAGCAAGCAGTAGTGTCTCTAGAGAAGTTGGTTGGGTAATCAGGGTGCTGCCGAATGATGTTGTTTCCAGGTCAACATCAGATGACTAATATCCTGACCCACCTGCATGTAGGAGTGGGACTGCAACTTCCAGTTTCATTTTCCACCTGCCGCTTGTGCTTATCTCCCATTGCTACAGGGCTTGGAAATGATTAATGGACATGAACATCTTCCTCAGTGGAGTTTTTAGGTGAAGTGCAGTGTGGGTTGAACTGGTCCCACCTATATATATATATATATATATATACACGTACATGTATATATATACATATGGATATATATATATATATATATATATATGCATACACATAGATACACACACACACACACATATATATATATATATATATACATAGACATATATACATATATATACACACACATAAACATATATATATATATATATATATACACACATATATATTCATATATATATATATATATAAACACACACACATATATATATATACATATATATATATGTGTGTGTGTGTGTGTGTGTGTGTGTATATATATATATATATACACAGGGTGTTCCAATAACTTGGACTAATTTTAAATGTGAGCCACGTTTAAGTGTCTAGTGATTTTTTTTTCTTTCAGATTTAACAAGTTAAGACTTTGGCAATTTCAACCATAGAAAGATTAACAATGTGGGAAAGTTATCGAAGCCTATTACGAAAATGGACTTTCAAATAGACATACATACACACACAGACACACACACACATATATATATATATATATATATATGAAATTTAATTACAAACATCACCTTCTATAATTAACTGCCTAATACTTAAGATACCACCAAATCAAATAAGAAAATGAAATAATGGGCAAGTGAAGACATAAAAATATTTACTTCACCATTTACAGACACATGAAAACAATGAAAGAAGAAAAAAGGACCATGCTCCAATAAGAAGTGCATAAATTAGAGATGCTGAAAATAACATCAACCAGCTGAGTGAAAAATTTTATATTTGTATTAATCCTATAGATATATATATACACACATACATAAACATAAAGATTTTTTCATATCTATATTTTTTCATATGTATATATAAATATGTATGTGTAAAGCACTAATGAGCAGAAAGATCCTTTTATTTTTTTCTATGTGTGCAAGAAAATTACATTTCTTTCTTCCTCACACATTTATTTAACTTAGAACAGGCTTTAGACATCAGTTCTTTAAATAAGCAAAGAAGGGGGGGAGGAATCACAAAAAGAATCACATTATCTTCATTTCTTTCTTCAAGATGATTCCCATTTGCATATTGTAGTGTTTACATTTTTGTAGACTGTTAAGAGACCTAGAAACTTGTTAATTTAATATCAGGAATGCTTGGAATGCAGAATAAGAAGTTATTTTCGCACTTGGGTCTGTTTCTCAAGTAAAGAGTAAAGACTAGTAGATACAGTTTCTTTTCAAGTGAGGAAAATGTGTAAATATCTATCTTACTTATTTCTTACGAAAGTACAGAACCTCTAAAACAATAAGGGATATAGTTAGCACTAAACCTGATATTAACACCAACAGGACAGAAACAGGAATATATGAAATAGATTGTACAAAATTCCCAATAGTATACATTGGTGAAAACACCCAGAGACATAAAAAAAAAAAAACTATATAAGCATTGCAGAGATATGCTGCATAATGACAATAAATGCACTAGTAGAGGAAAACAATGCATAACCTACTTAGTGAGTGTGAGTAAATTGATGGTGGAACAGGGTTTAGGAGAGATCACAGAAAGAAATACAAAGGACAGGAAACTGTGGAGAGCCATGATCAACAATGTCCTGAAGGGACATGACGTGCAGAAGAAGGATGAGCTTGACTAAATGGATAGTGGAACAAGGCTTAGGAGAGATAACAGAAAGGCATAATATATTAAGAACTACAAAAGACAGGAAATTGTGGAGAGCCATGATCACCAACATTCTAAAGGGATATGGCATATTGATGAAGAAAAAGAAGAAGAAGAGGAATGAGTTTGAGTAAATGGATGGTGGAACAAGGTTTAGGAGAGATAACAAAAAGACAAAATTTATTAAGAGCTACAAAGGACAGGACATTGTGGAGAGCCATGATCGCTTATGTCCTGATGGCACATAGAAGAAGAAGAATGAGTTTGAGTAAATGGATGATGGAACAAGGTTTAGGAGAGATAAGAAAAAGACAAAATTTATTAAGAGCTACAAAGGACAGGAAATTGTGGAGAGCCATGATCCCTTATGTTCTGAAGGCATACGGTACATAGAAGAAAAAGAATGAGCTTGAGTAAATGGATGATGGAACAAGGTTTAGGAGAGATAAGAAAAAGACAAAATTTATTAAGAGCTATAAAGGACAGGAAATTGTGGAGAGCCATGATCGCTTACGTCCTGAAGGCATACGGTACATAGAAGAAAAAGAATGAGCTTGTGTAAATGGATGATGGAACAAGGTTTAGGAGAGATAAGACAAAATTTATAAAGAGCTACAAAGGACAGGAAATTGTGGAGAGCCATGACTGCCTACATCATAAAGAACACAAGAGATAATGAAGTTCAATGTAATATATCTGTGATATAGGTAGCACCAAACCAGATAGTAACAGTAACAGGACGGAGGTAAGAATTTACAAAACATTGTACAAAATGGCCAATAGTGTATATTGGTGAAACATCCAGTGACCTAAAAAAGAACTATATCAGCCTCGCAGAGATATGTGACATGATAATGCTTTAAATGCACTGGTAATTCTCCATAATATATCTGGCTACCATTTTAAATTAATAAATGCCAGTTTGACCAGGAGAGAAAAGGATTTACTAAGAAGAAAATGAATTGAGAGTAAGCTAATCCATAAAATTGCAATATAAATAATAACCAGGACCAGATATTGTATCAGCGATCATCTCCCAAGCAATAGTAGGACAATATGGGATATGAGCTGATAGAGAAAAACACCATCTAATCTGTATGGTGCTCTCTCTTAATATATATATTTTAAGAGAGAGCACCATTGGTGTCTGTTGGATTTTAAATCAACCCATAGAGATCATGACCAAATGCAGACATTTTAAGAAGTTCAGATTGGGATTATTTGAACTTGGTTAAAGTTAGAATTTTTTTTTCTCCCCCCACTACTTCTGGTTTTGAAAGTGCTTAAGTTGTTGAGCTTCGTGTAGTTGATTTGCTGAACAAACCACCTGAGGAGGCCATAGAGGTTGAAACCACAGTTGTGTATTCTGGTCAGCTTTCAAGATGGTATATATATATATATATATATATATATATATATATATACAAAAAATATAAAAAAAATATTTTGATATGCATTATATTTTTTCATCTCAGATGCTACCTGAATTTTAGCAAAAACAAAATAATTTCCATGCCTGAAGATGACTGAATGTAGAGTCGAAAGTACTTACGTATTAAAGAAAGACCTTCTACAGTTTATAATTTTAAAAAACAAGGATCATAACATTCATTGAGTGATTGGTAGGTTAAGTAGATTTTGTTTTATATCATATTGAATGTCTAATATCGAAAGCATAACTCTGAGTTTCATACAGGTGCTGCAAACTTCAGGTGCAAATACAATCTTATTGTATTTGCAATTTTATATATATATACATATGTGTGTGTGTGTGTGTGTGTGTTTATATTTGATTGTATTTGTATCAGATTTTATTTGCACCTAAAGATTGCAGCAACTGCATGAAACTCCGAGTCATGATATCCACATTGGATATTATGTATATTAACTAATATATACTTATAGCTTTGTCTCTTAACACTGAGCACTGTGTTTATAACTCTTGTTCTAAAAACATATTTATATGCATCAACAATTTTTTTTGTGCATGTATGTATATTTTTTTTATCCTACCCATACTCTATATATATATATATATATATATATATATATATTTATTAAGAGAGACAGATAGAATTTCTACCAATAAAGTACTCAGTAGTTATCTAGAGTAATAATAATAATAATAATAATAATAATAATAATAACAATTATTCACATTGGTGATCATGACTCTCCATAAGTTAAAATTATAATAATTCAAAATGCCAGTCGCACTAATCTCACAATAGTCAACACTAAACCTAAAATCAGAATCATACATATTATCACTGATCATCACCAAAGCAGCAGTAGCACAGTGCAGTATACTAGCAAGTAAATAAAAAAAACATAATTGAGATGGGCTGATTAAAATCCAATGGCTTTAATATATATAAAAATAATGAAAAACAACTTCTGGTCTCTGATCATTGGATCTGATAAGGTAAATCAATTTATTGCTCCTCTTATCCTCAAAACTCCCAATGTATTTTCCTTACACAGTTTTGTAATTAATTCACTCTTGAAGACACTAAACCTAACACCCATTGTTGGTGAAATATATCATTAAAAAGATTTTTCACTTTGTCCATTATCTCCACTGAAGGAATACATTTAAATGAGAAAACAAAGATAGAGAAAAGGGTACAGATACCAAAATAGTAACTTATAAAAATAAAGAACAAAATTTAAAGAGAAGAGAAAAAGTAACACAAAAAAAAAGCTGAGCAGTTATTATTTTTCTTCCTTCAGGAATTGATCAAAGAAAACAAAAACAACTAAGGACATAATGTGGATAAGGTATACATATATATATATATATATATATATATATCGATAATGTATTAATAACATAGAGGTGCTTCAAAAGTAGGTATAAAGTATAATACAAGTATTATATGTTTGTATAATCAATATATTTTATGCATGTTTTGTTTTCATTCCTGTATACATACTTTTGCACCCACACACACATATATATATATATATATATATATATATATATGTATATATAAAGTAAACATTGAAGTCAACACTTGATTGCATCTAGCGTGAAACAGACTGTTGCCTCTAAGTGTTGACTTCAATGTTCACTTTTATATTTACACATGCTCTATCTCTTATATTGAGCATTTTTTCTGATAAATATAGCACACCTTAAGACTATATTTCTTCATATATATATGTTCTAGAAGGTTTGGTTGAATAATCTAGACATATTATGTCTATTTATTTTTGTTTTAATCCTCTCAAATTCACAGATCAATTTTTTAATGTTGTTATTAAACTGATTAAGAAAAATGCTGTAGATTCAGTGATTTCTTTTACTTTAATATTTTGTCTTAACAATTCATCCCTGAAGATCATCTTGGATGAGATTGGAAGTACTTGGGAAAATAAAATAAAAGAAATAACCAAAACTATGGCATTTTTCTTAATCAGTTTAATAACAACACTAAGAAAGTGATCCAGGAATTTGAGAGGATTAAAATAAAAATAAATAGACATATGTCTAGATTATTCAACCAAACATACTTGAATGAAGATATACTGCATATATATATATATATATATATATATATATATATATATATATATATACAAAGAAATAATCACACATAGAATCAATCAGAAGTATTAATGTGATTATTGGCGACATCCATCGCTAGAAAACATAATATATGCATTAAAATCCTGTTCATCCATAGTGCGAGTTTGATCCTCAGCATATGATTTACATACAAAGAAATAATCACACATAGAATCAATCAGAATTTGTATGTAAATCATATGCTGCCTAATGTTTTATGTTTATTAAAAACTATCGATCCGCAGTACATAAAAAAATTCCTATAAAAAAAAACTACTACTAAGACATTACACTATATTATTGAACTATATACTTAGTTCATGACATAAAAACTAAATACACTTGTAAAAATAGAATACGTGGATTTAACACATCACAAGAAATATTTAAATAAAATTCTCACTTAAAATTTTGAAAAACTTAGCGTTGCGTCTTTGCACATTCCGAGATCTTACACAACCGTCAATAATAGCAGATATTCAAAAAATATCTTTCAGTCGACATACAGGTATATTGTCTCAAGTTTTTGATTTTATAAGGAAAAAAACACATGCCTGATGATGAATAGAAGACTATTCGTAAGTACTAGCATTTTAACATCAAATAAACTGAAAACTACAGACAACAAGTTTATCGACGAGGATCAAACTCACACTATAGATGAACAGGATTTTAATGCATATATTATGTTTTCTAGCGATGGATGTCGCCAATAATCGCATTAATACTTCTGATTGATTCTATGTGTGATTATTTCTTTGTATGTAAATCATATGCTGCCTAATGTTTTATGTTTATATATATATATATATATATATATATATATATAGTACATATTTAATTACACATGTACATAAATACACAAATATTTTATTCATACATATTGCATATGCACCTCATGTATTAACTCACAGACACACTCATACTCACACAGACTCACTTGAAAAAAATTCATTGTTAATAACATTTTCTTGACTGACCCCCTTAAAATGAAATCCCCCCTGTTGGGAACCATGGGTCTACTCAGAGAAGCTATATTGATTTAATAAATATCATCTACTAATTATTCAGGTTAACAACTACCTTCACTGACCTACTCATTAGGAAGGACTTTATAACAGAGAAGACTCTTCCAGTGATTCTATAACTGGAGAGCTTGAGCAGCAATCCTTTGTGTCACACCTTGTCAAATGCCTTTGAAATATCTAATGCTGTGGTCTTTGAGGTGTAATTATTGCCTTACTAATTCTGTGAGTGATGGTAGTTAGGACATAAACAGTGGATTGGGCTGATCAAAATCTGTAGTGCTTGTTGCTCAAGAGGTTGTTCTAGATGCTCAACAATTTCTTTGTTGATTATAGCCCCAAAAAGATTATTGAGAAAACTAATAGAGGGAAGAGTGTTTTTGAAAATCAGGCATATTTTTCACACTTTCCACAGGCTTGGAAAGGATTTCTCCTTCAAGCAGTGGTTAAATAACTTCACTAGCATTGGAGATAATTCTGGATTGATATTCATAAGAAATTTTGTCTGAACCAGTAGCTTTCTTAGGGTCAAGGATTTTGATAAGACTTCTTGGACTCTAATGAAAATATTACTAAGATTTATAGGGAATGGGATGACCTTTATCACTTAACAGTGAATTGGAGGCAAAGATCAAAGTAAAGTGCTTTGCCTTATCTGTTAAGGAAGATATAACTTAGTGGTGGTGGATGGAAGGCATTTATAATAATGTCCACAGCTGTTTGGGTTTCGTGGGAATTTTTGGTGAGTATAAAAAATTTCCATTCTAGAAAGAATCCAGAGCAGCAATTTTGGAGGTAGTGTACTTGGAGAAGTTTGAAAGAGGATCTTCCACCCGATAAGATGGAAAGCTGTCCCAGTCTGCCTTCGTGTAGTGACAGACAGAAATAGGAGATCAGGTTTGGACTGTTAGAAAATTACCAATAAATTTTAAATCTACTATAGTTACTGATTTTATTTTCTAGTATTGTTGCATTTGAGTGTCTGTATTTACATAAATTTGGTTATACATGTGTAAAATAAATTCAATATGCTTTATAATATATGGGGGACAGTTACTGAATTTTAGTAAGCTTTTCCATTTATGATTAGTAAATATAGTCTTAATTTAATAACAATATCACTTGACTGTTACAAATTAATACAGAATTTTAAGATATAAACGTTTATAAATTATTCTAATTGAAATTATAAAAAAAATGAAAACAATTCTTGTAAAAAATAAGTTATTCATTAAAAAAAATTTAAAGACAATAGTATACATAATATATTTTATACATAAAAGCAATTAAAAGCTTTTCCAATTAAATAATGACTTAGTTTTATTGCATTTTTCATTTTACAATTCAGAGCAGATTTTCTGTAACTGGAGTCCTGTATGACCAAAAAAATTTCATGATTTAAATTCTCTGAGGACTTGTCCTTATAAGTAATATGACCATTAAGTGCTACAAAAAAGAATTTCTCAAATTTCATAAACGTAAATAAGTAAAAAAAATCATAAAGAATTTCTAAAAAATAAACATAAAAGAAAATAATTTCATTCATTTGTGAATAAGTCCAAAAGGTTTCATTAAAATCCAACAATTAAATGATTTATCAAGAATTTCTAAATGAGTGTGTTTTACACCACAAAAAGTAAATAACAATGATAGTGAACATACAGTCAAAAATTACATAAATATTCTCTACAAAAATCAAATGCACATTAACTACGCACAAAATGAATATTCACTTACAAATATATTAAAGTAATACACTACCCCAATTTAATGAATGAACATTATCTATGAATTCAAATGCACCTTAAGGAACTGTATTCCTGATCAAAATGAATTCATAAATAATTATATTGGTCACATGACTACATGCCTATGTGGACACCTTATGTTACACCTATCCAACCACAGCTCTATTAGAACCCATTTAAAAACACACAAACTTACCAAACTCCATCTGAAACATACTAGTAGAAAATACAAACATAATAACCTAATCCACATGTAAAAAAAGATAAAAAATAATGAAACATGGCCACAGTGTGCTAACTGCATTTGGAAAATAAAACATCTCTATAACACTAACAGCATACACACACACCCAATTAAATTGAAAATAGTTGGATAGTTTCTATACACTCTGTGTTAAAAAAAGAAAACACTTGTTCAAACACAAGAAAAATTAAATAAAAATCTTAATTGTAGTACCTTGACTGTCATTTTTAATGAAACATGCATATATATATATATACTAGCAGCATTGCCCGGCATTTCCCGTGCTTGATTAAAAAATTGTACGATTCATACAGCAATCGCAATCACTTAAAATATTTTTGCTCTTCTTTTCCGTGCTGATGTTGCTACATGCCTTACTTCTTGCCTATCTCACACTGTGAATTTTTTCTAAGCTCTATACTAAACATTAAATCTGTTACGAAAAAAAGAACTAAACAAAATGAACACAAAATGATCAGCTTTTAAAAAGGACTCAGAACTGGAAATACCGAATGAAAAAGAATGTTAACAACAAATACTTTTTCACACCCAACCCAGTTCTGCGGAATCAGAATCAACATTGAGTTTAAGCAAGCGAATGAGCCAATTGGAGTAAAGTGCCATGCAGATTTAAATTTTTCCCACTTGTGATGAATGCAGGTATCGAATTTTTTTGCATGCTAGCATGCTAGTTAACATTCATGTCAGCTGTTGGCTCTCACACTGGCGAATAGAATCTTCCTGCCTACTCATGGCAGTCAGCTATAGGCTCTCACTCTGGCCAGTAGGAAATGGCTGCAAACTACATGAAAACTGCCATGGAAGCATGAAAAAATCAATTATTTCCACTATTGATGGGAGTTGGGAAATGCAAAGTTGGTCTTGGCCTTCCCGCTAACTTGGAGCATGTGCATGTAAATTTTGGTGCAAATCCGTTGAAAATTGTATTCATGCATTGGTTACACACACACATCCTGCCTTTTATATATATATATATATATATATATATATATATATATATATATATATATATATATATATATACACATATACACACACACACACACATATATATGTATATATATGTGTGTGTGTGTCATATATGATCTCTTTGATAGCATCATCATTTTCATCAAACCAGTCTCGATGTTTTGCTGGCATTTTACACGGAATTTCCTCAGCCACTTCATATATATTCTTCTTCAAAGAGTCCCATGAAGAAGTATCATTGATTTTAGTAAGTCATTGTTTTAGTGATTCCTGTATTTCCAGGGAATGCACTTTTGTGACATTCACACATGTAGGAAGCTTTCCATTGTTTTGTCTAGTTGCTGGTTTAAAAACAAAATTCATCTTGGCCCTTGCTAGGGCATGATCAGTCCAACAGTCCACACCATGCATAGATCTAACAATATAGACATCCGGTATATCTCTCTCGTGGAATGTATGGAGGATTGCAAATGGTGGGGGCACAGCACAAGCCAAAACTTTGTTACAAACATTGCCTTAAAGAGTCATTATACAAGTAAAATATTGGTCTGGATAACTAGGAGACTCTAGCTGAAGACTGGGTTTCTTGGAGAGCTAGTATTGCTGATGGCATCAAGATCTTCCATGAGGCATCACAAAGATATGCAGAATTGAAGAGAGGAGTTTGGAAGGCATCCCTGAATTGCCATGAGGTGTCAACCTGGCCATGTGCCCAATGCAATTAGATATATCTATCCAGGGCAGGTCTGCTAAGTCCCCAGGAATCATACCAATGCCAACAGATACATAATCAATGAGATGCCATTGGTGTGAACAAGGATGCATCCACATAGTTACAAGATCACCCCTGTACTTGAATTGAGTGCTGGAGATAAAAAGATTAAACTTGGTGTAGAGTTCAAGACACATTAAAACATTGGTGTTGATTTTCCCAATGCCATATTTCCCTCCAGGTCTCTCAATCTGCACCAGCTTAGGCGTTAAAATCACCAAGGAGGACAATCAACTTTTGAAATCATGTAGAGTATACCTCTCAAAGATTCATAGAATTAAGTCTTTAAAATGTCGGTACTGTCCATTGTTGGAGTGCAGGCACTAATGACTGTAGCATATCATGACCAATTCAGATGTAAGCAAAAGGTCATTAAATGCTCTCTGACTCCTTTAGGAAGTTTTGGTACAAGTGTGCTATATACAACAAAGCCCACACCAGCTACTCTATCCTCCTCAAGAGCAGCTACATCTAGAGAATATCTTTCTAGCTCCCTAGGCACCAGAGCTGTTCTGATTTGAGGAGCAGATCCCACAGAATTATCTATGAGAGTTCTTACATTCCAACAAGATGGTTTCAGTTTTTATTTTTATTTATTTTTTCAAGAAAGAATCAGATGTGAAGTTCGATGTTGCAAAAAGGCCTGTCCAAAGAACAACAGAGTAAACTGTACAAGAAGTTTAAAGCTTTAAAAGCAGAAGCTCAATGTGTTCTTCAAACTATGCAGGAAATATGGTGGTCGGAGCTAACAGATGAAATAAAGAATGGAATGAATTCAAATAATACCAAGCAGATGTACTACTTGATGAAATAAGTATTTGGCCCTAGATTCACCGAGACCGCTCCTCTAATGACAGAGGATGGTAATAATCTTCTCACAGACTTGGATGGCATGGACCAGTGATGGAAGAAAGACTTTAATGAGCTACTGAATAGGCTATCAAATGTGGACCCTGAGGTTCTTGAGAAAATACCCCAAAGACCCATAGTGGTAGAACTTGGCAGACAACCATCACTGGGCAAGGTTCTGTGTAGCATGGAGGGACTCAACATGGACAATGCTGTTGATGGCCTTCCTGCTGAAATATTCCTTTATTCAACTTATGCATGATCTTATTGTAAAGATTTGGATAGATAGAGAAGTGATAAAAAATTGGAGGGATGCAACAATGATACCTAGATATAAGGGTAAAGGTGATCAGGAATTATGTGGTAATTATAGAGGGATTGCTCTCTTTTCTTTGGCAGGTAAGATCTTAGTCTCTGTTCTCCTATTAAGATTAAAACAGAGAATAGTTGACAATATATACTGCCTGAGTCACAGTGTAAACAACAATTGGACCTTTATCAAATATTTGTAGGTCTGAAGATGGCTTTTAACATTGTTAATCGTGCTGCTCTTTGGAAAATCCTCTTAAAATTGGGTTGTACCCCCACCCACTTTCTCAAGATTCTGAGGTCCTTCCAGGATGGTATGGAAGCCTGTATCAGTTTTGGCAGTATGTTTACAGGGCCCATCAAGGTTGAAAATGGAGTCAAACAGGGAGATCTTCTGGCTGCTACACTGTTTTCTATCTACTTTGCAATTGTACTGCTTGATGCATTCAGGGACTGCCATGATAGTATTATGATAAGGTACAGGTCAACTGGCAAGCTTTTCAACATACGTAGGTTTGCAGCAAAGGCAAAAGTTTTTTTGAGTTTAGTGCACAACCTTCTCTGATGACTGTGAGCTGGTTGTACACACAATTCAGCATGCACAGGAGTTCATGAATCGACTATTAGGGTCATGTAAGGCTTTAGGAGTGTCCATCAGCCTTGACAAGACAGTAGTGATGTATCAATCTGCCTGAGAAATTCAGTATATAGAGCAATCAATTTATGTTGATGGTAGTTAACTTGGGTTAGTAGATAAATGTGTATACCTTGGTAGCACCCTCAATCACCACTCCTCCCTTGATGATGAGATAGTGTTATTGATTAATGCCTCTGATGCATTTGCAGCACTCAAGTTGTCTGGAGTCAGAAGGGCATAAAAAAGCAGACAAAAGTTAAAATAAATAATGCCTGTTTCATGTCATATCTGCTATATTCATGTGAGACATGGGTAGTCTATCGCAGACATCTGAAGATACTGGAACATTGTCATCAATGATATCTTTGGTCTAACTTGAAATCCACTGGATGTCTCACACTCCTAATACTGGTCTACAGAGGGCCAATTCTCTCTCTGTGGAAGCAATTCTACACAAATACAGATGGCAATGGACAGGCCATGTTATTTGTATGGCAGATGACAAAATTCCAAAACAATTAATGTAAATGGCTGGATTATTATATATATATATATATATATATATATATATATATATATATGTGAAAGTGAAAAAAAAAGTGATACATATATATATATCTACATATACACATCCATACATATATATATACATATATACATACATATATATACATATACACATACATATATACATATATATATATATACATATATACATATATATATATACATATATAGATATACATATATATATATACATATATATATATACATATATATATATATATATATATATATATATATATATATATATATATATATATATATATATATATATATATATATATATATATATATATATATACATATACATATATATGTACATACATATATATATACATATATATATATATATATATATATATATATATATATATATATATACATACATATATATATACATACATATATATATACATATTTATATATATACATATATATATATATATATATATATATATATATATATATATATATATATATATATATATATATACATATATATATATATACACATATACATATATATATACATATATATATACATATATATATATACATACATATATATACATATATATACATATATATACATACATATATATACATATATATATATATATACACCCACAAAAATTGTCCAAATCGTGTAACAGCATGGGATAATTGTTCATTCCACAAAATGCTTAACATCGAGAAAACCACTGAACTAGTTTAGTTTATTTTTTCCCAGGATTTCAGATAACAGCCATATTGACACCATTTGTCATAAGAATGACTGAAAAACTTTTTGAGCTATTGAGCTAGGAAGAGGACAGGTTAAAATCATTTTGTGTCAGCCCCACTATGTCTTTTCCAAGTGAGCATTGTTGAGAGTAAAAAGATCATTCAGGCCTTGAGTAATGGTAGCAACCTTCATACTTTGGCTTCCATCTTCAAAGTTCATTCAAGAACCATTAAGATAATGGGGGATAAGTTTAAAAAAGAGGGAACAGTAAAGAGGAAATCTGGATCAGGAAGTCACAACTGCAAGAGGATACAAAATTGTGGAGAGCCATGTTCAACCTACCTAACAAGCTTGATTAATTGGATGACAGAAACTGGAAAGGTTAGTAAAAAGACAAACATTATGAAGAGCTACAAAGGATAGGAAGAATGATCAACCTTGTGCAAAAGGACATCAGAACAGTGATTGGAAAGGATTGCTAAGAGCTAAAAGTATAGGAAGTTGTGGAGATCCATGATCAATCTACCTAACAAGTTTGTGTAAATAGATGGCAGAACAGAGACTGGGAATAATCGTGAAAAGATAAATATTGCTAAGAGCTACAAAAGATAGGAAATTGTGGAGAGTCATGATCAACCTACCTAACAAGCTTGTGTAAACAGATGGCAGAAGAGGTACTGGGAGTGATAGTAAAAAGGACAAACATTGCTAAGAGCTACAAGTTAGAAGAAGTTGTGGAGAGCCATGATTGCCTATATTCTGAAGAGAAAATGCATAAAGAAGAATTTGGGTCATCAGAAGAAATAAAAAACCTTGACCACTTGTGTCCATCTGACAACAGTTAAAACCTATGTCTAATGTACGTCTGTTGGTTATCATATATGATTCAACAACAAATTGTTTTCATTTTAGAGCTACCCCAAAAAATTAAAAATAAAGAATTCTAACAAAAATGAAAATACATTAACTAAAATGTTTTTTTGTTAGTAATTGTAACACTGTCTGACATATCAATCGCACCCTATTGTTGACAGTAGAGAATCAACACTATTAAATGTTTAAAATTGCAGGAAACAAATGCAAAAAAATTTATATGGAATAGATAACAAGTAGATAGTGTAATAGTTAGGGAGTTGGAAAGCAGGTGAGTCATGTTCAAATTCCTACGACCAGTTTGATACATTCACTTTCACGTATAGGAAACGTATGAATCTGTATCTTCTTTTTCCCAGCTATTGGTTATTAATCTTTAGTCATGGTTGGCAACCAGTCTAAAAGAAGGACAAAATATGAAACCATATTTTGACTCTTCTAGTATGAATTAAATAGTAGGTTAGGTTAGCTCAGGTTCCCTAGACATGGTTGGCAATCCCAGAGATATATAAATTATAAAATTGTATCTTCTCTAGCCAGGTATGCGTTAAAGATGCTATTCTGTTATGATGTTATATTCTTTGATGGTGAATATCTTTGTTTAAATGTCCATATAACCACTCAGAAGATAGCTCATGTGAGCTGAAAGCTTAGATCCAGGAACAGCATAATAAAAAAATATATCCAAATACTGGTAAATTTTTGTCTTTATTTTCACCTGAAATTAAAGCAACTATACAAAGTTTAGAACAGCTCATCATCAAACATAATAGACATTGATTGTCTGCTATATTTAACAATATATATATATATATATATATATATATATAGAGAGAGAGAGAGAGAATGATTGATTGATTGATTGATTGATTTTCTATGGTTTATCAACTGATTACAAGTTATTTAAAGCCAGAAAATATTTTTAAATTTTAATAATTTTTTTTTTTTAGAAATTATTGATTTAGGTTTTACTAATTAACCCATGGCTGTGGGGAGAAGAGGTGGATTCATATGTTTCCCAAGGGTATTTGCATGTAACAGACTATAATGAACTCAATAGGAATTGAAACTCCTATTAACAATTCTGAGGCATTATCAATTACGCCATCCACACATCCAAACTTATATCACCTGGTATACTGAAACAGTTATCCATCTCATTACTAACCAGACTAAACATTGCTTATCTTTGGGGAATGTATGGAAACCAGTGTTTCAACATGATATGGTCATAAGAGATGCATCCCTTTAATTAATTAATAATCATGCAAATCTGGTTCTTAAAAATAAACATGGACAAATTAAATTAATAATTAAATTAAATTAATATCTTAGAAATATCTTAGAAAGGCTTTAACTTCTTTAGTCAGTTGTGGGTGCAACATCTAACACATTTCTATTTTATTACTTGGATGAAACAACTTTAATGAAATACATGGAGAAATATATATAACAAAAGAAGAGCTGATTATTTGTCCATCAAACATTCTGAGTTTAACTCTGCATAGGCATATGCCAGTATATGTGCATGTCGGGGTTGTGCATGAGTGATTTATATGTGCTTGTGTCATTTAATATATATACAAATATACACACAATTTGACTAAGCTTGAAATAAAATAATACATACTTCTCTCACTCAATCAGCACAATCTCTACCCTAAAATTTTTTTGGTTAATTTGCAGTTTAGCACCTGTGCTCAGTTTGCATTAAAAATTTCCAGAATACTTACATTTATGTGTAATTGGACATGCTTCATTTGAATCTTGCTTGATAAATTTGATAAAATCTACCATTTTGGACTTATTCGCAGTAAAAGTTTAGATTCATTTGCGTTGTTGGCGGCAGCCATTACTGGCATAGTTTGCATACATTTGTTGTGGAAAGGTAAGTGCTGAAGAGAATGTAGTTAATGGCCTTGTTTACTGATCTTACTTGTCTCAATTACTGTGCATGAGAACTATATTGTGTGCACAATAATCAAGACAAGTGAATATTCTATTCATAGATATCCCACAGTAAATGTATGCAAACAGTGCCAGTAATGGCTGCTGCCAACAACACAAATGAATCCAAACTTTTACTGTCAATAACTCCAACTTATTAAATTTATCAAGCCAGATCTGAATGAAGTATGTACAATTACACATAAATGCATAAGTATTCTGGAAATTTTTAATGTGAACTGAGTATCTGTCTATATTTCTAAGATGAGGTATTATGTACACTATTTACATTATTTGGACTATTGTCCTCATCTTTGTTGCCATATTTATTACAATGTTTCAGCCCTTCAGTATCTGTCTATATTGTCTGAGATGAGGTATTATGTACACTATTTACATTATTCGGAATATTGTCCTCATCTTTGTTGCCATATTTATTTCAACGTTTTGGCCATGAAGTGATTGGAATATCAAACTGTTCTAGTTACATATGCCATGTTTAATGGATATCAGTTTCTTCACTTGAACTCACACTCTTTGGGTCATGTCACTGGATCTAACTAATGCCTTTACCCACTGTGCTATGTGTCCATAAGAACATCTGTGCATGAATTTCTGGGTATTATAAACCTAATGTCTTCAGCAACCATTTTTACCAGTGCTCATATTGCAATTTTTTTGCTGTTATCATGTTTTTACCAGAGCTCATATTGCAACTTTTGTTGTTATTATCACTTTTCTCTAGCACTCCTTATTACTGGTTCCCATATTGTATTCATTTCTATGCTTGGTCGGTAGTGACAGGACCCAAAGAGTGTGAGTTCAGGCAGTGGAGAACTTTCAGAGGGAAATTAGCAGGAGATAACTGATAACTGACATTCACTAAACATGGCACATGGAACTAGAACAGTCTACCCCAGTGAGCGAAATAAAGAGTTAAGTTCGACATTCCAACCACCTGAAGAAGGCTGGATTATACAACGGCCGAAACGTTGTAATAAATATGGCAAGAAAGATGAGGATAATAGCCCGAATAATGTAAATAGAAAACTGAGTGTGAGTGATAAACTGCAAATTAATCAATTTTTTTCTTATCTTCAACTTTGATTTTATAAAACCAAAGTTGAAGATAAGAAAAAATTTTTTTTAAACAATATAGGATTTTAATGAACTTTTCAGAAATTATTTGTTAGTAACTAGAGTTAGTTTAAGTTTAAAAAAAAAATTTGTAGAAATATTTTTGGTCTATAATTGAATTAGAATAAACATGTGGATATAAACATATATTTATGAATGAAATAGAAATGGATTTCTAAATCACAAGGGCCAATTTTCCTTTTTATTTGGCAACAACCCCTGGGTAACAGGAAAAGTGTATAAATCAGCAGTAGAGAGAAAAACTGGATCAGGAGGTCACAACATGAAGAAGGATCATCATTTCAACCTAGAGCTAAATACATTCTTTTTTATTCAAAGTAGAGTTCAATAGTGTTATAAAAACCTCAGAGAATTCCAGTAAAATATCTTTAATCATTTCTAAGATACAACGGTTCAAATCTTAATCTAACAATTGGACAATTTTGCTGTTACATGATTTGGACAATTTTGCTGTTACACGAAGTATAATATTCAAGCCTGTAAACAAAAATAAATAAATATACCATTTAATAAATAAATGGCGTGTCTAATCAAATATGAGTATCCACTAAAATAGCATTAAAAGTGATAAATTTTGTTGGATTAATAAATAAAAGATCCATTACTTCTTTAGAAATTACTTTGTCTACACTTGGATATGAAAATGGGCAGATATGAAATTCTGAGAGTCTATGAAGAAAAGGATTTTTCTTAAAGGCACTCCTCAGCCTTGCTTGAGTTGGTAGAAGCATGTAGGTAGCCTTGCTTGAGTTGGTAGAAGCATGTAGGTAGCCTTGCTTGAGTTGGCAGAAGTATGTAGGTAGCCTTGCTTGAGTTGGCAGAAGTATGTAGGTAGCCTTGCTTGAGTTGGCAGAAGTATGTAGGTAGCCTTGCTTGAGTTAGTAGAAGCATGTAGGATATAACAACAGTTTCTCCTGCCAAGACGGACACAGGTTTGAGTTCTACTAGAGGGTGCATATATTTCAAGATTTCTCAAATATTCAGACTGGTAGATGAAAATAAATAAATATACCATTTAATAAATAAACAGAGTGCCTACTTAAATTTGAGTATCCATTAAATAACATTTAAAGTGATAATATCTGTTGGATTAATAAATAAATGAAGATTTATAAAGTTGGATGTCCATGTCAACTGCAAGCATGCTGATGGCTGACATGGGACAGGCAGGTCTGGCTGCAGTGACTGTAATTAAAGGTCTGGTCTGGTATAGCTGCTGAGGCTTCCCAGTCCTTCCTCCTGCGGTGTTTCTCCTTCAGGTTGACCCTGTGAGAGTGTTCAAATGTGGAGATGGCCTGGTGGATGGTGAGCCGCCAGGCGTGATGGTCAGCAGCAAGTGTTCACCACTGGCAATGGCCAATGTGGCAGGTACTGAGGGACTTCTCAAGGGAGTGCTTATAATGCTTCCTTGGTGTCCCTCTGTTACAGTGGCCAGTGGAGAGTACAATGTACAGGGTTATCTTGGGCAGGCAATGTTCTCCCATTCTAGAGATGTGCCCTGCCCAGCATAGCTGTGACATCAGCAACATGGCTTCAATGCTGGTGATTTCCGCCTGTTTGAGAACCTCAACACTGGTGACATAGTCACTCCAGTGAATGTTGAGGATGGTATGGAGACAGCACTGATGGATGCACTTAAGGAGTCATAAGGTCCATATATTATATTTTATTTCTCCAGGAATGGGATTTTTTTTCCTGGTTTCTCAGATCACATTTCCAAGAATAAAAGAAAACCTATTTATATATATATATATATATATTATAATGAATCATTCATACAAAAAGTAAATTAGTAAAGTTAATGATATAAAATGGCGAAATCCCTTCGCTAACAAAATTTTAAAGATGCATTAACCTACTAATCACTCAATGAATGTTATGATCCTTGTTTTTTAAAATTAGAAGCTGTATAAGGTCTTTCTTAAATATGCAAGTACTTTCGACAGTACATTCAGTCATCTTCAAGTATGGAAATTATTTTGTTTTTGGTAAAATTCAGGTAGCATCCAAAACAACAAAATATAATGCGAATCAAAATGTTTTTTTTTAAATGTGTTATTGATAATGGATAATGATATATATATGGTCAAACTTAAAATATTACATGTGTGTGCATGTTTATATTAAATAAACTTCATTATATGCTAACACTAACAATCAACAAATAACATTAAATTCTTGCACTGGCCACACATGTACCACACTCTCTCATGGGTTAACTTGTCATTTGTCAAAATTTAGTGCAATTCGGACACATATAGATGCACATATGACAAATAAACAAAATAATATTAACATTAAATAAATTTTAGTTGACAACACCAAAAATTTATACAGGACAATGAAAAGAAAGATTCCAAATTCTGGAGGCTGTTGGAATAAAAGAGAAGCAGCCAGCATCATATAGAGTGTCTTTCTCCATAGGGGACTGTATATTGAAATGTGTCTAGTTTACAAAACACACACAGACACATTTACATACATAAAATTTCAGTTTGACCATTTATATGTTGCCTTTGAGTGAGTTGAAATTGATTCCATCAAATGTAAGAATGCCAAAATTAAAAACCAGTTTGTTAATGAGACACAGAACAATCCTTGAGAATGAATGGATCAACAAGTACTTGGGGATGGGGGATAATATAAAATAAAAGTTAATATGAATTTTGACAAATTTACAGATAAATCAAAACAATTTATTTGGAAATTTGAAAGATCTAATAAAAAATTGATAGACCGAACTTGTCCATATTATTTAAGAATATATCACTTATAATAAATAAGACAAAAAGATATCATAAATAATACCAGGTTGGAAAAGGTATAATTTTCATATGTATTGTTTTAGAAAAATATGAACATTTTTAAACAAATGATGGTAAAGATTCAAATTCAGTATAATTCCCCCTGTCCTCGCCATTTATCCACTTAACTGATGTCCCATTAGAAAAAAATTCTTCATTTTCTTCTTTTGTTTCTTTCTCTCACATCTTTTTTTTTTTCTCTTCTTTTTTTTAATGTAACAAAGAATGTCGTACAACTAGATAGTCACTAATGCCACCCAGTACAAAAAGGTAACCAAAAAGAAATTGTTCTTCACACAATAACAACTTACAACAATTGCAAAAACAAGGTTCTGGGGATGGGGGAAGGCTTCTTTTTTTTTCCCACTTGGAGACCCTGCTGTGAACCCAGTGTTGACAATACAACCTACCAGTCTGCTGTCTGTCTACCCAGGGGTCAGGTTGGGCCATCCAATCAGTCAGGTAGCTTAGTTACCAGTCAATGGAGTAGATTACATAAAAGATGATCCAACCAATTGTGATCTTTACATTGTAGGAATACCATTGCTCAAGTTCAGTAGGTTACATTGTATTTCAGTTAGGTTGTTTTTGTCAATCTCTTGTGTCCAATATCAGGCAGAAATAAATCTACACTAATTGCAAGGGGTGAACAGCGTAAATTGTCAGGTAAAAATAGGGGACTACTTCTGATATGCTGGTGACATGGTTGGCTCACCTTTGAGTCAAGGAATGAAACTTTTTACACTCTATAATCCACATTACATGGTTAGTTTTCAATGCTTAATTTTTTCCAACTTTATTCATCCAGAACCAGTTATCCTAAGAATGTTATTTTCATTTTATTCTCATAGACTGTAACTTATAAAAGACTCCTTTATTAACAACTTCCTTAAACACCACAAAAGGCAGACTTCATGTCAAGAGTTTTGTATTTATAGAATCTATGTTATAATTATCTGTAAATAAATATGAGAAACTACTCTATAAATAACATTTAATATTTTTTATTTTTTTTACAGTAAGGTTCACTCTGTACAAAGCCTGGAGGCCACTCAAGGCAGAGGGTTATATTAAAACAGAAAGCAGACTTCATGCCAAGAATTTTGTATTCATAGAATGTACATAATAATTATCTGAAAATATTCTATAAATAACATTTAATATTTTTTACAGTAAGATTCACTCTGTACAATGCCTGGAGATCAGTCAAGTTAGAGGGTTATTTTAAGAGGTAGTTTATACAGATAAGAAGGGAAGATAACAGTTAACTCTAGACTTGAACAGGTTAAGATTGTAGTGATCAGAGAAACATCAACTTGGGAGTGTGTTCCACAGAGCAGGGGTTCTCAGGAAGAACTGTTTCAAGGAACTTACTTCTTGCCAATGGAATATAGAAGGAATGTGAGGCCATAATCAATAAGGTCATCAAGCACCTAGAAAAGAACAACCTCTTCAGCGAGAAGCAGTATGGATTTCGGTCAGCCTGATCCACTGCCAACATCCTATCACCACTCACAGAATCAGTTAGGCTCGTGACAACAAACACATCTTGAGGAACATAGCACTAGATATCTCAAAGGCCTTCGACAAGGTGTGGCACAAAGGCTTACTACACAAGGTCTCCAGTTATAGAATCACTGGAAGGGTCTTCTTAATCATATAATCCTTTCTAACAGGTAGGACCCTGAAGGTAGTTATCAATCACCAGTCCTCCAGAGCCCTAGAGGTCAACACAAGCATGGCCCAGGGGTCACTCCTTGGAACAACCCTTTTTTGATCTACATAAATGATCTGCTTGAGAATATAGATCATTTGCTATCTTCTACCTGTACAAGAGTGAGATCAGGCCAAAAATGTAGTACCGTTGTATTTGGGTGGGAGCTGCCCAGACCTCACTCAACAGGTTTGATAGAGTTCAAAAGCATCTTTGAGCATTTGTGGATGACAAATTATTCTTCACCCTTCAACCTCTCTTCCACAGGTGGGATGTAGCAAGCCTCTCATTGTTCTACCACTACTTCCACTGAATGTGCTCAGACAAAATATATTCCCTGGTCTTGCTGAGGCAAACCTTCTCAGTAAGAACACGCCATGCTACTTACATAGTAGCAATTCCCTCTGTATTTTCACATTCCCTCTGTATTCCATTGGTGAGAAGTAAGTTCCACTTGAGCAGCTTCTTCCGGCGAACCACTGCCCTGTGGAACCAGCTCCCAACAGAATATTTCCCTGATCACTACAATCTTAGCCTGTTCAATCATTATCTTCCACTCCTATACACACAAATAGCCTCCAAACATAACCCTCTACCTTGTGACCCAAGTCCTTCTAAAGGGGGAAATAAAAAAAAAAAACAATATATATATATATATATATATATATATATATATATATATATGTTTATGTGAGTCCTGATGGGCGAGTGCATGAGTATGTGTGTCTGTGTACCTCAATGGGTGTATGGGCAGGCATGTATGTTTGCGTTAGCATGAGTGACATTACGACAACGATCCCCCCACTTCCATAATAACACTAATACACACAACCTACATAAATCCAAAATTTAAAAAAATTAATCAGTTTGTCTGATGATCACAAAAGCATGAAGCCCAGGGTCACAAACTGACATCAATCCAACCAAATATGTTAGCTCTATCTCTGATATTGAGCGCTTTCTAATAAGTACCGCACACATAATATATAAATAATAATATATATAATATATTACACACACACATTATATATATATATATATATATATATATATTTATATTTATATAGACACACTTTTCCCATATATATATATTTTAAGACATTTTTATGTTTATACATTATTTTTTATAGATACAAATATTTAAGTAAATGCTCTGTTTGTAATAAACAGTATTAACAACATTTACTGTTCTGAATGTCATGTCCGAGAGATTGTCATAGAAAATATGTGTCCTCCTAAAATTTCTCGGACATTCAGGTCGGTAAATGTTGTTAATACTGTTTATTATAAACAAAGCATTTACTTAAATATTTGTATCTATAAAAAAGAATGTATGAATATAATAATGTCTTAAAATAATTGTCGGACTTTATCCATTATATATATATATATATATATATATATATATATATATAGATCACATGTTCAAACATATATTGTTAAATATAACAGAAAATGAATGTCTACTATGTTTGATCATGAGCTGTTCTAAACTTCATCTAGTTGCTTTAATGTCAGGAGAAAATATAGACAAAAATTGTCCAACATTTGAATATTTTTATATTATTTTTATTTACTTATTTTAGTATTTTTTTTATTTAAATCTTTGTTTAAATGTCGATATAACCACTCTGAAGATGTCTTATTTGAACTGAAAGCTTAGATGAAGGATAAGCACAATAAAAAAATATCCAAATGGAACAGCTCATGATCAAACATAATTGACATTTCTTGTCTTATATTTAACAATAATGTTTGAATATTGATCTGCCACACCAATACAATATATATACATATATATGAAAAGAAATATAGTTTTAAGGTGTGCTATATTTATGGGATAAAGTGCTCAATCTCAGAGATAGAGCATATGTAAATATAAAAGTGAACATTGAAGTCAATACTCAGAGCCTCTGAGTGTTGACTTCAATGTTCACTTATATATATATATATATATATATATATATATATATATATATATATATATATATTTATATATAAAGAACAATAACAATACTGGACTGTTTTTTTGTTTTGTAATATTTTATGATCCTTTTGCTTTTCATTGAATATAAAATAATTAATGTAGTCGAAATGAATTCAGGTAGATATTAAAAAAATTCTAATATATACCAGCCCACTCCTCATTTGTGCACAGGTGTATCAAAATAACAAATTCAGTCTGATGAAGACTTGGAGGAGGAAATGCATCCCAAATAAACTAACTTTTTCCACTTTGCCATACATTTTCCCTATATATATATATATTTGAATAAAAGACAGACCACGTTAAGATTCCATGTAATAAGCTATTTCACCATAACCCCTTTAACAGGGTTCTGGATCATCAGACTTTACTTTCAAAAGCTGAAATGAAAAATGAGAAGAAATTCACGTTTTTGGACCTCATCAAGTATGCATAAAAGTTAACGAAGTGAGGAAGTGAGGTGGGAGAGAGGATATGAGTGTGTCATATGTATCATTTTAGTTTCTTATTTTAACCCCAGTGTGTCGGCTGGATGTTGCTCAAATCTAACGCGTCTCATCTCTAGATAAAAAGGGGGTGAGCGATAAAACTACCTTAAAGGGAGACGTCCAACAACCCCAATACTGCGTTAATTTTGGTTAAAATAGGAAACTGGGGTTAAAATGATTATGAATGATACCGACATATCCTCTCTCCCACCTCACTTCCTCACTTCGTTAACTTTTTATGATACTTGATGAGGTCCAAAAACGTGTGAATTTCTTTTCATTTTTCATTTCAGCTTTTGGAAGTAAAAGTTCGATGATCCAGAACCCTGTTAAAGGGGTTATGGTGAAATAGCTTATAACATGGAATCTTAACGTGGTCTGTCTTTTATTCAAACATATCTGCTCTGAATTTCACATTGAGCTCTCTGGATATCATCCTCCTCAGGTCTACCCATACGGATTACCTAAATCTGCATAAACTAAATATATATATATATATATATATATATATATATATATATATATATATATATTGAACAATAAAAAATATTAAAATATTAAAATCTTCAGACACACTGGGTTGTATATTAATATTCTTTCATTGTTATTATTATTTCATTTAGATTCCTTGACTAGTTTCGGCCAACATGGCCATCATCAGGAGAAAAAAAAATTCTGCTTGCTGGTAGCAGTGAACTACAGAAATGAATGTCTTGATGGAAAAAATGAACTTTTGTCTGTAGTTTTCATTTGTTTTTTTTAATTTTTTTAACATGGATTTTGGACAGTCCTTGTGTTGGTCAAAGAGTCTCCTTTAAGTTGTTATTTGAGATAAGAGCTGGATGGATTCATGCTGATTTGAATTCCCTTGGTCATTTTGACAGTTCCTGGAAAGGGGATGTGTCTGTGTTGTGTTTGCATTATTTGGTCCTTAGGGAGTGAGTGAGTATGATGTGTGTAAGCGTGTATATTACTATGGGTGTGTGGTATCATTTGGCTCATTAGGGAGTGAGTGAGTATGATGTGTGTAAGTGTGTATATTCATGTAGTTGTGTATATAAGTGTGAGGCCTCAACACCTTCATAAGCACGTCTGTCTTGTGTGGGTGAGAAATGTGGGTAGGTCCTGATTTGTAGGGTTATATATTAATACTATCTATATTGTGAAATTTGTGATTAAGCCAGTCTGGATAGTGTGTGTATATATATATATATATATATATATATATATATATATATATATATGTTCTAAGCAATGGGATGGATTTTTTTACTTATTAATCCAACAGATTTTTATTACTTATTATTATTATTATTTCTAGTGGATATCAAGTATTTGAATAGACACTTCATTTATTTATTTTCATCTACCAGCCTGCATATTCAAGAAATCTTATTAGAGAAAAATCTGTAGAATTCAAACATGCATTCCCCTAGGGGAAACAGTCATTATATTTGACATGCTTTTGACCTCTTCTGAGTTTAAAGTCACTATCCAACTTTGCTTGGTTATTGACTCACTCCATAGCTGAGAGGTCCAAAGCATATAAGATCAAATAACAGTTTACCCTGGGGGAATGCAGGTTCAAATCATGCTGGAGAGTGCATATTTTTCCCTAATAAGATTCTTGAATATTCTAGCCAGTAAATGAAAATAAATAAATATTGAGCATCTACTCAAATACAAGTATCCACTAAAAAATAGCATTTAAGTAATATATATATATATATATATATATATATATATATATATATATATATAAGCAAATATATGGATATAGATCCGACAGTATGAAGAAAAAATATACGAAAAAAAAACAAACAAAAATCCTAATATGCAATTATGTTGTTTTAATGTTAATATAATGTCAACGTTGGACGTTTCGGTCTAGTAGACCTTCTTCAGGACATATTCATAAAACATAATTAACATTAGACTATATTCAATTCAACATGTCCATCGTCTTTTCATGTTGAATTAAATATAGTCTAATGTTAATTATGTTTTATGAATATGTCCTGATGAAGTATGAAGAAAAATATACGGAAAAAACAAACAAAAATCCTAATATGCAATTATGTTGTTTTAATGTTAATATAATGTCACGTTGGACGTTTCGGTCTAGTTGACCTTCTATAGGACATATTCATAAAACATAATTAACATTATGACTATATTCAATTCAACATGTCCAACGTCTTTGACATTATATTAACATTAAAACAGCATAATTGCATATTAGATTTTTTGTTTGTTTTTTCAGATATTTTCTTCATATATATATATATATATATATATATTTAATGACATGCTTGCACTTGTTACAAGCAGAGACAAAGAGATACCTATTGCAATCAGTTGTGTCTCTCTGGTACAGACACAAGTGATTCCTGTAGGCTATAGTGGCTGAGCATGTGGGTAAGAACCAAGGATATGAACCTGGTTTAACTTGGTATTTTCTTACTGATATGAAAGCATTGATGCCAGCCTTCACCCAGGAGGAGACATTAAATGCACATTTCTGAACACTACGATTGAAAACTTCATTCAAAGGGATGTCACAAAGGAAATTATGGAACAGGTCCCAATCTGCACATTAACAACAGAAAGATATTCAGTTGGTAGGAGTTTCTTGGCTGGTGGGGGAGCAGGAGGAGATATTTACAGACACAAGCTCATTATCAGAGCTACCAAGCATATATAGATACATAGTACAACAAGAATCAGGAATATAGGTAAAAAAGAGATTATGAAGATAAGCATGTCCATCAGGATTATTGAGGAAATGTATGGGGGAGTCAGACACTTGCATGAGAAATTGAGTGATTGAAAAGTGAAGAGTATGGATGTCAGTGAGGTCAGTGACTGAGTGTTTAAGCCACCTGGTATGGTGGATATTAAAGTCACTGAACACAAATATATCTGCAAATGGATGTAGGGAGATAGCCTTGCCTATATTGTCAGAAATACTATCTAGTATGTAACAGTCTTAAGAAGAAGGGGAACAGTAGAGAAGAAAGAGATGGCTGACTGAGTTAAGTAGAGAGAGATGGAGACACATGTAATAATGGTCTGGAGATTCAAGAGAGAGTTCCCTAGCTAGCAGGTGATGTTTGTGGACATTATCTCCCAGGACATGCATGTGGACATTAGAGCTCTTCCAATGGGGAGGAAGATAGCCAGGAATCGTGAAAACAGAAGAGGGGATTGAAGAGTTAAGATTAGTTTCACAGAGAGCTAGGATTTCCAAAGACTTTTTGAAGAGGAATGATTCCACACTGCAGAAGTTGATACAAATGTTGGACATAGAAAAGTTATGCGGTTTAGGTGTTTTTTATTGAGCTGGTTTATGTTTATATGTGGTTGTTTATAGTCATGATGTTTTATTTTGGTAAGGAATGGCTGAGTGCAAAAGTAGCAGTTGGTCATTTAATGTAACATGTACAGGAAAGGAACTGGTTCAGACTGCAATGTAGCGTGACATCAGGATTGCCCACTGGAGGTGCTTACAGGGACATCATTCCAAGCACAACATGGCACTGCAAGAATCCTGATATTATGCAACTGTTGATCAGAGCAGCCTCTCAAGACACTATGCAAGAGTTCAGGTTTCTAAGCAACCAGAAAACTGCCAACCTGGTACCCTCAGTATTGAATCAAAGGAATGAATTAGTATTAAAATGTTGACATAAAAACAAATTTAAATTTCCATAGTATAGGTTTTACTTTATTAGCTACTATATTTCTCTAACTCTTCAAATGTTGAATGTATAACTAATTCTAATTTTTATATTTCTATTTTTACACCATATTAATCATATCTTATAATTGTCCCCTGTTCTAAGAACTTTCTTTCATTTTATCACTTACTTCTCTTTATCTATATATTTTAGGAAGAAGTTCATCCTTGAAAACTATAACATTTGATATGACAATTACATGTATTAATGCATGTAGTCACTTTGTGGGGAAAATAGAAACAGCCTACCTCACAAACGCTCTCGTATCTGCCTGGCCTGTGGGTTGAGAAAGGAAAGAAAAGATCCAAGATGGCGTCCGTGACTTTTAATATTCACGGTTCATGCAGTCACGCAAAGTCGCGTTACACACATGCTAATGAGGTGTGTCTGGGCTCCATAAAAGCAGGTTGCTTGGAGACATTGGCAGACCAACATTACACCCGTGCTTGGTGTACATCGTTTTGCGTTGCAGCGTGTCAGACATTTTCTGACGGAAAGAGTTGCGTCCCTTACACTGTTGAAGTTGACTCATTTGCTACAAGCTATTTTGGCAATTATTACAGCATGGACAGATTCGACTTGAAGTTAATACCAGAGTTCGACGGCTCCCCCGCTGGCCCGTCTGTGGTCAAGTGGTGGGAAAAGGCCGAGCTGGACTGCCGGCTGTGTAAAATTAAAGATCCGCACTGGTCATCCCTCTTAGACTCACCAAAGGAGCTTACGCTGTGTATCAGCAGCTAAGGATGAGCGCAGACTTGGAGGAAATAAAACAAGCTCTATCGCAGCATTTGGTGCGGACCCTTTGTCGCCTGGAGGCAGTTTTGCGAGCCACGGCTTGGACCAGATGAAACAGTAGATGTCTTTCTGGCCGATTTGAGGAAGCTGGCCGCACCGTTGGGTGGAGCAAGCGACCAAATCCTACAATGCGCCTTTCTGGCAGGACTCCCAGACAACGCAAGTCGACTGCTACGAGCATCGTCAAGGCTCAATGAGCTGGGGCTAGGCAATTACTGGCCAGAGCCGGAATATTCTAAAAGAGGCGGCGGAGCGGTCTCAGTTGCTGTGGAAGCACCCGACCGCCAACTGAGGGACATAAGGTGCTATAAATGTGGCGGACTGAACTACTTCTCCAAAGACTGCAAGCGGTCGCGGCGATACGCATAACCGAGGAACACGGAGACGTATGCGTTGCTACAGGTGCGACAAGCTAGGGCCACGTGGCAAGAAGCTGTCCGGGAAACGGGCAAGGGGAGGTTACAGCGCCAGTCTTCCCCAGACGCCACTGAACAAAGGCGCTACCCGCAGTGAGCGCGTGCGGATTAACGGGCGTGAGCGCTTTGCTTGTTGACACCGGTGCACCCAGACCCTTGTGCGCAAGGCATGTTGTGACACGTGGACGAGAAAAATATTCCAGTTCTGACTGTTGGCGGGGCTCGCTAACCTCTTGTGGAGTGGCGTCATCCAGCGCAAGCATCGGCTGGATGGGCCTGCAGTAGCTGTACAAGCCCTGGTCGTGGGACGGAGGCTTCTCGGCTATGATCTGCTCCTGGGAATGGACGTCATCAAAAAAGTGGGTGGTGTCCATGTTGACGAAAGAGGGTCAGGCGCGTTTCACTGAAACAGGTCTTGCTCTAGGTGCAGCAATGGAGCTGGAACGGCCTGACTTTCGCGGCGGAGTTCGACCAGTGCACAAAGTCCTGGGACGGTATCTTTGAAATGGTCAGGCGATCAACCGCCAGAGAAGCTGTACAACAGTGTGCCGGAGTATAAGATCCCCCGCGAGCTCGTGCGGAGTACGACAAGGAGTTGCGAGCCTGGATTAATAACGGATGGTTGGTTCCTTATCCAGAGAAGGAATTGGGGCCCCCAAAGGGCCTGATCCCGCTAATGGCGGTTCTCCAGCACAACAAACAAAAGGTGAGGCCGGTGCTCGACTATCGAGAACTGAACGAGCACGTGGACCCTTTTTACAGCCAGCGGACGTGTGTACCGAGAAGCTAAGGGAATGGCGACAAGCAGGATCAAATGTATCTGTGCTGGATCTTCACAAGGCATACCTTCAAGTGCGTGTGCACCAATCACTGTGGCCCTATCAAACTGTGCTTATCAAGGGGCAACGGTATTGCCTGACCCGCATGGGGTTTGGACTCAATGTGGCGCCATCGTTTATGCAGATGATTGTTGACGCCATTCTGACAAAGGATGAGTGCATACAGCAGGCAACATCTGCATATATTGATGGCGATTAACGCGTGAACGAGGGAGTCATATCTGCGGGCTGCGTGAAGGAGCATCTCTACAACTTTGGCCTCCTCAGCAAGGAACCGGAGACTACAGGATGGTGCACGGGTGCTTGGTTTTGCAGGTCTGGGGAGATGACGTTCTGTATTGGAAACGGGAAACGAACTCCCAGACATGCCCTCCGTTGTCTGTGGGTAAACATATTTTCCTTGTGCGGCAAGTATTGGGCACCTTCCTGTAGGTGGCTGGCTGCATGTTGCGGTGGCGTTTATCAAGCGGAGAGCATCTGGCGTCACCACTGGATGGGATGACGAAGTTCACGACACCCTCTCAACACCATGATGAGGAGGTCCTCGCCAGAGTACGCAAGGAAGACCCAGCGGGGCAGATGGTGTGTTGACAGCCAAGACCCTGTGTGTGGGTTGACGAAGCTCTCTTGCAACCGGGCGTGTCGATAGTTCACGATGGAGCCGTGGTAGAAGATGCTTGCTGGTTACGTCCAGAAAGGACTCCCAGCACATAAACCTAGCGGAGCTCGATGCTGTCATCAAGGGGATCAACGGCAATCCTCTGGAAGTCGACCACCCCGCGTCTGTTCACTGATTCCGCTTGCGTTTATAAGTGGATCTCTGATACCTTGACCGGGAGGGCCAGTGTGCGGACTAAAGCCACCAGCAAGATGCTTATCCGACGACGGCTTGACACGATCGTGAATCTAGTGCAAGAGTACGCACTGACAATGGAGGTGTCCCTGGTTAAATCTAGCCTCAACAAAGCAATTGTTTAATGAGGGTGCTGCAAAGGTGGCTTGACGCCGCTAAGAAAGCCATTGAGCCCGTGCAACCAGCCTGCGCTGCGTCCGTGAGTCCCGTTTGATTTAATCAAATCAAAGAAGTCCACCAACAAAGTGGGCACCCTGGAGTCAAGCGGACACTGTATTTCGCCAAGTTGGTTGACCCAGGAGTACAAAAGACAGACGTCAGGAGAGTGGTCAGAAGCTGCGTGGCGTGCCAGTCTGTAGACCCAGCACCCGTTCGCTGGAAGAAAGGGCAGCTGAGCGTGAGGAACCACTGGAGCCGGCTGGCGATAGATGTTACTCACCACAACGGCAAGCATTTCCTGATGATACTCATTGATTGTGATCCATCCAGGGTTGCGATATGGCGGCTGCTGCGTCGGCAAGATGCAGCCACTATCATCCATCAGTTAAACAGTATCTTCCTTGAACGTGGCCCCCCAACGGAGATATTAACCGACAATGGCACCTACAGTTCCGGTGCGCCCACGTACCGAGTGGAAATGGAATCATCGGCGGAACCACAGGACCGTCAAGACCATCGCAGCCAGGACGGGCTGCACAGTGTCTGAGGCGGTCTACTTATGCTAACGTGACGAAGGATGATGTCTCACCCTCACGGCGCCAGCAGACACATTGCATAGGTACCACGTCAGAGTGAAGGGCATAGAAACCAACCCACTGACGGAACTGAAAGTAACCGGAGAGAGGCTGAAGAAAGGCGATGTCGTCTGGATTAAAAACCGCACAGCAAGTGCACCACGAAATACGGAACGGACGCGTCACTGAGGTGATCAGCCCACAGGTGGTACGGGTCGACGGTGTGCCCCGTCACGTTAAGGACCTGCGTCCGGCGACACAGTTACAACCACCGCTGGACGATGAGAGCGAATCGGAATCTGAGACCAGTGAGGCATCGCTCTGGTTCACGCCAGCCCCATCAGGCAGTGACCGGATATCAGTAGCCTTCCAAGGCGCGGCGTTTTCGACCCTCAGACCTCAGACAGGAGCACAAGCAACGATGAGGCTCGCAGCGTCCCTCTTCGAAGAAGTACCCGGCCTGGCGATCACCACCTCCCTGTCAACTCTGTGATCATGACATCAGGGGAGTGTGGGGAAAATAAAACGGCCTACCTCACAAATGCTCTCGTATCTGCCTGGCCTGTGGGTTGAGAAAGGAAAAAAAGATCCAAGATGGCGTCCGTGACTTTTAATATTCACGGTTCGTGCAGTCACACAAAGTCGCGTTACACACATGCTAATGAGGTGTGTCTGGGCTCCATAAAAGCAGGTTGCTTGGAGACATTGGCAGACCAACATTACACCCGTGCTTGGTGTACATCGTTTTGCGTTGCAGCGTGTCAGACATTTTCTGACGGAAAGAGTTGCGTCCCTTACACTGTTGAAGTTGACTCATTTGCTACAATATTATTATATGAATTAATGTTTATATTTATGTTTTATGTATACTTGTGTATATATGTACCTGTGGGTTTATGTGTATGTATGTATGTGTATGTATATATATATATATATATATATAGGCTATATGAATATATATGTGTATATATATATATATATATATATATAGGCTATATGAATATATATGTGTATGTATATATATATATATATATATATATATATACATATGTGGTTCTGTGTATAGAGTTGCGTTTATATATTTGTCTCTAACATGTTTTGAGGTTCATATGGGATTTATTTATATACAGTGACATGCATAAGTATTGGATACATGTTATTTTCTGTTATAACTCTAGTTTATGTTCACCATTTTGCCTGATATTTGGTAAGTAATATCTTGTAAAGTTGTTTTAGTTGTATGTGGAAGGAAAATTAAAAACTCATGGTTGAATTCATTTTTTTTTTATCAAAGTTCAAAATTACCCTCTGCAAAAGTATTGGATACATCAATTTAATATTTTGTTGCATAGCCTCTGTTTTGTTTCACTGCTTCCAGTCACTTTCTATAGTTGGCCACAAGTTTTCCACACTGATCCACCATTACTTTACACCATTCTTCCTTGCATAATTCCTCTAATTGCTTGATATTTTATGGATTCCGCTTATGAACTTTAACCTTCAAAGTATTCCACAAATTCTCAATTGGATTCAAGTCAGGAGACTGACTTGGCCAATTGAGAGTACTAATACAATTATTTTCAAACCATTCCTTTGTAAGTTTTGCGGTATGTTTGGGATCATTGTCGTGTTGAAGCACGAAATTCTGACCATGTCCTAAAGAAGTTGCAGATTTCTGAAGGTTCTTCTCTAGAATCTCCCTGTACATGCTACCATTCATTCTACCATGGATGACTTGTAATTCACCAGTGCCCTTGGATGAAAAGCATCCCCCATATCATAATGGAAGCACCCCCAAACTTAACTGTGGGGATGGTATTATGCTTGTTGAAGGCAGTGCCATTTTTTCACCAAACACTTGTCACTGTGTTCCTTCCGAATAGTTCAACTTTCATTTCATCCGACCAGATTACCTTTTCCCAAAACTGCATACCTTTCTTTTCATAAGTTTTGACAAACTTTAATCGGTCTTTGACATGTTTGGTTTTCAGTAAAGGCACTTTTCTTGGTGATCTTGAATGAAAGCCTGTACGATATAGAGCTCTGCTAATGGTATCCTTACTTACATTAATTCCAGCACCCTCAAGCTCAGTTTTAATTTCAGAACGAGTAATGAAGGGTTTTTTTCACACATTTCTGCTGATCCACCTTGAAGTACTCTCATTTATTTTTCTCGGTCTTCCATTTCTTGGAAGGTTTGCTGTACCGTCGCCATACTTCTTATACTTTCTGATGATATTTCCTACTGTACTCAGTGCTAGATTCATTTCTTTGCTAATTTTTTGGTAACCTTGTCCTCCTTTGTGACGTTCAATGATTCTATCTCACGTATCTCTGGATAATTCTTTAGTTTTTGCCATTTTTAATCCTTGAATTGCAGAATGCACATCAAAGAGTCAGATGATTAGTAGCACTATCTTGTAAACAATTGTGTGCTTCTCTGATTGGTCAGAGATAACATTCCAATACTATCAAAAATTTGAATATTTAAAGTCTTTTAAAATACAAAGTTTCAATTGGAAATTTGACAAAAGTGTCATGTATCCAATACTTTTGCATAGGGTAATTTTGAATTTTGATAAAAAAATGGATTCAACCATGAGTTTTTAATTTTCCTTCCACATACAACTGAAACAACTTTACAAGATATTACTTACCAAATATCAGGCAAAATGGCGAACATAAACTAGAGTTATAACAGAAAATAACATGTATCCAATATGTATGTGTGTCACTGTATGTATATTGTATATATGAGAAAAATATATATTTATATGCAGGTATGTGTATATGTGTGTTTTATTTATGTAATGTATATGTGCTGATATGTGTCTGTGTGTATATATATATATATATATATATATATAAGTGTGTCACTATATACATGTATGTTTATAATTTTGTATGTATTTTGAATTATTGGAATTATGTATTTTGAGTTATTTGCTTAATTAGACATCTTCTATTTTCACTATTGGTGTTATTATCACTATGTATATATATAATTAGAAATATAAAAGAAGAAAGATATAATTTTTTCCAATTTGGTACCACATATGTAAGGTATTTAATATATCTTTTATATAAATATGGATACCTATATGTGTTAGAAATGTAAATTGGATTGTTTTTTGTAGATATATATTTGATTGTTTCTTTGTAACTTAATTATTTTTATTTAGATTCTATATTTTTAATATTTCATTATTATTATTATTATTATTACTACTAATATAATTATCATTATTTGTAGTTTGATTATTATTAGTAGTAAAACTTATTATTATAATTAATACTATGTATTTCCTTTTTCGAATTTCTTTCCTTCTCTATTTCAACAATCACCATCTGAAGAAATCTTTTCCTTTTCAGTGTGTATCTTAAATTAGGTCAACATCTCTACACCTCAACATATTTTTTTATACAACTCAGATAAATCCGTCTTTCATTTTTAACTTTTGAATATTTTCACTGCTCTCTCCTCCCTATCTGAAGAGATACCCTTTCTTTCCCTCCACTTCTCCAATTTTAAATCTGCATATTTAACAAAATTTTTGATTTTGAAGCCTGGTTAGATTTTATCCATTTTTTGATTTTTAAGCCTGGTTAGATTTTATCCATTTATATTTGTGTGTAAGGAGTCATTCTGAAGAGTTGAGATCTCTTGATCTTAACAAAATAAATATCACCATGGTTTTTTAAGAGTTCATTTTCATTATAATAATAATTTATTTATATATATATATATATATATATATATATATATATATATATATATATATAAGACATTATATGATTATACATTCTTTTTATAGATACAAATATTTAAGTAAATGCTCTGTTTATAATAATATTAAACAACATTTACTGGCTTGAATGCCCAAGAAATTTTCATAGAAGATATTCGCCCTCTGAAATGATGACAATTACTTTTCAATATATCAACAAATACGCGGAAGACTAATATAGTCTGTTTTTGTTGCATGAAAAACTTCAAAGTAACGACTAACTTGTGTATACTAATTGTCATCTTTGATAATGGCTTATATAAGCCAAAAGCTTAGATTGGATTTAAACATGAATCAATATGGTGATTTCCTTCTGTCCTTCAATGATAATGTTATTAAGCTTATCAGACAATATAAAAGGATCTTACTTAAAATAAATAGACAAAACTTGTCTATATTATTCAATGAAACATGCATCAATATATATATATATATATATATATATATATATATATATATCTGAGAAGAAGAAAAAGTTAATGTTCAGATGTGGATTAGACAAGGAAACAGTAATATTAAAAACTGTTCAATACATGAATAAAAAACAAAAATTTAACATGTAGAGCTGTTAAGAGTAAAAAAAAATAGGAGATAATAAAAGGTTGAAACCAAGGTAGTGTAATCAGCTTATCTCCTAATTTTTTAAGTTATATATATATATATATATATATATATATATATATATATATAATTTAAATAAAAACCGACACATTTAAGGTTCCATGTAATAAATTATTTCACCACGGCCCATTTAACTTTATAATCTTTATGAACCCCCAAAATAACACTTTCAAAGTAAAACAAAATAACAGCATCTGTTTCTAGCCTTTTTTACAAAGAAAATTAGTGACATCTTCTCTCTTAACTTCCTTCTCTCTTTTTCGCTCTGTGGGTTTTTTCTTCTCTACCCCTTCGATATCAATCTATAACTTCTGTTAAGTTAACCGTTTAAATGTGTCAATATCTGCTAACTCACTCATGTCTTCTCTCTCCTCTCACTTCGGTAATTTACATATGTTTAATATGGCCCATCCTAATTGTGTAAATTTCTTTTCATTTTTTGTTTGGAAGTAAAGTCTGATGATCCGCAGTCCTTTTAAAAGGTCTGTGATGAAATAATTTATTACATGGAACCTTAAAGTGGTCTGTTTTTATTTAAATTATTTTCTCTGGAGTTAAATTGAGCTCTCTGGATTTTATCCTCTTTAGGTCGACCCATATGGATTACCTAGTTTTTCATAAACTATATATATATATATATATATATGTGTGTGTGTGTGTGTGTGTGGGTGTGTGTGTAAAGCCTAGTTTATACATCATACATCAGACCATCAGTTGAAACTTTTGGTTTTAATGAAATTATGTCCAAATATGTTTCTTCATATTTTGACAAAAAAAAACTCTTTTATGACATTACGAAAAGGTCAAATGTGTGTCAACAACAATTCTAAATGTTTGGTTACCAGATCCTTATATCAAGTCAGAATAGGTTAAGTGTTGTCGTAAGCTCATCTAAGATTCTAAGAGGATGTTTGTAAGTTTACAATCAAGTGCGACTTGACATCTGACTTTCACTTGACCACATGACTTGATGAAAAATGAAATCTGAGGTGGGGAAAAATTTTCTTTTCTGAAAGAAGGTAGGTGGTCTTTATATTTATTTAAGATATGAGTGTTTTCCATTTTAACTTCAAACTGCTAAACTCAGCAAAATCTTTACTTATACAATGATCTTCATGACTTTAGTCTGTTGTTCATATTAAATTTCAAATAAGATTTTATATTTAAATGAAATTTAGGAATTAATATTTTTTAAATTAATTTTTTAGTTAAATCGATTTTTATACTAAGATTTGAACAGATATTTGCAAATCATATAAATGTTTAACAGACAATATTCATATTTTAATTGATTTCTATATTATTTCACATTTGATTAAAATTTTTGATGAATCAATGTATAATAGTAATAATACCTCACCTAAGAAATTCAGATAGAAAGAATGCCTGAGAGTAGAGTGACCAAAATGTTATAATAAAGACAACAAAGATGAGGAAACTGGTCTGAATGAATCAATGTATAATAGTAAGAACACCTCATCTGAGAAATTCAGATAGAAAGAAAGCCTGAGGGTAGAGTGATCAAAATGTTATAATAAAAGACAACAAAGATGAGGAAACTGGTCTGAATAATAAATGTATAATAGTGACCAAAGATGTTATAATAAAGACATCTGAGAAATTCTGAAGAAAAGAAGGCCTGAGGGTAGAGTGACCAAAATGTTATAATAAAGACAACAAAGATGAGGATGAATGAATCAATGTATAATAGTAAGAACACCTCATCTGGAGAAATTCAGATAGAAAAGAAGGCCTGAGGGTAGAGTGACCAAAATGTTATAATAAAGACAACAAAGATGAGGAAACTGGTCTGAATGAATCAATGTATAATAGTAAGAACACCTCATCTGAGAAATTCCTGACCAAAATGTTATAATAAAGACAACAAAGATGAGGAAACTGGTCTGAATGAATCAATGTATAATAGTAAGAACACCTCATCTGAGAAATTCAGATAGAAAAGAAGGCCTGAGGGTAAAGTGACCAAAATGTTATAATAAAGACAACAAAGATGAGGAAACTGGTCTGAATGAATCAATGTATAATAGTAAAGAACACCTCATCTGAGAAATTCAGATAGAAAGAAGGCCTGAGGGTAGAGTGACCAAAATGTTATAATAAAGACAACAAAGATGAGGAAACTGGTCTGAATGAATCAATGTATAATAGTAAGAACACCTCATCTGAGAAATTCAGATAGAAAGAAGGCCTGAGGGTAAGAGTGACCAAAATGTTATAATAAAGACAACAAAGATGAGGAAACTGGTCTGAATGAATCAATGTATAATAGTAAGAACACCTCATCTGAGAAATTCAGATAGAAAGAAGGCCTGAGGGTAGAGTGACCAAAATGTTATAATAAAGACAACAAAGATGAGGAAACTGGTCTGAATGAATCAATGTATAATAGTAAGAACACCTCATCTGAGAAATTCAGATAGAAAGAAGGCCTGAGGGTAGAGTGACCAAAATGTTATAATAAAGACAACAAAGATGAGGAAACTGGTCTGAATGAATCAATGAATAATAGTAATAACACCTCATCTGAGAAATAGATAGAAAGAAGGCCTGGAGGGTAAGACCAAAATGGCCTGAGGATAGAGTGACCAAAATGTTATAATGAGAAAAGACAAAAAAGATGAGAAACTAGTCTGAATGAATGAAATGTATAATAGTAAGAACACCTCATCTGAGAAACCAGATAGAAAAGAAGGCCTGAGGATAGAGTGACCAAAATGTTATAATAAAGACAACAAAGATGAGGAAACTGGTCTGAATGAATCAATGTATAATAGTAAGAACACCTCATCTGAGAAATTCAGATAGAAAGAAGGCCTGAGGGTAGAGTGACCAAAATGTTATAATAAAGACAACAAAGATGAGGAAACTGGTCTGAATGAATCAATGTATAATAGTAAGAACACCTCATCTGAGAAATTCAGATAGAAAGAAGACCTGAGGTACAGTGACCAAAATGTTATAATAAAGACAACAAAGATGAGGAAACTGGTCTGAATGAATCAATGTATAATAGTAAGAACACCTCATCTGAGAAATTCAGATAGAAAGAAGGCCAGAGGGTAGAGTGACCAAAATGTTATAATAAAGACAACAAAGATGAGGAAACTGGTCTGAATGAATCAATGTATAATAGTAAGAACACCTCATCTGAGAAATTCAGATAGAAAGAAGGCCTGAGGGTAGAGTGACCAAAATGTTATAATAAAGACAACAAAGATGAGGAAACTGGTCTGAAATGAATCAATGTATAATAGTAAGAACACCTCATCTGAGAAATTCAGATAGAAAGAAGGCCTGACAAAAGGTAGAACTGACCAAAATGTTATAATAAAGACAATCAAAGATGAGGAAACTGGTCTGAATGAATCAATGTATAATAGACAACAAAGAACACTAGTCTGAATCATCTGAGAAATTCAGATAGAAAAGAAGGCCTGAGGGTAGAGTGACCAAAATGTTATAATAAAAAGACAACAAAGATGAGGAAACTGGTCTGAATGAATCAATGTATAATAGTAAGAACACCTCATCTGAGAAATTCAGATAGAAAAAGACAGTGACCAAAATGTTATAATAAAAGACAACAAAGATGAGAAACTGGTCTGAATGAATCAATGTATAATAGTAAGAACACCTCATCTGAGAAATTCAGATAGAAAGAAGGCCAGAGGGTACAGTGACCAAAATGTTATAATAAAGACAACAAAGATGAGGAAACTGGTCTGAATGAATCAATGTATAATAGTAAGAACACCTCATCTGAGAAATTCAGATAGAAAGAAGGCCTGAGGGTACAGTGACCAAAATGTTATAATAAAGACAACAAAGATGAGGAAACTAGTCTGAATGAATCAATGTATAATAGTAATAACACCTCATCTGAGAAATTCAGATAGAAAGGAGGCCTGAGGGTAGAGTGACCAAAATGTTATAATAAAGACAACAAAGATGAGGAAACTAGTCTGAATGAATCAATGTATAATAGTAATAACACCTCATCTGAGAAATTCAGATAGAAAGAAGGCCTGAGGGTAGAGTGACCAAAATGTTATAATAAAGACAACAAAGATGAGGAAACTGGTCTGAATGAATCAATGTATAATAGTAAGAACACCTCATCTGAGAAATTCAGATAGAAAAGAAGGCCTGAGGGTAGAGTGACCAAAATGTTATAATAAAGACAACAAAGATGAGGAAACTGGTCTGAATGAATCAATGTATAATAGTAAGAACACCTCATCTGAGAAATTCAGATAGAAAGAAGGCCTGAGGGTACAGTGACCAAAAATGTTATAATAAAGACAACAAAGATGAGGAAACTGGTCTGAATGAATCAATGTATAATAGTAAGAACACCTCATCTGAGAAATTCAGATAGAAAGAAGGCCTGAGGGTACAGTGACCAAAATGTTATAATAAAGACAACAAAGATGAAGGAAACTGGTCTGAATGAATCAATGTATAATAGTAAGAACACCTCATCTGAGAAATTCAGATAGAAAGAAAAGGCCTGAGGGTACAGTGACCAAAATGTTATAATAAAGACAACAAAGATGAGGAAACTGGTCTGAATGAATCAATGTATAATAGTAAGAACACCTCATCTGAGAAATTCAGATAGAAAGAAGGCCTGAGGGTACAGTGACTAAAATGTTATAATAAAGACAACAAAGATGAGGAAACTGGTCTGAATGAATCAATGTATAATAGTAAGAACACCTCATCTGAGAAATTCAGATAGAAAGAAGGCCAGAGGGTATAGTGACTAAAATGTTATAATAAAGACAACAAAGATGAGGAAACTAGTCTGAAGGAATCAATGTATAATAGTATGAACACCTCATCTGAGAAATTCAGATAGAAAGAAGTAGAAAGAAGGCCTGAGGGTGCAGTGACCAAAATGTTATAATAAAGACAACAAAGATGAGGAAACTGGTCTGAAGGAATCAATGAATAATATTAACAACACCTCATCTGAGAAATTCAGAGAGAAAGAAGTCCTGAGGGTACAGTGACCAAAATGTTATAATAAAGACAACAAAGATGAGGAAACTGGTCTGAATGAATCAATGTATAATAGTAAGAACACCTCATCTGAGAAATTCAGATAGAAAGAAGGCCTGAGGGTAGAGTGACCAAAATGTTATAATAAAGACAACAAAGATGAGGAAACTGGTCTGAATGAATCAATGTATAATAGTAAGAACACCTCATCTGAGAAATTCAGATAGAAAAAAAACCTGAGGGTACAGTGACCAAAATGTTAAAATAAAGACAACAAAGATGAGGAAACTAGTCTGAATGAATCAATGTATAATAGTAAGAACACCTCATCTGAGAAATTCAGAAAGAAAGAAGGCCTGAGTGTATAGTGACCAAAATGTTATAATAAAGACAACAAAGATGAGGAAACTGGTCTGAATGAATCAATGTATAATAGTAAGAACACCTCATCTGAGAAATTCAGATAGAAAGAAGGCCTGAGGGTACAGTGACCAAAATGTTATAATAAAGACAACAAAGATGAGGAAACTGGTCTGAATGAATCAATGTATAATAGTAAGAACACCTCATCTGAGAAATTCAGATAGAAAGAAGGGCCTGAGGGCCCAAAATGTTATAATAAAGACAACAAAGATGAGGAAACTGGTTGAATGAATCAATAAAAGTAAGAACACCTCATCTGAGAAATTCAGATAGAAAGAAGGCCTGAGGGTCTGACCAAAATGAATAATAAAGACAACAAAGATGAGGAAACTGGTCTGAATGAATAGTATAAGTAAGAACACCTCATCTGAGAAATTCAGATAGAAAGAAGGCCTGAGGGTAGAGTGACCAAAATGTTATAATAAAGACAACAAAGATGAGGAAACTGGTCTGAATGAATCAATGTATAATAGTAAGAACACCTCATCTGAGAAATTCAGATAGAAAGAAGGCCTGAGGGTAGAGTGACCAAAATGTTATAATAAAGACAACAAAGATGAGGAAACTGGTCTGAATGAATCAATGTATAATAGTAAGAACACCTCATCTGAGAAATTCAGATAGAAAGAAGGCCTGAGGGTACAGTGACCAAAATGTTATAATAAAGACAACAAAGATGATCATCTGAGAAACTGGTCTGAATGAATCAATGTATAATAGTAAGAACACCTCATCTGAGAAATTCAGATAGAAAGAAGGCCTGAGGGTACAGTGACCAAAATGTTATAATAAAGACAACAAAGATGAGGAAACTGGTCTGAATGAATCAATGTATAATAGTAAGAACACCTCATCTGAGAAATCAGATAGAAAAAGGCCTGAACAAAAATGTTATAATAAAGAAACAAAGATGAGGAAACTGGTCTGAATGAATCAATGTATAATAGTAAGAACACCTCATCTGAGAAATTCAGATAGAAAGAAGGCCTGAGGGTACAGTGACCAAAATGTTATAATAAAGACAACAAAGATGAGGAAACTGGTCTGAATGAATCAATGTATAATAGTAAGAACACCTCATCTGAGAAATTCAGATAGAAAGAAGGCCTGAGGGTACAGTGACCAAAATGTTATAATAAAGACAACAAAAATGAGGAAACTGGTCTGAATGAAAAGACAACAAAGAGAAATTCAGATAGAAAGAAACTGGTCTGAATGAATCAATGTATAATAGTAAGAACACCTCATCTGAGAAATTCAGATAGAAAGAAGGCCTGAGGGTACAGTGACCAAAATGTTATAATAAAGACAACAAAAGATGAGGAAACTGGTCTGAATGAATCAATGTATAATAGTAAGAACACCTCATCTGAGAAATTCAGATAGAAAGAAGGCCTGAGGGTAGAGTGACCAAAATGTTATAATAAAGACAACAAAGATGAGGAAACTGGTCTGAATGAATCAATGTATAATAGTAAGAACACCTCATCTGAGAAATTCAGATAGAAAAAGGCCTGAGGGTAGAGTGACCAAAATGTTATAATCAAAGATGAGGAAATGTCTGAATGAATCAAATAATAGTAAGAACACCTCATCTGAGAAATTCAGATAGAAAAGAAGGCCTGAGGGTAGAGTGACCAAAATGTTATAATAAAGACAACAAAGATGAGGAAACTGGTCTGAATGAATCAATGTATAATAGTAAGAACACCTCATCTGAGAAATTCAGATAGAAAGAAGGCCTGAGGGTACAGTGACCAAAATGTTATAATAAAGACAACAAAGATGAGGAAACTGGTCTGAATGAATCAATGTATAATAGTAAGAACACCTCATCTGAGAAATTCAGATAGAAAGAATGAGGGTAGAGTGACCAAAAAATGTTATAATAAAGACAACAAAGATGAGGAAACTGGTCTGAATGAATCAATGTATAATAGTAAGAACACCTCATCTGAGAAATTCAGATAGAAAGAAGGCCTGAGGGTACAGTGACCAAAATGTTATAATAAAGACAACAAAGATGAGGAAACTGGTCTGAAGGTATCAATGTATAATAGTAAGAACACCTCATCTGAGAAATTCAGATAGAAAGAAGGCCTGAGGGTACAGTGACCAAAATGTTATAATAAAGACAACAAAGATGAAGAAACTAGTCTGAAGGAATCAATGTATAATAGTATGAACACCTCATCTGAGAAATTCAGATAGAAAGAAGTAGAAAGAAGGCCTGAGGGTGCAGTGACCAAAATGTTATAATAAAGACAACAAAGATGAGGAAACTGGACAGAATGAATCAATGTATAATAGTAAGAACACCTCATCTGAGAAATTCAGATAGAAAGAAGGCCTGAGGGTACAGTGACCAAAATGTTATAATAAAGACAACAAAGATGAGGAAACTGGTCTGAATGAATCAATGTATAATAGTAAGAACACCTCATCTGAGAAATTCAGATAGAAAGAAGGCCTGAGGTACAGTGACCAAAATGTTATAATAAAGACAACAAAGATGAGGAAACTGGTCTGAATGAATCAATGTATAATAGTAAGAACACCTCATCTGAGAAATTCAGATAGAAAGAAGGCCTGAGGGTACAGTGACTAAAATGTTATAATAAAGACAACAAAGATGAGGAAACTGGTCTGAATGAATCAATGTATAATAGTAAGAACACCTCATCTGAGAAATTCAGATAGAAAGAAGGCCTGAGGGTAGAGTGACCAAAATGTTATAATAAAGACAACAAAGATGAGGAAACTGGTCTGAATGAATCAATGTATAATAGTAAGAACACCTCATCTGAGAAATTCAGAAAGAAAGAAGGCCTGAGGGACAACAAAGTGACCAAAATGTTATAATAAAGAACAACAAAGATGAGGAAACTGGTCTGAATGAATCAATGTATAATAGTAAGAACAGAACTCATCATCTGAGAAATTCAGATAGAAAAGAAGGCCTGAGGGTACAGTGACCAAAATGTTATAATAAAGACAACAAAGATGAGGAAACTGGTCTGAATGAATCAATGTATAATAGTAAAGAACACCTCATCAAAGAAATTCAGATAGAAAGAAAGGCCTCAGAGGGAGGTACAGACCAAAATGTTATAATAAAGACAACAAAGATGAGGAAACTGGTCTGAATGAATCAATGTATAATAGTAAGAACACCTCATCTGAGAAATTCAGATAGAAAGAAGGCCTGAGGGTACAGTGACCAAAATGTTATAATAAAGACAACAAAGATGAGGAAACTGGTCTGAATGAATCAATGTATAATAGTAAGAACACCTCATCTGAGAAATTCAGATAGAAAAAAGAAGGCCTGAGGGTAGAGTGACCAAAATGTTATAATAAAGACAACAAAGATGAGGAAACTGGTCTGAATGAATCAATGTATAATAGTAAGAACACCTCATCTGAGAAATTCAGATAGAAAGAAGGCCTGAGGGTAGAGTGACCAAAATGTTATAATAAAGACAACAAAGATGAGGAAACTGGTCTGAATGAATGAATCAATGTATAATAGATAGAAAGAACACCTCATCAACAAAGATGAGAAATTCTGAATGATCAAGTATAAAGTAAAACACCATCTGAGAAATTCAGATAGAAAGAAGGCCTGAGGGTACAAAAGTGACCAAAATGTTATAATAAAGACAACAAAGATGAGGAAACTGGTCTGAATGAATCAATGTATAATAGTAAGAACACCTCATCTGAGAAATTCAGATAGAAAGAAGGCCTGAGGGTAGAGTGACCAAAATGTTATAATAAAGACAACAAAGATGAGGAAACTGGTCTGAATGAATCAATGTATAATAGTAAGAACACCTCATCTGAGAAATCAGATAGATAGAAAAGAAGGCCTGACCAAAATGTTATAATAAAGACAACAAAGATGAGGAAAAATGTTATAATAAAGACAACTGAGAAAAGATGAAAGAAACTGGTCTGACCAAAATGAATCAATGTATAATAGTAAGAAGACCTCATCTGAGAAATTCAGATAGAAAGAAGGCCTGAGGGTACAGTGACCAAAATGTTATAATAAAGACAACAAAGATGAGGAAACTGGTCTGAATGAATCAATGTATAATAGTAAGAACACCTCATCTGAGAAAAGTTCAAATGTTATAATAAAGACAACAAAGATGAGGAAACTGGTCTGAATGAATCAATGTATAATAGTAAGAACACCTCATCTGAGAAATTCAGATAGAAAGAAGGCCTGAGGGTACAGTGACCAAAATGTTATAATAAAGACAACAAAGATGAGGAAACTGGTCTGAATGAATCAATGTATAATAGTAAGAACACCTCATCTGAGAAATTCAGATAGAAAGAAGGCCTGAGGGTACAGTGACCAAAATGTTATAATAAAGACAACAAAGATGAGGAAACTGGTCTGAATGAATCAATGTATAATAGTAAGAACACCTCATCTGAGAAATTCAGATAGAAAGAAGGCCTGAGGGTAGAGTGACCAAAATGTTATAATAAAGACAACAAAGATGAGGAAACTGGTCTGAATGAATCAATGTATAATAGTAAGAAGAACACCTCATCTGAGAAATTCAAATAATAAAGACAACAAAGAAATAGTAAGGCCTGAGGCCTGAGGGTACTGTGACCAAAATGTTATAATAAAGACAACAAAGATGAGGAAACTGGTCTGAATGAATCAATGTATAATAGTAAGAACACCTCATCTGAGAAATTCAGATAGAAAGAAGGCCTGAGTGTATAGTGACCAAAATGTTATAATAAAGACAACAAAGATGAGGAAACTGGTCTGAATGAATCAATGTATAATAGTAAGAACACCTCACCTGAGAAATTCAGATAGAAAGAAGGCCTGAGGGTACAGTGACCAAAATGTTACAATAAAGACAACAAAGATGAGGAAACTGGTCTGAATGAATCAATGTATAATAGTAAGAACACCTCATCTGAGAAATTCAGATAGAAAGAAGGCCTGAGGGTACAGTGACCAAAATGTTATAATAAAGACAACAAAGATGAGGAAACTGGTCTGAATGAATCAATGTATAATAGTAAGAACACCTCATCTGAGAAATTCAGATAGAAAGAAGGCCTGAGGGTACAGTGACCAAAATGTTATAATAAAGACAACAAAGATGAGGAAACTGGTCTGAATGAATCAATGTATAATAGTAAGAACACCTCATCTGAGAAATTCAGATAGAAAGAAGGCCTGAGGGTACAGTGACCAAAATGTTATAATAAAGACAACAAAGATGAGGAAACTGGTCTGAATGAATCAATGTATAATAGTAAGAACACCTCATCTGAGAAATTCAGATAGAAAGAAGGCCTGAGGGTAGAGTGACCAAAATGTTATAATAAAGACAACAAAGATGAGGAAACTGGTCTGAATGAATCAATGTATAATAGTAAGAACACCTCATCTGAGAAATTCAGATAGAAAGAAGGCCTGAGGGTACAGTGACCAAAATGTTATAATAAAGACAACAAAGATGAGGAAACTGGTCTGAATGAATCAATGTATAATAGTAAGAACACCTCATCTGAGAAATTCAGATAGAAAAGAAGGCCTGAGGGGGTACAAAAGTGACCAAAATGTTATAATAAAGACAACAAAGATGAGGAAACTGGTCTGAATGAATCAATGTATAATAGTAAGAACACCTCATCTGAGAAATTCAGATAGAAAGAAGGCCTGAGGGTAGAGTGACCAAAATGTTATAATAAAGACAACAAAGATGAGGAAACTGGTCTGAATGAATCAATGTATAATAGTAAGAACACCTCATCTGAGAAATTCAGATAGAAAAGAAGGCCTGAGGGTACAGTGACCAAAATGTTATAATAAAGACAACAAAGATGAGGAAACTGGTCTGAATGAATCAATGTATAATAGTAAGAACACCTCATCTGAGAAATTCAGATAGAAAGAAGGCCTGAGGGTACAGTGACCAAAATGTTATAATAAAGACAACAAAGATGAGGAAACTGGTCTGAATGAATCAATGTATAATAGTAAGAACACCTCATCTGAGAAATTCAGATAGAAAGAAATTCAGTGACCAAAATGTTATAATAAAGACAACAAAGATGAGGAAACTGGTCTGAATGAATCAATGTATAATAGTAAGAACACATCTGAGAAATTCAGATAGAAAGAAAAGGGTACAGTGACCAAAATGATAAAGAAACAAAGATGAGGAAACTGGTCTGAATGAATCAATGTATAATAGTAAGAACACCTCATCTGAGAAATTCAGATAGAAAGAAGGCCTGAGGGAGGGACCAAAATGTTATAATAAAGTGACAATGGAACACATGAGGAAACTAGTCTGAATGAATCAATGTATAAAGTAAGAACACCTCATCTGAGAAATTCAGATAGAAAAAGGCCTGAGGGTACAGTGACCAAAATGTTATAATAAAGACAACAAAGATGAGGAAACTGGTCTGAATGAATCAATGTATAATAGTAAGAACACCTCATCTGAGAAATTCAGATAGAAAGAAGGCCTGAGGGTACAGTGACCAAAATGTTATAATAAAGACAACAAAGATGAGGAAACTGGTCTGAATGAATCAATGTATAATAGTAAGAACACCTCATCTGAGAAATTCAGATAGAAAGAAGGCCTGAGGGTACAGTGACCAAAATGTTATAATAAAGACAACAAAGATGAGGAAACTGGTCTGAATGAATCAATGTATAATAGTAAGAACACCTCATCTGAGAAATTCAGATAGAAAAGAAGGCCTGAGGGTAGAGTGACCAAAATGTTATAATAAAGACAACAAAGATGAGGAAACTGGTCTGAATGAATCAATGTATAATAGTAAGAACACCTCATCTGAGAAATTCAGATAGAAAGAAGGCCTGAGGGTACAGTGACCAAAATGTTATAATAAAAGACAACAAAGATGAGGAAACTGGTCTGAATGAATCAATGTATAATAGTAAGAACACCTCATCTGAGAAATTCAGATAGAAAGAAGGCCTGAGGGTACAGTGACCAAAATGTTATAATAAAGACAACAAAGATGAGGAAACTGGTCTGAATGAATCAATGTATAATAGTAAGAACACCTCATCTGAGAAATTCAGATAGAAAGAAGGCCTGAGGGTAGAGTGACCAAAATGTTATAATAAAGACAACAAAGATGAGGAAACTGGTCTGAATGAATCAATGTATAATAGTAAGAACACCTCATCTGAGAAATTCAGATAGAAAGAAGGCCTGAGGGTAGAGTGACCAAAATGTTATAATAAAGACAACAAAGATGAGGAAACTGGTCTGAATGAATCAATGTATAATAGTAAGAAGAACACCTCATCTGAGAAATTCAGATAGAAAGAAGGCCTGAGAGAACAGTGACCAAAATGTTATAATAAAGACAACAAAGATGAGGAAACTGGTCTGAATGAATCAATGTATAATAGTAAGAACACCTCATCTGAGAAATTCAGATAGAAAGAAGGCCTGAGGGTACAGTGACCAAAATGTAATAATAAAGACAACAAAGATGAGGAAACTGGTCTGAATGAATCAATGTATAATAGTAAGAACACCTCATCTGAGAAATTCAGATAGAAAGAAGGCCTGAGGGTACAGTGACCAAAATGTTACAATAAAGACAACAAAGATGAGGAAACTGGTCTGAATGAATCAATGTATAATAGTAAGAACACCTCATCTGAGAAATTCAGATAGAAAGAAGGCCTGAGGGTAAGTGACCAAAATGTTATAATAAAGACAACAAAGATGAGGAAACTGGTCTGAATGAATCAATGTATAATAGTAAGAAACACCTCATCTGAGAAATTCAGATAGAAAGAAGGCCTGAGGGTACAGTGACCAAAATGTTATAATAAAGACAACAAAGATGAGGAAACTGGTCTGAATGAATCAATGTATAATAGTAAGAACACCTCATCTGAGAAATTCAGATAGAAAGAAGGCCTGAGGGTACAGTGACCAAAATGTTATAATAAAGACAACAAAGATGAGGAAACTGGTCTGAATGAATCAATGTATAATAGTAAGAACACCTCATCTGAGAAATTCAGATAGAAAGAAGGCCTGAGGGTACAGTGACCAAAATGTTATAATAAAGACAACAAAGATGAGGAAACTGGTCTGAATGAATCAATGTATAATAGTAAGAACACCTCATCTGAGAAATTCAGATAGAAAGAAGGCCTGAGGGTAGAGTGACCAAAATGTTATAATAAAGACAACAAAGATGAGGAAACTGGTCTGAATGAATCAATGTATAATAGTAAGAACACCTCATCTGAGAAATTCAGATAGAAAGAAGGCCTGAGGGTACAGTGACCAAAATGTTATAATAAAGACAACAAAGATGAGGAAACTGGTCTGAATGAATCAATGTATAATAGTAAGAACACCTCATCTGAGAAATTCAGATAGAAAGAAGGCCTGAGGGTACAGTGACCAAAATGTTATAATAAAGACAACAAAGATGAGGAAACTGGTCTGAATGAATCAATGTATAATAGTAAGAACACCTCATCTGAGAAATTCAGATAGAAAGAAGGCCTGAGGGTACAGTGACCAAAATGTTATAATAAAGACAACAAAGATGAGGAAACTGGTCTGAATGAATCAATGTATAATAGTAAGAACACCTCATCTGAGAAATTCAGATAGAAAGAAGGCCTGAGGGTAGAGTGACCAAAATGTTATAATAAAGACAACAAAAGATGAGGAAACTGGTCTGAATGAATCAATGTATAATAGTAAGAACACCTCATCTGAGAAATTCAGATAAAAAAGAAGGCCTGAGGGTACAGTGACCAAAATGTTATAATAAAGACAACAAAGATGAGGAAACTGGTCTGAATGAATCAATGTATAATAGTAAGAACACCTCATCTGAGAAATTCAGATAGAAAGAAGGCCTGAGGGTAGAGTGACCAAAATGTTATAATAAAGACAACAAAGATGAGGAAACTGGTCTGAATGAATCAATGTATAATAGTAAGAACACATCTGAGAAATCTAGAAAGAAGGAAATTCCAAAAGATAGACAAAAGAAGGCCTGGTCTGAATGAATCAATGTATAATAGGTCATCTGAGAAATTCAGATAGAGTGAGGCCCAAAATGTTATAATAAAGACAAAAAAGATGAGGAAACTGGTCTGAATGAATCAATGTATAATAGTAAGAACACCTCATCTGAGAAATTCAGATAGAAAGAAGGCCTGAGGGTACAGTGACCAAAATGTTATAATAAAGACAACAAAGATGAGGAAACTGGTCTGAAGGAATCAATGTATAATAGTAAGAACACCTCATCTGAGAAATTCAGATAGAAAGAAGGCCTGAGGGTAGAGTGACCAAAATGTTATAATAAAAACGACAAAGATGAGGAAACTGGTCTGAATGAATCAATGTATAATAGTAAGAACACCTCATCTGAGAAATTCAGATAGAAAGAAGGCCTGAGGGTAGAGTGACCAAAATGTTATAATAAAGACAACAAAGATGAGGAAACTGGTCTGAATGAATCAATGTATAATAGTAAGAACACCTCATCTGAGAAATTCAGATAGAAAGAAGGCCTGAGGGTACAGTGACCAAAATGTTATAATAAAGACAACAAAGATGAGGAAACTAGTCTGAAGGAATCAATGTATAATAGTAAGAACACCTCATCTGAGAAATTCAGATAGAAAGAAGGCCAGAGGGTATAGTGACTAAAATGTTATAATAAAGACAACAAAGATGAGGAAACTGGTCTGAATGAATCAATGTATAATAGTAAGAACACCTCATCTGAGAAATTCAGATAGAAAGAAGGCCTGAGGGTACAGTGACCAAAATGTTATAATAAAGACAACAAAGATGAGGAAACTGGTCTGAATGAATCAATGTATAATAGTAAGAACACCTCATCTGAGAAATTCAGATAGAAAGAAGGCCTGAGGGTACAGTGACCAAAATGTTATAATAAAGACAACAAAGATGAGGAAACTGGTCTGAATGAATCAATGTATAATAGTAAGAACACCTCATCTGAGAAATTCAGATAGAAAGAAGGCCTGAGGGTACAGTGACCAAAATGTTATAATAAAGACAACAAAGATGAGGAAACTGGTCTGAATGAATCAATGTATAATAGTAAGAACACCTCATCTGAGAAATTCAGATAGAAAGAAGGCCTGAGGGTAGAGTGACCAAAATGTTATAATAAAGACAACAAAGATGAGGAAACTGGTCTGAATGAATCAATGTATAATAGTAAGAACACCTCATCTGAGAAATTCAGATAGAAAGAAGGCCTGAGGGTAGAGTGACCAAAATGTTATAATAAAGACAACAAAGATGAGGAAACTGGTCTGAATGAATCAATGTATAATAGTAAGAACACCTCATCTGAGAAATTCAAAGGAGAGGGGGTAGAGTGACCAAAATGTTATAATAAAAGACAACAAAGATGAGGAAACTGGTCTGAATGAATCAATGTATAATAGTAAGAACACCTCATCTGAGAAATTCAGATAGAAAGAAGGCCTGAGGGTACAGTGACCAAAATGTTATAATAAAGACAACAAAGATGAGGAAACTGGTCTGAATGAATCAATGTATAATAGTAAGAACACCTCATCTGAGAAATTCAGATAGAAAGAAGGCCTGAGGTACAGTGACCAAAATGTTATAATAAAGACAACAAAGATGAGGAAACTGGTCTGAATGAATCAATGTATAATAGTAAGAACACCTCATCTGAGAAATTCAGATAGAAAGAAGGCCTGAGGGTACAGTGACCAAAATGTTATAATAAAGACAACAAAGATGAGGAAACTGGTCTGAATGAATCAATGTATAATAGTAAGAACACCTCATCTGAGAAATTCAGATGAGGAAAGAATGAAAAGAAGGCCTGAGGGTAGAGTGACCAAAATGTTATAATAAAGACAACAAAGATGAGGAAACTGGTCTGAATGAATCAATGTATAATAGTAAGAACACCTCATCTGAGAAATTCAGATAGAAAGAAGGCCTGAGGGTAGAGTGACCAAAATGTTATAATAAAGACAACAAAGATGAGGAAACTGGTCTGAATGAATCAATGTATAATAGTAAGAACACCTCATCTGAGAAATTCAGATAGAAAGAAGGCCTGAGGGTAGAGTGACCAAAATGTTATAATAAAGACAACAAAGATGAGGAAACTGGTCTGAATGAATCAATGTATAATAGTAAGAACACCTCATCTGAGAAATTCAGATAGAAAGAAGGCCTGAGGGTACAGTGACCAAAATGTTATAATAAAGACAACAAAGATGAGGAAACTGGTCTGAAGGAATCAATGTATAATAGTAAGAACACCTCATCTGAGAAATTCAGATAGAAAGAAGGCCTGAGGGTACAGTGACCAAAATGTTATAATAAAGACAACAAAGATGAGGAAACTGGTCTGAATGAATCAATGTATAATAGTAAGAACACCTCATCTGAGAAATTCAGATAGAAAGAAGGCCTGAGGGTACAGTGACCAAAATGTTATAATAAAGACAACAAAGATGAGGAAACTGGTCTGAATGAATCAATGTATAATAGTAAGAACACCTCATCTGAGAAATTCAGATAGAAAGAAGGCCAGAGGGTAGAGTGACCAAAATGTTATAATAAAGACAACAAAGATGAGGAAACTGGTCTGAATGAATCAATGTATAATAGTAAGAACACCTCATCTGAGAAATTCAGATAGAAAGAAGGCCTGAGGGTACAGTGACCAAAATGTTATAATAAAGACAACAAAGATGAGGAAACTGGTCTGAATGAATCAATGTATAATAGTAAGAACACCTCATCTGAGAAATTCAGATAGAAAGAAGGCCTGAGGGTAGAGTGACCAAAATGTTATAATAAAGACAACAAAGATGAGGAAACTGGTCTGAATGAATCAATGTATAATAGTAAGAACACCTCATCTGAGAAATTCAGATAGAAAGAAGGCCTGAGGGTACAGTGACCAAAATGTTATAATAAAGACAACAAAGATGAGGAAACTGGTCTGAATGAATCAATGTATAATAGTAAGAACACCTCATCTGAGAAATTCAGATAGAAAATAAAGGCCAAAGAGGGTAGAGTGACCAAAATGTTATAATAAAGACAACAAAGATGAGGAAACTGGAATCAATGAAAATATAATGTATAAAGTAAGAACACCTCATCTGAGAAAAAGTGACCAAAATGTTATAATAAAGACAACAAAGATGAGGAAACTGGTCTGAATGAATCAATGTATAATAGTAAGAACACCTCATCTGAGAAATTCAGATAGAAAGAAGGCCTGAGGGTACAGTGACCAAAATGTTATAATAAAGACAACAAAGATGAGGAAACTGGTCTGAATGAATCAATGTATAATAGTAAGAACACCTCATCTGAGAAATTCAGATAGAAAGAAGGCCTGAGGGTAGAGTGACCAAAATGTTATAATAAAGACAACAAAGATGAGGAAACTGGTCTGAATGAATCAATGTATAATAGTAAGAACACCTCATCTGAGAAATTCAGATAGAAAAAGAAGGCCAGAGGGTACAGTGACCAAAATGTTATAATAAAGACAACAAAGATGAGGAAACTGGTCTGAATGAATCAATGTATAATAGTAAGAACACCTCATCTGAGAAATTCAGATAGAAAGAAGGCCTGAGGGTAGAGTGACCAAAATGTTATAATAAAGACAACAAAGATGAGGAAACTGGTCTGAATGAATCAATGTATAATAGTAAGAACACCTCATCTGAGAAATTCAGATAGAAAGAAGGCCTGAGGGTACAGTGACCAAAATGTTATAATAAAGACAACAAAGATGAGGAAACTGAGTCTGAATGAATCAATGTATAATAGTAAGAACACCTCATCTGAGAAATTCAGATAGAAAGAAGGCCTGAGGGTACAGTGACCAAAATGTTATAATAAAGACAACAAAGATGAGGAAACTGGTCTGAATGAATCAATGTATAATAGTAAGAACACCTCATCTGAGAAATTCAGATAGAAAGAAGGCCTGAGGGTAGAGTGACCAAAATGTTATAATAAAGACAACAAAGATGAGGAAACTGGTCTGAATGAATCAATGTATAATAGTAAGAACACCTCATCTGAGAAATTCAGATAGAAAGAAGGCCTGAGGGTACAGTGACCAAAATGTTATAATAAAGACAACAAAGATGAGGAAACTGGTCTGAATGAATCAATGTATAATAGTAAGAACACCTCATCTGAGAAATTCAGATAGAGAAAGAAGGCCTGAGGGTACAGTGACCAAAATGTTATAATAAAGACAACAAAGATGAGGAAACTGGTCTGAATGAATCAATGTATAATAGTAAGAACACCTCATCTGAGAAATTCAGATAGAAAGAAGGCCTGAGGGTAGAGTGACCAAAATGTTATAAAAGACAACAAAGATGAGGAAACTGGTCTGAATGAATCAATGTATAATAGTAAGAACACCTCATCTGAGAAATTCAGATAGAAAGAAGGCCTGAGGGTACAGTGACCAAAATGTTATAATAAAGACAACAAAGATGAGGAAACTGGTCTGAATGAATCAATGTATAATAGTAAGAACACCTCATCTGAGAAATTCAGATAGAAAGAAGGCCTGAGGGTACAGTGACCAAAAATGTTATATAAAGACAACAAAGATGAGGAAACTGGTCTGAATGAATCAATGTATAATAGTAAGAAACACCTCATCTGAGAAATTCAGATAGAAAGAAGGCCTGAGGGTAGAGTGACCAAAATGTTATAATAAAGACAACAAAGATGAGGAAACTGGTCTGAATGAATCAATGTATAATAGTAAGAACACCTCATCTGAGAAATTCAGATAGAAAGAAGGCCTGAGGGTACAGTGACCAAAAATGTTATAATAAAGACAACAAAGATGAGGAAACTGGTCTGAATGAATCAATGTATAATAGTAAGAACACCTCATCTGAGAAATTCAGATAGAAAGAAGGCCTGAGGGTAGAGTGACCAAAATGTTATAATAAAGACAACAAAGATGAGGAAACTGGTCTGAATGAATCAATGTATAATAGTAAGAACACCTCATCTGAGAAAATTCAGATAGAAAGAAGGCCTGAAAGTGACCAAAATGTTATAATAAAGACAACAAAGATGAGGAAACTGGTCTGAATGAATCAATGTATAATAGTAAGAACACCTCATCTGAGAAATTCAGATAGAAAGAAGGCCTGAGGGTACAGTGACCAAAATGTTATAATAAAGACAACAAAGATGAGGAAACTGGTCTGAATGAATCAATGTATAATAGTAAGAACACCTCATCTGAGAAATTCAGATAGAAAGAAGGCCTGAGGGTACAGTGACCAAAATGTTATAATAAAGACAACAAAGATGAGGAAACTGGTCTGAATGAATCAATGTATAATAGTAGAACACCTCATCTGAGAAATTCAGATAGAAAGAAGGCCTGAGGGTACAGTGACCAAAATGTTATAATAAAGACAACAAAGATGAGGAAACTGGTCTGAATGAATCAATGTATAATAGTAAGAACACCTCATCTGAGAAATTCAGATAGAAAGAAGGCCTGAGGGTAGAGTGACCAAAATGTTATAATAAAGACAACAAAGATGAGGAAACTGGTCTGAATGAATCAATGTATAATAGTAAGAACACCTCATCTGAGAAATTCAGATAGAAAGAAGGCCTGAGGGTAGAGTGACCAAAATGTTATAATAAAGACAACAAAGATGAGGAAACTGGTCTGAATGAATCAATGTATAATAGTAAGAACACCTCATCTGAGAAATTCAGATAGAAAGAAGGCCTGAGGGTAGAGTGACCAAAATGTTATAATAAAGACAACAAAAAGATGAGGAAACTGGTCTGAATGAATCAATGTATAATAGTAAGAACACCTCATCTGAGAAATTCAGATAGAAAGAAGGCCTGAGGGTACAGTGACCAAAATGTTATAATAAAGACAACAAAGATGAGGAAACTGGTCTGAATGAATCAATGTATAATAGTAAGAACACCTCATCTGAGAAATTCAGATAGAAAGAATAGAAAGAAGTGACCAAAATGTTATAATAAAGACCAAAGATGAGGAAACTGGTCTGAATGAATCAATGTATAATAGTAAAAATGTTCTGAGAAATTAATAAAGACAACAAAGATAATAAAGACAACAAAGATGAGGAAACTGGTCTGAATGAATCAATGTATAATAGTAAGAACACCTCATCTGAGAAATTCAGATAGAAAGAAGGCCTGAGGGTAGAGTGACCAAAATGTTATAATAAAGACAACAAAGATGAGGAAACTGGTCTGAATGAATCAATGTATAATAGTAAGAACACCTCATCTGAGAAATTCAGATAGAAAGAAGGCCTGAGGGTAGAGTGACCAAAATGTTATAATAAAGACAACAAAGATGAGGAAACTGGTCTGAATGAATCAATGTATAATAGTAAGAACACCTCATCTGAGAAATTCAGATAGAAAGAAGGCCTGAGGGTAGAGTGACCAAAATGTTATAATAAAGACAACAAAGATGAGGAAACTGGTCTGAATGAATCAATGTATAATAGTAAGAACACCTCATCTGAGAAATTCAGATAGAAAGAAAGGCCTGAGGGTACAGTGACCAAAATGTTATAATAAAGACAACAAAGATGAGGAAACTGGTCTGAATGAATCAATGTATAATAGTAAGAACACCTCATCTGAGAAATTCAGATAGAAAGAAGGCCTGAGGGTACAGTGACCAAAATGTTATAATAAAGACAACAAAGATGAGGAAACTGGTCTGAATGAATCAATGTATAATAGTAAGAACACCTCATCTGAGAAATTCAGATAGAAAGAAGGCCTGAGGGTACAGTGACCAAAATGTTATAATAAAGACAACAAAGATGAGGAAACTGGTCTGAATGAATCAATGTATAATAGTAAGAACACCTCATCTGAGAAATTCAGATAGAAAAGAAGGCCTGAGGGTACAGTGACCAAAATGTTATAATAAAGACAACAAAGATGAGGAAACTGGTCTGAATGAATCAATGTATAATAGTAAGAACACCTCATCTGAGAAATTCAGATAGAAAAGAAGGCCTGAGGGTACAGTGACCAAAATGTTATAATAAAGACAACAAAAGATGAGGAAACTGGTCTGAATGAATCAATGTATAATAGTAAGAACACCTCATCTGAGAAATTCAGATAGAAAGAAGGCCTGAGGGTACAGTGACCAAAATGTTATAATAAAGACAACAAAGATGAGGAAACTGGTCTGAATGAATCAATGTATAATAGTAAGAACACCTCATCTGAGAAATTCAGATAGAAAGAAGGCCTGAGGACCAAAATGTTATAATAAAGACCAAAATGTTGAATGAATCAAATAAAAGAACAATCTGAGAAAAGATGAGAAAGAAGGTCTGAATGAATCAAAATGTTATAATAAAGACAACAAAGAAGGAACCTCATCTGAATCAATGAAATTCAGAGAAATTCAGAAGAAAAGGCCTGAGAGTACAGTGACCAAAATGTTATAATAAAGACAACAAAGATGAGGAAACTGGTCTGAAGGAATCAATGTATAATAGTAAGAACACCTCATCTGAGAAATTCAGATAGAAAGAAGGCCTGAGGGTACAGTGACCAAAATGTTATAATAAAGACAACAAAGATGAGGAAACTGGTCTGAATGAATCAATGTATAATAGTAAGAACACCTCATCTGAGAAATTCAGATAGAAAAAAAGAAGGCCAGAGGGTACAGTGACCAAAATGTTATAATAAAGACAACAAAGATGAGGAAACTGGTCTGAATGAATCAATGTATAATAGTAAGAACACCTCATCTGAGAAATTCAGATAGAAAGAAGGCCTGAGGGTACAGTGACCAAAATGTTATAATAAAGACAACAAAGATGAGGAAACTGGTCTGAATGAATCAATGTATAATAGTAAGAACACCTCATCTGAGAAATTCAGATAGAAAGAAGGCCTGAGGGTAGAGTGACCAAAATGTTATAATAAAGACAACAAAAGATGAGGAAACTGGTCTGAATGAATCAATGTATAACCAAAAGTAAAGACAACAAAGAAGGAAACACCTCATCTGAGAAATTCAGATAGAAAGAAGGCCTGAGGGTAGAGTGACCAAAATGTTATAATAAAGACAACAAAGATGAGGAAACTGGTCTGAATGAATCAATGTATAATAGTAAGAACACCTCATCTGAGAAATTCAGATAGAAAGAAGGCCTGAGGGTACAGTGACCAAAATGTTATAATAAAGACAACAAAGATGAGGAAACTGGTCTGAATGAATCAATGTATAATAGTAAGAACACCTCATCTGAGAAATTCAGATAGAAAGAAGGCCTGAGGGTACAGTGACCAAAATGTTATAATAAAGACAACAAAGATGAGGAAACTGGTCTGAATGAATCAATGTATAATAGTAAGAACACCTCATCTGAGAAATTCAGATAGAAAGAAGGCCTGAGGGTAGAGTGACCAAAATGTTATAATAAAGACAACAAAGATGAGGAAACTGGTCTGAATGAATCAATGTATAATAGTAAGAACACCTCATCTGAGAAATTCAGATAGAAAGAAGGCCTGAGGGTAGAGTGACCAAAATGTTATAATAAAGACAACAAAGATGAGGAAACTGGTCTGAATGAATCAATGTATAATAGTAAGAACACCTCATCTGAGAAATTCAGATAGAAAGAAGGCCTGAGGGTACAGTGACCAAAATGTTATAATAAAGACAACAAAAAGATGAGGAAACTGGTCTGAATGAATCAATGTATAATAGTAAGAACACCTGAAGGAATCAATGTATAATAGTAAGAATTTAGATGAAAAGGATCTGAGAAATTCAGATAGAAAGAAGGCCTGAGGGTAGAGTGACCAAAAATGTTATAATAAAGACAACAAAGATGAGGAAACTGGTCTGAATGAATCAATGTATAATAGTAAGAACACCTCATCTGAGAAATTCAGATAGAAAGAAGGCCTGAGGGTACAGTGACCAAAATGTTATAATAAAGACAACAAAGATGAGGAAACTGGTCTGAATGAATCAATGTATAATAGTAAGAACACCTCATCTGAGAAATTCAGATAGAAAGAAGGCCTGAGGGTACAGTGACCAAAATGTTATAATAAAGACAACAAAGATGAGGAAACTGGTCTGAATGAATCAATGTATAATAGTAAGAACACCTCATCTGAGAAATTCAGATAGAAAGAAGGCCTGAGGTACAGTGACCAAAATGTTATAATAAAGACAACAAAGATGAGGAAACTGGTCTGAATGAATCAATGTATAATAGTAAGAACACCTCATCTGAGAAATTCAGATAGAAAGAAGGCCTGAGGGTATAGAGTGACCAAAATGTTATAATAAAGACAACAAAGATGAGGAAACTGGTCTGAAATGAATCAAATTATCTGAGTAAGAACACCTCAGAACACCTTATCTGAGAAATTCAGATAGAAAGAAGGCCTGAGGTAGAGTGACCAAAAATGTTATAATAAAGACAACAAAGATGAGGAAACTGGTCTGAATGAATCAATGTATAATAGTAAGAACACCTCATCTGAGAAATTCAGATAGAGAAAGAAGGCCTGAGGAGGTGACCAAAATGTTATAATAAAGACAACAAAGATGAGGAAACTGGTCTGAATGAAAATGTTATAATAGAAAAAGACAACAAAAGATGACAAACAAAGGAAACTGGTCTGAATGAATCAATGTATAATAGTAAGAACACCTCATCTGAGAAATTCAGATAGAAAGAAGGCCTGAGGGTACAGTGACCAAAATGTTATAATAAAGACAACAAAGATGAGGAAACTGGTCTGAATGAATCAATGTATAATAGTAAGAACACCTCATCTGAGAAATTCAGATAGAAAAGAAGGCCTGAGGTACAGTGACCAAAATGTTATAATAAAGACAACAAAGATGAGGAAACTGGTCTGAATGAATCAATGTATAATAGTAAGAACACCTCATCTGAGAAATTCAGATAGAAAGAAGGCCTGAGGGTACAGTGACCAAAATGTTATAATAAAGACAACAAAGATGAGGAAACTGGTCTGAATGAATCAATGTATAATAGTAAGAACACCTCATCTGAGAAATTCAGATAGAAAGAAGGCCTGAGGGTACAGTGACCAAAATGTTATAATAAAGACAACAAAGATGAGGAAACTGGTCTGAATGAATCAATGTATAATAGTAAGAACACCTCATCTGAGAAATTCAGATAGAAAGAAGGCCTGAGGGTACAGTGACCAAAATGTTATAATAAAGACAACAAAGATGAGGAAACTGGTCTGAATGAATCAATGTATAATAGTAAGAACACCTCATCTGAGAAATTCAGATAGAAAGAAGGCCTGAGGGTAGAGTGACCAAAATGTTATAATAAAGACAACAAAGATGAGGAAACTAGTCTGAATGAATCAATGTATAATAGTAAGAACACCTCATCTGACCAAAAATTCAGATAGAAAGAAGGCCTGAGAATAATGAGTGACCAAAATGTTATAATAAAGACAACAAAGATGAGGAAACTGGTCTGAATGAATCAATGTATAATAGTAAGAACACCTCATCTGAGAAATTCAGATAGAAAAAGAAGGCCTGAGGGTAGAGTGACCAAAATGTTATAATAAAGACAACAAAGATGAGGAAACTGGTCTGAATGAATCAATGTATAATAGTAAGAACACCTCATCTGAGAAATTCAGATAGAAATAAAGACCAAAGATGGGTGGTCTGAATGAACCAAAATGTTATAATAAAGACAACAAAGTTATAATAAAGACAACAAAGATGGAAACTGGTCTGAATGAATCAATGTATAATAGTAAGAACACCTCATCTGAGAAATTCAGAGATAGAAGAAAGAAGGCCTGAGGGTAGAGTGACCAAAATGTTATAATAAAGACAACAAAGATGAGGAAACTGGTCTGAATGAATCAATGTATAATAGTAAGAACACCTCATCTGAGAAATTCAGATAGAAAGAAGGCCTGAGGGTACAGTGACCAAAAAATGTTATAATAAAGACAACAAAGATGAGGAAACTGGTCTGAATGAATCAATGTATAATAGTATGAACACCTCATCTGAGAAATTCAGATAGAAAGAAGTAGAAAGAAGGCCTGAGGGTGCAGTGACCAAAATGTTATAATAAAGACAACAAAGATGAGGAAACTGGACAGAATGAATCAATGTATAATAGTAAGAACACCTCATCTGAGAAATTCAGATAGAGAGAAGGCCTGAGGGTAGAGTGACCAAAATGTTATAATAAAGACAACAAAGATGAGGAAACTGGTCTGAATGAATCAATGTATAATAGTAAGAACACCTCATCTGAGAAATTCAGAGAAAAGAAGGCCTGAGTGTAGAGTGACCAAAATGTTATAATAAAGACAACAAAGATGAGGAAACTGGTCTGAATGAATCAATGTATAATAGTAAGAACACCTCATCTGAGAAATTCAGATAGAAAGAAGGCCAGAGGGTAGAGTGACCAAAATGTTATAATAAAGACAACAAAGATGAGGAAACTGGTCTGAATGAATCAATGTATAATAGTAAGAACACCTCATCTGAGAAATTCAGATAGAAAGAAGGCCTGAGGGTAGAGTGACCAAAATGTTATAATAAAGACAACAAAGATGAGGAAACTGGTCTGAATGAATCAATGTATAATAGTAAGAACACCTCATCTGAGAAATTCAGATAGAAAAGAAGGCCTGAGGGTAGAGTGACCAAAAATGTTATAATAAAAGACAACAAAGATGAGGAAACTGGTCTGAATGAATCAATGTATAATAGTAAGAACACCTCATCTGAGAAATTCAGATAGAAAAAATTCAGATAGAAAGAGGCCTGAGGTAGTGACCAAAATGTTATAATAAAGACAACAAAGATGAGGAAACTGGTCTGAATGAATCAATGTATAATAGTAAGAACACCTCATCTGAGAAATTCAGATAGAAAGAAGGCCTGAGGGTAGAGTGACCAAAAATGTTATAATAAAGACAACAAAGATGAGGAAACTGGTCTGAATGAATCAATGTATAATAGTAAGAACACCTCATCTGAGAAATTCAGATAGAAAGAAGGCCTGAGGGTAGAGTGACCAAAAATGTTATAATAAAGACAACAAAGATGAGGAAACTGGTCTGAATGAATCAATGTATAATAGTAAGAACACCTCATCTGAGAAATTCAGATAGAAAGAAGGCCTGAGGGTACAGTGACCAAAATGTTATAATAAAGACAACAAAGATGAGGAAACTGGTCTGAATGAATCAATGTATAATAGTAAGAACACCTCATCTGAGAAATTCAGATAGAAAGAAGGCCTGAGGTAGAGTGACCAAAATGTTATAATAAAGACAACAAAGATGAGGAAACTGGTCTGAATGAATCAATGTATAATAGTAAGAACACCTCATCTGAGAAATTCAGATAGAAAGAAGGCCTGAGGGTAGAGTGACCAAAATGTTATAATAAAGACAACAAAGATGAGGAAACTGGTCTGAATGAATCAATGTATAATAGTAAGAACACCTCATCTGAGAAATTCAGATAGAAAGAAGGCCTGAGGGTAGAGTGACCAAAATGTTATAATAAAGACAACAAAGATGAGGAAACTGGTCTGAATGAATCAATGTATAATAGTAAGAACACCTCATCTGAGAAATTCAGATAGAAAGAAGGCCTGAGGGACCAAAATGTTATAATAAAGACAACAAAGATGAGGAAAGAATGAATCAATGTGAACACCTCATCTGAAAATTCAGATAGAAAAGAAGGCCTGAGGGTAGAGTGACCAAAATGTTATAAAAAGACAACAAAGATGAGGAAACTGGTCTGAATGAATCAATGTATAATAGTAAGAACACCTCATCTGAGAAATTCAGATAGAAAGACGCCTGAGGGTAGAGTGACCAAAATGTTATAATAAAGACAACAAAGATGAGGAAACTGGTCTGAATGAATCAATGTATAATAGTAAGAACACCTCATCTGAGAAATTCAGATTGAAAGAAGGCCTGAGGGTAGAGTGACCAAAATGTTATAATAAAGACAACAAAGATGAGGAAACTGGTCTGAATGAATCAATGTATAATAGATAGAAAAAGAACACCTCATCTGAGAAATTCAGATCAAGAAAGAAGGCCTGAGGGTAGACAGTGACCAAAAATGTTATAATAAAGACAACAAAGATGAGGAAACTGGTCTGAATGAATCAATGTATAATAGTAAGAACACCTCATCTGAGAAATTCAGATAGAAAGAAAGGCCTGAGGGGTACAGTGACCAAAATGTTATAATAAAGACAACAAAGATGAGGAAACTGGTCTGAATGAATCAATGTATAATAGTAAGAACACCTCATCTGAGAAATTCAGATAGAAAGAAGGCCAAAACCAAAATGTTATAATAAAGACAACAAAGATGAGGAAACTGGTCTGAATGAATCAATGTATAATAGTAAGAACACCTCATCTGAGAAATTCAGATAGAAAGAAGGCCTGAGGGTAGAGTGACCAAAATGTTATAATAAAGACAACAAAGATGAGGAAACTGGTCTGAATGAATCAATGTATAATAGTAAGAACACCTCATCTGAGAAATTCAGATAGAAAGAAGGCCTGAGGGTACAGTGACCAAAATGTTATAATAAAGACAACAAAGATGAGGAAACTGGTCTGAATGAATCAATGTATAATAGTAAGAACACCTCATCTGAGAAATTCAGATAGAAAGAAGGCCTGAGGGTAGAGTGACCAAAATGTTATAATAAAGACAACAAAGATGAGGAAACTGGTCTGAATGAATCAATGTATAATAGTAAGAACACCTCATCTGAGAAATTCAGATAGAAAGAAGGCCTGAGGGTACAGTGACCAAAATGTTATAATAAAGACAACAAAGATGAGGAAACTGGTCTGAATGAATCAATGTATAATAGTAAGAACACCTCATCTGAGAAATTCAGATAGAAAGAAGGCCTGAGGGTAGAGTGACCAAAATGTTATAATAAAGACAACAAAGATGAGGAAACTGGTCTGAATGAATCAATGTATAATAGTAAGAACACCTCATCTGAGAAATTCAGATAGAAAGAAGGCCTGAGGGTACAGTGACCAAAATGTTATAATAAAGACAACAAAGATGAGGAAACTGGTCTGAATGAATCAATGTATAATAGTAAGAACACCTCATCTGAGAAATTCAGATAGAAAGAAGGCCTGAGGGTAGAGTGACCAAAATGTTATAATAAAAGACAACAAAGATGAGGAAACTGGTCTGAATGAATCAATGTATAATAGTAAGAACACCTCATCTGAGAAATTCAGATAGAAAGAAGGCCTGAGGGTACAGTGACCAAAATGTTATAATAAAGACAACAAAGATGAGGAAACTGGTCTGAATGAATCAATGTATAATAGTAAGAACACCTCATCTGAGAAATTCAGATAGAAAGACGGCCTGAGGGTAGAGTGACCAAAATGTTATAATAAAGACAACAAAGATGAGGAAACTGGTCTGAATGAATCAATGTATAAAGTAAGAACACCTCATCTGAGAAATTCAGATAGAAAGAAGGCCTGAGGGTAGAGTGACCAAAATGTTATAATAAAGACAACAAAGATGAGGAAACTGGTCTGAATGAATCAATGTATAATAGTAAGAACACCTCATCTGAGAAATTCAGATAGAAAGACGGCCTGAGGGTAGAGTGACCAAAATGTTATAATAAAGACAACAAAGATGAGGAAACTGGTCTGAATGAATCAATGTATAATAGTAAGAACACCTCATTTGAGAAATTCAGATAACAAAAAGAAGGCCTGAGGGTAGAGTGACCAAAATGTTATAATAAAGACAACAAAGATGAGGAAACTGGTCTGAATGAATCAATGTATAATAGTAAGAACACCTCATCTGAGAAATTCAGATAGAAAGAAGGCCTGAGGGTAGAGTGACCAAAATGTTATAATAAAGACAACAAAATGAGGAAACTGGTCTGAATGAATCAATGTATAATAGTAAGAACACCTCATCTGAGAAATTATAGAAAGAAGGCCTGAGGGTACAGTGACCAAAATGTTATAATAAAGACAACAAAGATGAGGAAACTGGTCTGAATGAATCAATGTATAATAGTAAGAACACCTCATCTGAGAAATTCAGATAGAAAGAAGGCCTGAGGGTAGAGTGACCAAAATGTTATAATAAAGACAACAAAGATGAGGAAACTGGTCTGAATGAATCAATGTATAATAGTAAGAACACCTCATCTGAGAAATTCAGATAGAAAGAAGGCCTGAGGGTAGAGTGACCAAAATGTTATAATAAAGACAACAAAGATGAGGAAACTGGTCTGAATGAATCAATCATATAATAGTGAAAGAACACCTCATCTGAGAAATTCAGATCAAGTATAAAGAAGGCCTGAGGGTAGAAAGAAGGCCTGAGTGACCAAAATGTTATAATAAAGACAACAAAGATGAGGAAACTGGTCTGAATGAATCAATGTATAATAGTAAGAACACCTCATCTGAGAAATTCAGATAGAAAGAAGGCCTGAGGGTAGAGTGACCAAAATGTTATAATAAAGACAACAAAGATGAGGAAACTGGTCTGAATGAATCAATGTATAATAGTAAAGAACACCTCATCTGAGAAATTCAGATAGAAAGAAGGCCTGAGGGTAGAGTGACCAAAATGTTATAATAAAGACAACAAAAGATGAGGAAACTGGTCTGAATGAATCAATGTATAATAGTAAGAACACCTCATCTGAGAAATTCAGATAGAAAGAAGGCCTGAGGGTCCAAAAGTTATAGTAAAGACCAAAGAAAATGTTGAATCAAATAAAGACACCTCATCTGAGAAAAGATGAAGGAAACTGGTCTGAATGAATCAATGTAGGAATCTGAATGAACAATGTCATCTGAGAAATTCAGATGAGAAAATAGAAAGGCCTGAGGGTACAGTGACCAAAAATGTTATAATAAAGACAACAAAGATGAGGAAACTGGTCTGAATGAATCAATGTATAATAGTAAGAACACCTCATCTGAGAAATTCAGATAGACAAAAAGAAGGCCTGAGGGACAGTGACCAAAATGTTATAATAAAGACAACAAAGATGAGGAAACTGGTCTGAATGAATCAATGTATAATAGTTATAATAAAAGAACAAAGATGAGGAAACTGAATGAATCAATGTATAATAGTAAGATCATCTGAGAAATTCAGATAGAAAGAAGGCCTGAGGGTAGAGTGACCAAAATGTTATAATAAAGACAACAAAGATGAGGAAACTGGTCTGAATGAATCAATGTATAATAGTAAGAACACCTCATCTGAGAAATTCAGATAGAAAGAAGGTTATATATCATGTTATTTTTCTATAATAATTTAATTATTATCTTGAAATAAAGTGAGGCTTAATATTAATGTAATTATATGTGTCAACATAAATTATATATATTATATTTATTTAATATTAATATAATATCAAAAAGTGTAAACTAAAATATGATCACCACCAATGTTAAAATAGTTTGCAGACTGTATCCAAAAAATATCCAAATATTCACTGATATATATATATATATATATATATATATAGATAGATATATATTGCAGAAACAGATTTTTAAAAGAAACTAAAACATACAGTTTTGGCCAATTACAGTTAAGTTACAATGTTTTAACCATTTCTGTCAGGTTTTGTTAATAATACTCAAGTTGTAAGCTTTAAAAAGGTAATTAAGTCAGAAAATAATGTGAACCATATGAAAAATGTTAATAGAAAAAACAGACATAAAATGGTAAGAGAGGAAGACATAAAACAGTGAAATAGGAGGAAAAGAAAAATAGAAAAATAACCTGAGCAATATAAAATAGGAAGAGAGGCGAACTGATATAAAATAGGAAGAGAGGAGGACAGATATAAAATAGGAATAGAGGGTGACAGGTATAAAATAGGAAGAGAGTGGGACAGGTATAAAATAGGAAGAGAGATGAACAGATATAAAATAAGAAGAGAGGGGGGACTGATATACAAGAGGAAGGGAGGGGACTGACGCAAAATAGGGAGAGATGGGAACAGATATAAAATACAAAGAGAGGAGGACAGATATAAAATAGGAAGAGAGGGGAACTGATATAAAATACAAAGAGAGGGGAGGAAATATAAAAGGAAATGAAGGGAGCCAATTTAAATAGTAAGCAAGTGTAACTGATATAAAATAGGAAGAGAGGTGAGAAAATATAAAACAGTGAGCAAGGATAACTGATATAAAATAGGAAGAGAGGTGAGAAAATATGAAACAGTGAGCAAGGGTAACAGATATAAAACAGGAAGAGAGGTGAGAAAATATGAAACAGTGAGCAAGGGTAACTGATATAAAACAGGAAGAGAGGTGAGAAAATATAAAACAGTGAGTAAGGGTAACAGATATAAAATAGGAAGAGAGGTGAGAAAATATAAAACAGTGATCAAGGGTAACTGATATAAAATAGGAAGAGGTGAGAAAATATGAAACAGTGAGCAAGTGTAACTGATATAAAACAGGAAGAGAGGTGAGAAATATGAAACAGTGAGCAAGGGTAACTGATATAAAACAGGAAGAGAGGTGAGAAAATATGAAACAGTGAGCAAGGGTAACTGATATAAAATAGGAAGAGAGGTGAGAAAATATGAAACAGTGAGCAAGGGTAACTGATATAAAACAGGAAGAGAGGTGAGAAAATATGAAAGAGTGAGCAAGGGTAACAGATATAAAACAGGAAGAGAGGTGAGAAAATATAAAACAGTGAGCAAGGGTAACTGATATAAAATAGGAAGAGAGGTGAGAAAATATGAAACAGTGATCAAGGGTAACTGATATAAACTAGGAAGAGAGGTGAGAAAATATGAAACAGTGAGCAAGGGTAACTGATATAAAACAGGAAGAGAGGTGAGAAAATATGAAACAGTGATCAAGGGTAACAGATATAAAACAGGAAGAGAGGTGAGAAAATATAAAACAGTGAGCAAGGGTAACTGATATAAAATAGGAAGAGAGGTGAGAAAATATGAAACAGTGATCAAGGGTAACTGATATAAAATAGGAAGAAAGGTGAGAAAATATGAAACAGTGAGCAAGGGTAACTGATATAAAACAGGAAGAGAGGTGAGAAAATATGAAACAGTGAGCAAGGGTAACTGATATAAAATAGGAAGAGAGGTGAGAAAATATGAAACAGTGAGCAAGGGTAACTGATATAAAACAGGAAGAGAGGTGAGAAAATATGAAACAGTGAGCAAGGGTAACAGATATAAAACAGGAAGAGAGGTGAGAAAATATAAAACAGTGAGCAAGGGTAACAGATATAAAATAGGAAGAGAGGTGAGAAAATATGAAACAGTGATCAAGGGTAACTGATATAAAATAGGAAGAGAGGTGAGAAAATATGAAACAGTGAGCAAGGGTAACAGATATAAAATACGAAGAGAGGGGAGCAAATACGAAACAGTTAGGAACGGTAACAGATATAAAATACAAAGAAAGGGATCAAATACAAAAGGAAATCAGGGGAAACAATTTAAAAAGTAAGTAAGAGGAACAGATATAAAATAGGCAGAGAGGTGAGAAAATATAAAACAGTGAGCAAGGATAACTGATATAAAATAGGAAGAGAGGTGAGAAAATATAAAACAGTGAGGAAGGGTAACTGATATAAAATAGGATGAGAGGTGAGAATATATAAAACAGTGAGCAAGTATAACTGATATAAAATAGGAAGAGAGGTGAGAAAATATAAAACAGTGAGCAAGGGTAACTGATATAAAATAGGAAGAGAGGTGAGAAAATATAAAACAGTGAGCAAGGGTAACTGATATAAAATAGGAAGAGAGGTGAGAAAATATGAAACAGTGATCAAGGGTAACTGATATAAAATAGGAAGAGAGGTGAGAAAATATAAAACAGTGAGCAAGGGTAACTGATATAAAATAGGAAGAGAGGTGAGAAAATATGAAACAGTGATCAAGGGTAACTGATATAAAATAGGAAGAGAGGTGAGAAAATATAAAACAGTGAGCAAGGGTAACTGATATAAAATAGGAAGAGAGGTGAGAAAATATGAAACAGTGAGCAAGGGTAACTGATATAAAATAGGAAGAGAGGTGAGAAAATATAAAACAGTGAGCAAGGATAACTGATATAAAATAGGAAGAGAGGTGAGAAAATATAAAACAGTGAGCAAGGATAACTGATATAAAATAGGAAGAGAGGTGAGAAAATATGAAACAGTGAGCAAGGATAACTGATATAAAATAGGAAGAGAGGTGAGAAAATATAAAACAGTGAGCAAGGATAACTGATATAAAATAGGAAGAGAGGTGAGAAAATATGAAACAGTGATCAAAGGTAACTGATATAAAATAGGAAGAGAGGGAGAAAAATATGAACCAGTGAGCAAGGATAACTGATATAAAATAGGAAGAGAGGTGCGAAAATATGAAACAGTGATCAATGGTAACTGATATAAAATAGGAAGAGAGGTGAGAAAATATAAAACAGTGAGCAAGGGTAACTGATATAAAATAGGAAGAGAGGTGAGAAAATATGAAACAGTGATCAAGGGTAACTGATATAAAATAGGAAGAGAGGTGAGAAAATATAAAACAGTGAGCAAGGATAACTGATATAAAATAGGAAGAAAGGTGAGAAAATATGAAACAGTGAGCAAGGGTAACTGATATAAAACAGGAAGAGAGGTGAGAAAATAGGAAACAGTGAGCAAGGGTAACTGATATAAAATAGGAAGAGAGGTGAGAAAATATGAAACAGTGAGCAAGGGTAACTGATATAAAAACAGGAAGAGAGGTGAGAAAATATGAAACAGTGAGCAAGGGTAACAGATATAAAACAGGAAGAGAGGTGAGAAAATATAAAACAGTGAGCAAGGGTAACAGATATAAAATAGGAAGAGAGGTGAGATAATATGAAACAGTGATCAAGGGTAACTGATATAAAATAGGAAGAGAGGTGAGAAAATATGAAACAGTGAGCAAGGGTAACAGATATAAAAAATGAAGAGAGGGGAGCAAATACAAGGGAAACAGTTAGGAATGGTAACAGATATAAAATACAAAGAAAGGGATCAAATACAAAAGGAAATAAAATAGGGAAACAATTTAAAAAGTAAGTAAGAGGAACAGATATAAAATAGGAAGAGAGGTGAGAAAATATAAAACAGTGAGCAAGGACAACTGATATAAAATAGGAAGAGAGGTGAGAAAATATAAAACAGTGTGGAAGGGTAACTGATATAAAATAGGATGAGAGGTGAGAATATATAAAACAGTGAGCAAGGATAACTGATATAAAATAGGAAGAGAGGTGAGAAAATATAAAACAGTGAGCAAGGGTAACTGATATAAAATAGGAAGAGAGGTGAGAAAATATGAAACAGTGATCAAGGGTAACTGATATAAAATAGGAAGAGAGGTGAGAAAATATGAAACAGTGATCAAGGGTAACTGATATAAAATAGGAAGAGAGGTGAGAAAATATGAAACAGTGAGCAAGGGTAACTGATATAAAATAGGAAGAGAGGTGAGAAAATATGAAACAGTGATCAATGGTAACTGATATAAAATAGGAAGAGAGGTGAGAAAATATAAAACAGTGAGCAAGGGTAACTGATATAAAATAGGAAGAGAGGTGAGAAAATATGAAACAGTGATCAAGGGTAACTGATATAAAATAGGAAGAGAGGTGAGAAAATATAAAACAGTGAGCAAGGATAACTGATATAAAATAGGAAGAAAGGTGAGAAACTATGAAACAGTGAGCAAGGGTAACTGATATAAAACAGGAAGAGAGGTGAGAAAATAGGAAACAGTGAGCAAGGGTAACTGATATAAAATAGGAAGAGGTGAGAAAATATGAAACAGTGAGCAAGGGTAACTGATATAAAACAGGAAGAGAGGTGAGAAAATATGAAACAGTGAGCAAGGGTAACAGATATAAAACAGGAAGAGAGGTGAGAAAATATAAAACAGTGAGCAAGGGTAACAGAGATATAAAATAGGAAGAGAGGTGAGAAAATATGAAACAGTGATCAAGGGTAACTGATATAAAATAGGAAGAGAGGTGAGAAAATATGAAACAGTGAGCAAGGGTAACAGATATAAAATACGAAGAGAGGGAGCAAATACGAAACAGTTAGAATGGTAACAGATATAAAATACAAAGAAAGGGATCAAATACAAAAAGGAAATCAGGGGGAAACAATTTAAAAAGTAAGTAAGAGGAACAGATATAAAATAGGAAGAGAGGTGAGAAAATATAAAACAGTGAGCAAGGACAACTGATATAAAATAGGAAGAGAGGTGAGAAAATATAAAACAGTGAGGAAGGGTAACTGATATAAAATAGGATGAGAGGTGAGAATATATAAAACAGTGAGCAAGGATAACTGATATAAAATAGGAAGAGAGGTGAGAAAAATATAAAACAGTGAGCAAGGGTAACTGATATAAAATAGGAAGAGAGGTGAGAAAATATGAAACAGTGATCAAGGGTAACTGATATAAAATAGGAAGAGAGGTGAGAAAATATGAAACAGTGATCAAGGGTAACTGATATAAAATAGGAAGAGAGGTGAGAAAATATGAAACAGTGAGCAAGGGTAACTGATATAAAATAGGAAGAGAGGTGAGAAAATATAAAACAGTGAGCAAGGATAACTGATATAAAATAGGAAGAGAGGTGAGAAAATATAAAACAGTGAGCAAGGGTAACTGATATAAAATAGGAAGAGAGGTGCGAAAATATGAAACAGTGATCAATGGTAACTGATATAAAATAGGAAGAGAGGTGAGAAAATATAAAACAGTGAGCAAGGGTAACTGATATAAAATAGGAAGAGAGGTGAGAAAATATGAAACAGTGATCAAGGGTAACTGATATAAAATAGGAAGAGAGGTGAGAAAATATAAAACAGTGAGCAAGGGTAACTGATATAAAATAGGAAGAGAGGTGAGAAAATATGAAACAGTGAGCAAGGATAACTGATATAAAATAGGAAGAGAGGTGAGAAAATATAAAACAGTGAGCAAGGATAACTGATATAAAATAGGAAGAGAGGTGAGAAAATATGAAACAGTGATCAATGGTAACTGATATAAAATAGGAAGAGAGGTGAGAAAATATGAACCAGTGAGCAAGGATAACTGATATAAAATAGGAAGAGAGGTGCGAAAATATGAAACAGTGATCAATGGTAACTGATATAAAATAGGAAGAGAGGTGAGAAAATATGAAACAGTGAGCAAGGGTAACTGATATAAAATAGGAAGAGAGGTGAGAAAATATGAAACAGTGAGCAAGGGTAACTGATATAAAATAGGAAGAGAGGTGAGAAAATATAAAACAGTGAGCAAGGGTAACTGATACAAAATTGACTAGCTAAGAAACACAAGATAATGACGAAAGCATTAGGAATTATTTTTGTGGCTATGTCCTGAGATCCTCACTGTTGGATAATGTGTTTTGTATGCAGGACACTAGTATGACTGAAGTGTCACATACGATACAGACATAAAAGCTGAAAGAGTCTGTCAGATCCTTATACATCAAAATTGACAGGATATATATTATCAAGTTGTCCGATTTGTTAACTGAAATTAAATTTGATAGTTTCTGTTCTTATTCATGTGTATAAATAGTTTTTCATAAAAGCCTGCAGAAAATACTAAAACATTCTCAATACATCTTTCTATGAGTACTTAAAATAATCTGCCAGTGAAGTTCAAAAAACACAGCTATTCTTTAAAAACATATCAAACATTGTACAGAACCTTTGGATAAACAACATCCTCACACAACAAAGCTTATCTATCCATATGATACTAAAAGTCTGTGATTGCATGCATGCTTGTGTTGTGTGTCTGTCTGGCACATAATGATTTAAGTTAATCTGATTTAAGTGAATAAGATTTAAAAATACAAGTTATATATACAGTAAGTATTTTTATTTTAAGTTTCTTCAGATGCAATTCTGTTAAAATATTTTCAAGTTAAAGACAGACACAAAGAGATCCCACTTTGCTGTTTTGTCCAGTTCTTTCAAGAGTAATTATTTATATTTAAGCTTTCTTTAAACAAATAGTATTTTAAATATTTCAAAAATATTTCTTGGCATATTTAAAACATTGAAATTAAAAGTTTATCCTGGAAGTTCTATTCCTATTAAATGATGTAAACAATCAGTAAAATGTTAAACATGAACTTGTAAACCAGACCAATGATGACGTGAACGAATTGAAATATTTAACTGAATCATAATAAACTTAACTTTCATTTCAATGGAATTCTGAAATCAACTTCAATGTTTTATAACCTGAACTGTCAATGACCCAACAGGACATGGGTAGTCTAGTCTATATATAAAATTCTGTGACTTCTGTCTGTCCATCACACTCTCAAAAACAGCCATACATTGACACATCAAAACTAAATTTTGATAAGTACAAATGGGTCATGGGTACAAAGTACAGTTGGTTTTACTAGGGGACATAATGTGATAAATTTGCACTCATATTTTTGGGAAAATTAAAAGTTTTATTATCTAACATACAAAATACTTCCTCGATTTTAAAAACAATTTAATGATTAAGAAGTACTTATTTAATAAAAATGCAATATTGTTTTTTTGCATATCTTTTCTCTAAGTTTTTATATATACAAGAATCCAGTTTCCAGTCTGCTCTGCATTTGTGAGAGCTATAAACTAATCACAAGGACAAATGTTTCAAAAAGTTGGAATTTGTCTTGAGAAAGAAATATTTATGAATGACCAGTTGCATGTTGCATGTTCAAGAGTAAGAAATCCTAAGAACTTATTTTTTGCTGTTAGAAAGGAAAATAGAAAATTTTCTTAAATATTGTTTACCATGAAGTCCTATAAAAATAAATTAAAGATATTATAAAAGTGTGAAGTAGGGTTTTTTCAAAGTATTTTCTAAACAAATCACTTTTTTCAAATTTCATTGATTGATTTTCAAAATTGATCAAAACTTAGAGTTTGTAAATCTTGACAAAAAATGTTAGTGATAATTTTAACAATATTAAATACTGCGTCAATGTGTTACAAAATAATTCTAGTAAACTAGAAAACAAAAAATGTCAATAACACTAAATGCCAACAAAAATTCAATATTGATAAAAAATAAAATTTCTAGCAAAAAATTTAAATTCTCAACTGTTGCTATTATGTTAAAATTGATGTATTAAGAATTTCATTCATGTTTTGTTTTGTTTGTTTTTAAATAAATGACAAGTTCATTGCTAATGTTTAAATTCCAGACTTAATTATTATTTTTTTGCTTCTTTCTTTTTAAGTGCCCTGTCCCTTCAGGACGTAGGCGATCATGGCTCTCCACTTCCCCCTATCCCTTGTAGCTCTCAATAAGTTTTGTCCCTCAGCTACTTCCCCCAGGCTGTGTTCTGTCATCCACTTGCTTAAGTTCACTGGGCATGTCATGTGTTGCTTTCCCGTGTCCATCCTTTCCTCTATCCACCCTGTGAGTATCAGATTCTCTAATCCCTTCTTTCTCATTACATGTCCCAGAAATTTCAGCTGCCTCTTCCTTATGTTAAGTATAAGCTTCCTCCTTGTTTGCATCCTCTCCAAAACATTACAAAGACTAAAAACATACCAGACTCAACTACTGATGAAAAATTTTATTAAAAAGTCAAAAAGAAAGCAAAGAAGATGAACTTTATGGATTTGTCTAGAGACATAAAAATAGAAGATTAGCAATAATAAGGAATCTGAAAATATAAATGGCTAAGAGGTAGTGACATCAGTCTGGTAGATAATTCCAAATGAGAATGAAGATATTTAGATAATTGAGTGACTGGCCAATCAATAATTGTAAATGGTGTAATCATCAAAGAACAGATTCAATAATACTATAAGTATTAGGTTGCTACCTAATACTTACAGTATTATTGAATCTATTATAATTTGGTAGCTAGAATAGCTTCTTCAATTAAGCATTCTTATCTAATGACAAATGATTGCATTATTACAAAATAATTTTGATAGTATAAATCCACTGATTGAACAATACATGTCTAAACATTAATATAATCAATTACACACTTCTACATTCATGGGCTGTGTCCTTTTCAGATATGTGCGACCATGGCTCTCTACAATTTCCTGCCTCTCGTAATGTTTGCAATTTTACTTCACCACTTACTTGTCTGTTATCTAGTTACACATGCTTGTTAAACAGATTACTTACGGCTCCTCTCTGTTTCTCTCATTTTCAATATGTCCTATGAGTGACAATTTCTCCAAGCCTTCTTTCCTTGTTATGTGTCCTAAAAATTTCAAATGTCTCTTTCTAATTCTAAATATAAATGTCATTTTTGTTTCCATTTTCATGAAAACTTCCTCATTGCTCATATGCTCACTCAATGGTATTCTCAGCATTCTACATTTTTTTTTTTTTTTAAGCGTTTCACCCCAAGCAAGGCGGGAAGCCACTATGACGCAAGGGGTTACAGAAGATTTGGAGCAAGATCAGATAGGATTGATAGAAGAAAGGATGAGGAGAAGGATAGTGGATAGATCAAGGCAACTAGAGATGTCGATTGACATTACATTTGAATAGTTGGAGATTATAGCTCTCAGGGAAACTGGAATAGGGAAGGGAGTTCCACAGGCGAGAGGTAAAAGAGACATGAAGCTATTGGTTTAGAAGAGATGGCTACATTTAGGAGTTTCGACAGTGAAGGGGTGAGAGCAGGATGCCAGCCTCGTGAGGGCGCTTGAATTCATAAAGTCTGGGAACCAGCGAATGCAGCTCCTCGGAGCAACCTTAAATTTCCACTTCATCTGCAAGGTAATTCTACAGAATTCATTGCTGTACAGGAAGACTGATATAGAAGTTCAGCATTCTTTGTTTTTAATTAAATTTTTTTATTGCTTGATTTTGGCATATTTACTTCATAACTCATATCTTATACTGTTCTTGTTGTTAACAACTACACATTCTGGTTTCTTATAATAGTTAGTCCTTTCATCCTGCTTTCTTTTACTAACTTGTCTAAGAGTTCCTGCAATTTTCTTTCTGTGTTTGCCATCAAAAGAGTATCATCTGTATATCCTATGCTGTTAGCATTGTGCTCATCCATACTAAATCCTACTAGGACTTCTACTTTTCTTAGGATTGCCTTGCAGTATAAGTTAAGTAAATCCAGTAAGAAGATGCATGCCTGTGTTACAACCCTTTCTATTTTACTAACTTCTTCTTTATGTGCCATTTTCCTTCAGGGTGTAGGCGATAATGGCTCTCCACAATTTCCTCTTTTTGTAGCTCTTAATAAATTTTCTCTTTTTCTTATCTCTCCTAAACCTTGTTCCATCATCCATTTACACAAGCTCATTCTTCTTCTATGTACCGTATGCCTTCAGGACATAAGCGATCATGGCTCTCCACAATTTCCTGTCCTTTGTAGCTCTTAATAAATTTTGTCTTTTTCTTATCTCTCCTAAACCTTGTACCATCATCCATTTACACAAGCTCATTCTTTTTCTTCTATGTACCGTATGCCTTCAGGACATAAGCAATCATGGCTCTCCACAATTTCCTGTCCTTTGTAGCTCTTAATAAATTGTGTCTTTTTCTTATCTCTCCTAAACCTTGTTCCATCATCCATTTACTCAAGCTCATTCTTTTTCTTCTATGTACTGTATGCCTTCAGGACATAAGCAATCATGGCTCTCCACAATGTCCTGTCCTTTGTAGCTCTTAATAAATTGTGTCTTTTTCTTATCTCTCCTAAACCTTGTTCCATCATCCATTTACTCAAGCTCATTCTTTTTCTTCTATGTACCGTATGCCTTCAGGACGTAAGCGATCATGGCTCTCCACAATTTCCTGTCCTTTGTAGCTCTTAATAAATTGTGTCTTTTTCTTATCTCTCCTAAACCTTGTTCCATCATCCATTTACATGAGCTCATTCTTTTTCTTCTATGTACCGTATGCCTTCAGGACATAAGCGATCATGGCTCTCCACAATGTCCTGTCCTTTGTAGCTCTTAATAAATTTTGTCTTTTTCTTATCTCTCCTAAACCTTGTTCCATCATCCATTTACACAAGCTCATTTTTTTTCTTCTATGTACCGTATGCCTTCAGGACGTAAGCGATCATGGCTCTCCACAATTTCCTGTCCTTTGTAGCTCTTAATAAACCTTGTTCCATCATCCATTTACACAAGCTCATTTTTTTTCTTCTATGTACCGTATGCCTTCAGGACATAAGCAATCATGGCTCTCCACAATTTCCTGTCCTTTGTAGCTCTTAATAAATTTTGTCTTTTTCTTATCTCTCCTAAACCTTGTTCCATCATCCATTTACATGAGCTCATTCTTTTTCTTCTATGTACCGTATGCCTTCAGGACATAAGCGATCATGGCTCTCCACAATTTCCTGTCCTTTGTAGCTCTTAATAAATTTTGTCTTTTTCTTATCTCTCCTAAACCTTGTTCCATCATCCATTTACACAAGCTCATTTTTTTTCTTCTATGTACCGTATGCCTTCAGGACATAAGCAATCATGGCTCTCCACAATTTCCTGTCCTTTGTAGCTCTTAATAAATTTTGTCTTTTCTTATCTCTCCTAAACCTTGTTCCATCATCCATTTACACAAGCTCATTTTTTTCTTCTATGTACCGTATGCCTTCAGGATGTAAGCGATCATGGCTCTCCACAATGTCCTGTCCTTTGTAGCTCTTAATAAATTTTGTCTTTTCTTATCTCTCCTAAACCTTGTTCCATCATCCATTTACACAAGCTCATTCTTTTTCTTCTATGTACCGTATGCCTTCAGGACGTAAGCGATCATGGCTCTCCACAATTTCCTGTCCTTTGTAGTTCTTAATAAATTTTGTCTTTTTCTTATCTCTCCTAAACCTTGTTCCATCATCCATTTACACAAGCTCATTCTTTTTCTTCTATGTACCATATGCCTTCAGGATGTAAGCAATCATGGCTCTCCACAATTTCCTGTCCTTTGTAGCTCTTAATAAATTTTGTCTTTTTCTTATCTCTCCTAAACCTTGTTCCACCATCCATTTACTCAAGCTCATTCTTCTTCTTCTTCTTCTATGTGCCATGTCCCTTCAGGACATTGGCGATCATGGCTCTCCATAACTTCTTGTCCAGTAGCTCTTAATAAATTTTGTCTTTTTGTTATTTCTACTAAGCCTTGTTCTGACATCTCTTTACTCATAAGCTACTTAATGAGCTTCAGGTTATGCATGGTTTTCCTCTGTCCCTCTTGCCTTCAATCTGTCCTCTGAGTATCAAATTTTCCAATCTCTCTTTTCTCATTATATGCCCTAGAAATTTCAACTCTCTCTTCCTGATGTTAAGTATAAGTTTCCTCTTTGTTTCCATTTTTTTTTCTAAAACTTTGTTATTGTTCACATCTTGTCTGTGGTATCCTCAGCATCCTTCTGTAGATCCACATTTCTGTTGTTTCAAGTTTTCTTTATCATTGAAGAGATTGTCCAGAATGCACTACCATATAGGAGGACTGATATCATATAATAGTTCAGTATTCTTTTCTTTGTTTCTAATCAATTATTTTTGTTTCTTAATACTCTGCTTAGTTTTTGAAAGTCATCTTTGGCTATCACAATACACCTTCAGATTTCAGTGTTGCACTTTCTGTCCTCTCTTAAAACACTTCCCAGATATTTAAAACTTCAGCACTTGTTTGATTTTGGTATCTTCAATTTGCAATTGACACTTTGGGCTCACTCTTTTGCTGACAACCATGCACTCTGTCTTCTTGCAATTGATATTTAATCCTTTCATCTCACTTTCCTTCACTACCTTCTGTAAGAGTTAATGTAGTTTTCGTTTGCTGTCAACATTGTGTGAAATGCATATCTTATGTTGTTATAACTGTGGGCACCAGTAATGAATCCTGGTAGGACTTCTGTTTCTTTATGAATCACCTTGCTGTATAGGTTGAATAAGTCTGGTGAGAAGACACATCCTTGTCTTACACACCTCTGAGCAATATCCCCCATAAATATAACATACCTTATTTTTATCATATATTTGAGGACGAATATTTTTTGTGAAAATTTCTTGGACATTAAGGCCGGTAAATGTTGTTTAATACTATTTATTATAAACAGAGCATTTACTTAAATATTTGTATCTATAAAAAAGAATGTATAAGCATAAAAATGCCTTAAAATAATTGTCGGACTTTGTCCATTTCATAATATGTGACGTCATTTGTTTACATTTGGATACGCATTGAGCAGATATGAATGTATGTGAGAGATTCATGGAAGATTGAAGTTTAAATAGAGTAAATTCGACCTTGCTAACCGAATGCTCCTTCGTGGCCAAATCGGTTAAAGGCACGTCAAGTTAAATGATGGTTCCGTATAGGATACATGTTCATATCCTGTTAGAGGACGAATATTTTCTCTGAAAATTTCTCGGACATTCAGGCCAGTAAATGTTGTTTAATACTGTTTATTATAAACAGAGCATTTACTTAAATATTTGTATCTATAAAAAGAATGTATAAACATATATATATATATATGTATATATATATATATATATATATATAGATATATGTATGTATATATGCAAGTTTCACTAAAGATGACTGACAAGGTACTATGGTTAAGCTTATTTAATTTTTTTTGTGTTCATACAAGTGTTTTCTTTTTTGGACACAAAGTGTGGAAAAACAGTCCATATGTTCTGCATTTACAAGTGCTTTCAGCTAAACTTTTAGCCATTATCAAAGATGATTTTATTTTTACACTTAATAACATTAACTATGTGTTGTCTGAAAAATAAAACATCCCTATAACTCTAGATACATACACACAACCCCCATACATTGATTTAAAAAGTAAAAACAAAATCATCCTTGATAATGGCTAAAAGTATAGCCAAAAGTGCTGTGAAATGCAGAACATTTGGGCAGTTTTACAAACTAGGTGTCCAAAAAAGAAAACACTTATATAAACACAAGAAAAATTAAACAAAAAGCTTAATCATAGTACCTTGTCAGTTGTCTTCAATGAAACTTGTATAAAAGACGGATTGCTACCTAAATACACAATACATTGTGTATGTGTGTGTATGTATATATATATATATATATAATTAATGAAAATCTTGGTAATCCATATGGATAATCTCAAGGAAGATGAAATCCTGAGAGCTCAATGTTAAGTCAGAGTGAATAATTTAATTTAAAGAAAAACTGACCACTTTAAGGCTCCGTTAGTTATAATTTATTTCACCAGAGTTTTTATTTTTCTCTGGATCTTCAGACTTCACTTTTAAAAGGTGAAACGAAAAAAATTCCAGTGAGAAGACACACACACACACACACACACACACATATATATATATCTTTGGTCTGGTGATCCATTACTGTATTTTCATGATGTGTTAAGCTTTTCCTTGATATATATATATAATTATAATTATTTATTTAAAAATATGATTCCAACTCGCAACATAAGAGGTCTCATGTTTCAAAACAAGAGCCGAAAACTTTCGGCTCTTGTTTTGAAACATGAGACCTCTTATGTCATGAGTTGGAATCATATTTTTAAATAAATAATTATAATTATATTTATGCTCTACTTTTGTATCGAGCACTATTTTTTTAAAATAATAACTAAAATACTAAGGAACTTTGGATTATTTACCTAACCAGTTTCTTCTTATTTTCTATATATTTTCACACACATACAGACACACACACACACACACACATATATATATACATTCATTCAAACAAGATACTTCCACCAAACAGATATAATTTTTAAAATTATACATATACAATGAAAGGTTCACAGTGAAATAAATATCATCTGATAATGATAGTAATAACAAGGCAATCAGATTTACAGCACAAACCAGGACGTGGCAGGGCAACTATCACCTGGCAGAGCAAACAGTGAAATATATCAGCAGCTTCAGTTGTCCCTTTTGGTACACTTGGGACTATTTCAAAGACTCTTTCTACGATGTCTTGAGGATACCTGACATCATTGGGAGTGCACAGATGTCTTCAGGATACCTGACATCATTGGGAGTGCACAGGTGGTAGCACTGCTTGGCGAGGAAAGTGATGTATCTCGAAGGATCTAAGGATAGATCAGTGAAAACATCTAAGAGTTGGAAAGGTTATCAAACAATAAGGAGCAGGAGTGTTCTTAAGAAACAATGTCACAAACATGTAGATGAGCAGTTATTATTGAGAACTTAACTACATTGACTTTGCAATAAAAGGACTTTAAAAGCACAAAGAATACCAAGACACAACAAAAGACTACTTATTTACATTGTTTGGATTGTTTTCTGCATCTTTATTATCATATTGTGAATATGGCAATAAAGATGAGGACAATAGTCCAAACACTGTAAATAGTGTAAATAGTTACAATACCTCACTTGAGAAATAGAGCCAGATGTTGAAGGTGAATATGGCAATAAAGATGAGGACAACAGTCCTAACAATGTAAATAGTGTAAATAGTTACAATACCTCATCTGAGAAATAGAGACGGATGTTGAAGGTGAATATGGCAATAAAGATGAGGACAACAGTCCAAACAATGTAAATAGTGTAAATAGTTACAATACCTCACTTAAGAAATAGAGCCAGATGTTGAAGGTGAATATGGCAATAAAGATGAGGACAACAGTCTGAACAATGTAAATAGTGTAAATAGTTACAATACCTCACTTGAGAAATAGAGACAGATGTTGAAGGTGAATATGGCAATAAAGATGAGGACAACAGTCCAAACAGTGTAAATAATTACAATACCTCATCTGAGAAATAGAGACAGATGTTGAAGGTGAATATGGCAATAAAGATGAGGACAACAGTCCAAACAGTGTAAATAATTACAATACCTCATCTGAGAAATAAAGACAGATGTTGAAGGTGAATATGGCAATAAAGATGAGGAGAACAGTCTGAACAATGTAAATAGTGTAAATAGTTACAATACCTCATCTGAGAAATAGAGCCAGATGTTGAAGGTGAATATGGCAATAAAGATGAGGACAACAGTCCAAACAATGTAAATAGTGTAAATAGTTACAATACCTCATCTCAGAAATAGAGACAGATGTTGAAGGTGAATATGGCAATAAAGATGAGGACAATAGTCCAAACAATGTAAATAGTGTAAATAGTTACAATACCTCACTTGAGAAATAGAGCCAGATGTTGAAGGTGAATATGGCAATAAAGATGAGGAGAACAGTCTGAACAATGTAAATAGTGTAAATAGTTACAATACCTCATCTGAGAAATAGAGCCAGATGTTGAAGGTGAATATGGCAATAAAGATGAGGATAACAGTCCAAACAAAGTAAATAGTGTAAATAGTTACAGTACCTCACTTGAGAAATAGAGACAGATGTTGAAGGTGAATATGGCAATAAAGATGAGGATAACAGTCCAAACAATGTAAATAGTGTAAATAGTTACAATACCTCATTTGAGAAATAGAGACAGATTCGGAAGGAGGCTGGAGTATACAATGGCCGAAACATTGTGAAAATGGCAATAAAGATGAAAAAATCAGTGTGGAAATTGTAAATAATTACAATACATCATCTCAGAAATATAGACAGATATTGAAAGGCTACTTAGTTGGTTTCTGACCTCTTTTTGACCCTACCCCGACTAAGCATCTCTAAAATCTTGATGATCCCACCCTCATCACATATAATTCTTATTATTCAAAAAGTGAACTCCTATTCATATGGAGGAAGCCCAAAAGGTCATTAAGATTCCTTACGAACTTGAGACTGCATATATGCACAAGTATTATCATTTAATTTTAGAATTTTACAATATTTATAAAAATATTGTGTTACTAATATAAATATATATATTATATACAGTTTATATGTAATTACACATGTATATATATATATACAACTATTTTTATGTATACATACTCTATATGTACCGTATATATTAACTTGGACACACAGATTCACAAGAAAAAAATCACTGTTAATAAATCATTCTCAACCTGCCCCTCTTAAAAATTAAATTCTGCCTTTGGGCCTGTACCCTATGTTGGGAACTATGGATTTAGATCAACCAAGGACTACACTAAAATGAACAGAAAGGTCCATAGAAACCTAGAAAAATCTATAATAAAGCTTAAGAATTTACATTATTTCCTAAAGTTTCCACACTATTATCTTTATCTTTAATCTTTTTAAACACAAAATTTCAGCTGATATGATGTCCAACTATTCTTATATACTGCTTTTGACAATTCCATTTATTAGTTGCTAGCAGTTCTTTGGCAGATTACCACACTTGTCTGCCAAAGAAGTTCTACTAGCAATCATTAGATGATGTTGTTAAAAGTAGTATATTAGAATTAGTCAATAGTCGTTCATCTCATCTGAGCAGTTTGTTCTTGAAAATAGCCAACATTGGTGTGTTCATATTATTAGATAAAGCGTTATACCTGTCTATCACTCTCAGTGCAAAAGAGTATCTTGCAACCATTTCAGAGTTCTGTTTTATCAATTTGTGTGAGTGACCATGCCTTCTCCTGTTTGAGAAGATAAAGAAATTATTCCCTCCTATTTTATAATAGCCATTCATTATTTTGTATACCTAACAGATCGGTGAACTGGTGTCTTGACTAAAAGGATAGTAGCTTGATTTTGCCTGTAGCTAGGCTGAGACACCTATCTTTGGCAATAAGTCAATATCCTTCTTATAGTTTCGGCTTCAGACAACAGCCCTATATTGAATTACTGGTTAAATAAGTGCAATGTAAAGGGGTTTTTATTTTCTTTATAAGATTCATAAAGCACCAATTAATCATACCTATTCTTTGATTAGCCTTCAATATTATTCCAGAAATATGTTGATCTTGGAGATAAATCATATGAAACTAGATTACCTAAATCTCTTACTTGGTTGACAAACAAGTACAGAAAAGGCTTTCGCTCTCTCTTTTCTCTTTTAGACACAAGATGCCTTAGTGATAAGATGTGTCTTATTTTCCCTCTAGGGAAGGGGCTTTTTTGCCACTGGTGTATCTAATGTTGTATTGAACACAACACAGAATAGTACATAGACATGCAAATACAATTATACAATATAAACAGTACACAGATATAAAATTTAAATGCAATGTCAATTGTTATTTTCTGTATTCTTAATTCATGTTCTTTTTTTGTTCTCTTTCCTTAATAGTGGTGTTTTTATTTCTCCTATTCTCTCACACTCAGTAACCTCTTGCAACTTAGTGGCTTTATTGCCTTTCTTGGAGTAAAATGATAAAACAAACAAACAAATGCCCTAATCTTACTTGTTTACATGCAGGTATATTTAATAGTTCTACCAAACCAATAAAGAAACCTTCTCAAATTGTAATTACCACAATCTTTCATCTAGACTTTTCACACATATACATAATCAAAAAAGATCTTTCTACATAAACACATCGTCATTTGCCACTTTTGTATTCTTTGTATTTATTTTGCTTAGGCAATAAAATATGTTGTTGCTAAATGCGTAGAACCCAGCTAAAAATTGTAGAAAAAAATCAATAACTAAAATCTCAGTTTTGTACAAAAGTAAGATCACATAGACATCACCATAATTCTGTGCAAAAATAATCTCACATGACTGTCAAATTCAAATTTCTGCATTAGAATTTATTGACTAATTAGTGAGGTTGCTCAAAAGCTTTGTAAAAGCAAACAACCATATTTGTGTTGCATGCTAGAAAAAAATGAAAGTTCACATCCAGGAAATGATTAACAATTTTTTCTCTCCTAAAAATCAATATTAAAAATTGGGAAATATATTTATTAACTAATAAATCTTCTGAATTCAATAAATCTATCTTTTAACTTCCTATAATCTATTTTTTTCCTATAAATAGTATAAATTAATAAACTAGTCCCGTATACTTCAACTGGGATGTAAATAATACAGATTTCTCAATTTTTGTCTCCTCAAAAAACTTATTGAGTGCTAGAGTTCATTTTGCAAATCATTATTCACTAAAAGTATTTTCAGAAACCAGTTTGCATGGTTTATATTATGAAAACACCAAGCGACAAATAGAAAGACAACCTATTTTGGACTTAGTTGTCATTAACTGTATTTGTGCTGATATTTAATGGCCTGTCTGCTGATAAAATTTAATATTTAATGGTATTTAATGGCCTGTCTGCTGATAAAATTTAATATTTAATGGTATTTAATGGCCTGTCTACTGATAAAATTTAATATTTAATGGTATTTAATGGCCTGTCTACTGATAAAATACACTACACACACATAACATAAATTTTGGATTTTCAAGTAACAATCACATCTATAGTAACACAATTCATTTTTTTCTTTTGTGCTGTTAAAAATCAAAATGTTTCTCTATGAATTTTGTTTGCAAGGAACTTTCAGCTTAAAAGAAAACAAAAATTATTTTTACACTCAATAATAAAATTGTTTGAATTTATAGAGCAGTGTTGGGAGTTTATTATTTTTTCTCTTCACTTTTCATACACATTTTTCCTCCATAAATATATGTTATTGTTTTTATATTCATTCTTATATTCTTGTCAATGTTTTCACTATTAACTAATATTACTCTACATTCTATCAGCATAAATATATTCCTTCAAAAATTGGTAATACAACAGGAGGGTCTTAATGATTGATTTTTTATGTTAGATCTTTGCTGACAGATTTTCTAAAGGTTATCAACCCATTGCAGGTTATTTAAATTGAGAAATATTTTTAAAATGTAAGAATTCTTTTGATTTTTGTGATAATAAAGATTTAATGATACAATTCTTGCTAATTAACCTATAGATGGGGGAGAAAAGGTGGATTCATACCTTTCTCAACTGTATTTGAACATAAGTGAATATAACAACCTGAATAGAATTGGAACACTAATTAACAATTCCGCCATCTAAGGCACTGTCTTTGGTCCTAATTTGTTTTAAATTTTCATTAATGACCTTCCCAATAGCATCAACCCTCAAATTGGTATCTATGCTGATGATACTGTCAAGACAGGAGAAAATGATTGTAAGTCTGATCAGCTTGATAAGGTCAAATGGCAGCTGATATCAGAAATGACCTTCAGTTTTTTGTTAACTAGGGCAAAAGATGGCTTCTTAATTTTAACACTTCCTAAACTAAGCAGATCTCTATTAACCATCTGGGAGACGTTTTCCCGCCTTCCATCAGCATGGCTAATGCTAACCTCCAGGAAAGTGACTCATTGTGCCTTCTTGGTCTAACATTCTTGGATGATATTAAGTGGAAAGAGCATATTGAATCCATCGCTAGATCAGCTGCTAAGAAAGTTGGTTTACTGTGTCATGCTACATAGTTTTCTTTCCAGAATCTATCATACATATTTATGTCTATCATTCGTCCATGCTTAGAATAGGAAAGGATGGAAAGAGAGAAAGAGGAACAGGGAAAAGCAATTTGTGACATACTTAATGGACTTGAGCATGTGGATGGTGGAATAGGGTCTGGGAGAAATAGCAAAACTTATTAAGAGTTATAAGGGACAAGAGGATGTGGAGGGCCATGATCGCCTATGTCCTGAAGAGACACTGCACATAAAAGAAGACTAGATTGACAGCAAGGTCTCATCTATTTACAGATGAATTGGTTAGATGCAACCATAGATTTAACGCTAATAATATATTCTCTCACATTTTTCACTTATGGAACTCTCTTCTGTTTTTCCAGTCAACTCTAATCTTCAAAAAATTTAAATGCAGTGCCAATCATTATCTTCTGTCTTCTTAATTCTTGGTCTTTTATTGTCTTCTCTCATTAATAGTAGTTTTTCTCATATTCTCTAACACTCAGTAACCTCTTTGCATCCTAGTGGCTTTATTGCCTTTGATCTTCAAAAATTTATATCCAATGTCAATCGTTATCTTTTGTCTTCTTAATTCTTGTTCTTTTATTCTCTCTCCTTAATAGTAGTTTTTCTCATATTCTCTCACACTCAGTAACCCCTTGCATCTTAGTGGCTTTATTGCCTTTCATCTTCAAAAATTTAAATGCAATGTCAATCATTATCTTCTGTCTTCTTAATTCTTGTTCTTTTATTCTTCTCTCTCCTTAATAGTAGTTTTTCTCATATTCTCTAACACTCAGCAACCCCTTTGCATCCTAGTGGCTTTATTGCCTTTGATCTTCAAAAATTTAAATGTAATGTCAATCGTTACCTTCTGTTTTGTTAATTCTTGTTCTTTTATTGTCTTCTCTCCTTAATAGTAGTTTTTCTCATGTTCTCTAACACTCAGTAACTCTTTGCATCCTAGTGGCTTTATTGCCTTTGTTCTTCAAAAATTTAAATGCAATATCAATCGTGATATATTGGGAACTGTGCAAAGAACTACATTTTAACTAAACAGCAAATGTTAAATACAGAATTTGAGTTAGTAAATGAAACTTAAAATATTCTGGAACTTTCAAATTCAAGCCAAGCAACATTGAGTCTGGTCAGTAACTAGATGGGTGACTACTTAAGAATACTAGGTACCGTAAACTTGGATGTGCAGGTGGTGTAATGTATACTGGCTCAGAATTGTTAATCGGAGAGCTGAGTTCTAATTTCCGCTGGGATCATTATATATTCACTTATGTGCAAATAACCTTGAGAAAGGTATGAAATCTCTTCTCCCCCTCAGCTATGAATTAATTAGTAAGATTTGTATCACTAAACCATTATTATCTAAAAATATTCTTACAATCTGAAAAAAATCATCTTGCTTTAAATAATCTGAAAAGGGTTGATAAGCCATAGAAAATGCATTAATCAATCAATGAAATACTGATTAGTTACACAGGCATGTCTTTTAGATTTATTGAAATTCTCTGGAATAAAAATGTGGAGAAACTACCTTTGCCACAAAATAAGGTATCAGTTTATATATTGATTGTAATATAGAATTGTACCCCACTTTATAACCATACTATAATTTGTTGTTTATTAAATCCTGAATTAATATAAAATCACTTCTTCTCCTCCAGCTATGGGTTAATTAGTATGACTTGTTCTGCTAAACCATTATTATCTAACAAAAAATATTCTTACAATCTAAAAATATTTTTTTGGCTTTAAATAACCTGCAAAGGGTTGATAAGCCGTAGAAAAGGAATCAATCCATTAATGAAATACTGATTAGCTACGTAGACATGTCTTTTAGATTTATTTACATTCTCTGGAATAGAAATGTATAGAAAGTACATTGATTACAAAGTGGGGGATCAGTTTATATATCGATTGTAATATAGAATTGTTTTCCCCACTTTATATCAGCATTATGATTTCCTGTTTGTTTTTTCAAATTCTGATTAGGTATGAATCCACCTATGGGATAATTAGTAAAACTTGTATCACTAAACTATTATTATCTAAAAAAACTTACAATATAGAAATATTTTTTGGCTTTAAATAACCTGAAAAGGATTGATAAAACATAAAAAACAAATGAATCAAAAAAAAAAAAAAATTCACAGTAAGATAATTCAAGAGGATAAGAAAGTATTAAAAAAAAACTGATGTAATATATCTACATTTGGAATATTAGATATTTTAGAAGCTTAATTATTTGATGATAGTTTTGAAATTTATTTTCAAACACAGAAAAATAGTCATGAAAAAAAGACTGGGTAAGATTCTGAAATACAAGGATCTGTTTTTGATTCTGTCTGGCAGACTAAAAATATCAATAAGGAAAGAGTAAGTAAAAGTACTTTGTGACACAATAATTTCTTGAATAAATTCCCATACATTCTTGCAGACCTCCCACATCAGGGTTAGGGCCTTGTCAGCCACAGATGCCAGAGGCACTAGTTATAAGATCATCTAATATAAAGTGGTCTATGCAATATACAAATAAATCTTGCACAATCTTTCACACTGTTTAACTCTGGAACTTTTTATCTTACACTTTTAATAACTTTACAAAAATAAATGTATTGTATATGTTATAATGGTAACTACACTTGAGAATAAACTTCACAAATTATAGTTTTATTTTTCCCCAAAAGCCCATTTTTGCCAACATAAATGGATTACTTTCTTTCCACCATGAGAATTTTACTCTCAAGATTGAATCATGATATCACAAAATGCAGACAAATTCTGCATTCTCTGAAAGAAAGAAAGAAAGAAAATATACAATTTTATGGTTAACAAATGGTAAGCATTGAGATATACAAAATAGAAATAGTTGGGTAATTATGACAGTTAAAATGATTTTTTTTTTAATAAAAAGTATTTTAAGGGGAAAAAAAAGAAAGAATGATTTTGAAAGAAAGCAAGCAATTTTAACACAAACAATGACCAAAGTGATGAAAATAAAAACACAACAATGCAAAAAAAAAAAAAGCTGTTAAACAAATTGTTAAATCCCACACCAAACAATGTTCCATGAAGCAAAGTTTAAAGAAAATATTAAAGCAAAAGTAAAAATTTATTAAAAAAAAATAAACTGCTTCATTCCACTATGATAATCAGATGAAAAAAAAATAATAAAAAAACATAAAAACAGGTGCATAAAGGGATCATGAGAATGTAAGACTGGTACGTCTATGGGGAGGAAAATAAAAGATAAAAATTGACAATGATAAAGTAATTATAACAAAAATAGTAGTAGTTATTGTGGTAGTGGTAGTAGTAGAAATAATAATAATGATAAAAATTATAACAACAACAACAGCAATAGTAGTGGTGCATGGGGATAGATGTTTGCACATACGTCCACAGGTTCTTGGATCGGCTCTGGTTCCTCATCTGCACCTTCAGAAGACAATTCATTATTACTGGTGCTGTTGTTAGCACCGTTTTCCTGTTCTTCTTGATCTTGCTGTTGCTTCTGTTTCTGGCCACTAGCAGACTGGGAGCTGAAGATGCGCTCCAGCTGGAAACAGGCAGGGAGAGAGAATGGCAATATTATTCAAACACTTCAAGAGACTGGTACCGGGAAACCAAAAATAATAATAATAATAATAATAATAATAATAATAATAATAAAAATGAACAAAATCATCAATAAACACACATTCTGTAATATATTCAATTTAGTCAAAAAAAATCAACATATGAATTTTTGAAATATGAGAGATTTTTAAAAGTAGATTTTTGAATATTTTTGTTCATATCTGTGTGTTATACATTTGCTATGTAAGTATTCATGTATGTTAATATATGTTTATGCATATACTTTTCATACATATTGTATATAATGAAAGACATGCAAGTTTGACCTACTTTATTTTCATTGGATACTCATATTTAAGTAGAAGCTTGAAGTATCTACTCAAATATTGGTATCCACTAAGTTTGAAGTTTTAGTAAAAATATATGTTGGATTAAAAAACAAAAATAAAATCCATTATATATATATATATATATAATATATATATATGTATATACATACATATATATATACATACACACAAATGAGAGAAAGAACAGAGGGAAAAAATTCCCGTGTTTGTAGCATTTACTTTTAAAAAAGTGCTCAATACAAAGTAGAGCAATATATTATTATTATATTTTTATTATAAGAGATTATAATAAAAACATTTTGAAATCACTACACAAAAGGTTTCATGTTTCAATACTATGATTGTGTTTCTTCAGGCAATGGTAAGTAATTAGTGATTAAATGATTTTTAATAAAATTTAAAAAGCAAAGTGTTACCACTTTTCTGAAAGTTAAAGGGGTGGGGAGAAACATAAAGTCAGAATTAAATCTGATCTGACATTTAATTGGTTAATCAAGACATACCCACAAGTCTAATTTTAATTCTGACCTTATGTTCACCCCAATTTTAATTTCAAATTTGATTTAAAAATGACAATTGGAAAAAATTCTTAGTTCCTGCTGACACATTTTGCCTTCCGACTTTATCAAGGCAAGCAATGAAAGTGAAATGTTTTGTAGCTAACAAAACCAAAATTTAAAAAAAGAGATGCTCCTGCATAAGACTCTTTCTGGATAATGCTAACTTCCTTTTTATTAAGAGTTTCTTTTTGGTTTTCCATGCCAACAATATAATTAAATTTCCCAGAATAATACTGAAGATAAGAAAAATTGGTTTAAAAATATCAATTAAATTATATATATATATATATATATATATATATATATATATATATATTTATTATTTCAAATCTTATTTTCATATTAGAGTAGATGCCCAAAAGATCTACTTAAATACAGGTATCCACTAAAAATAATGTTTGAATAAAAATTTATGTAATTAATAAACAAAAATAAAATCCATTATATATTTATATATATATATATATATATATATATATATATATATATATATATATATATACCCTTGTGCAAATTAATTGAAACAAAATGAATAATTCCCTTATTATTTACTTTTTTTCATTTTTTTCCAATTAAATATGTTCCAGTGCACATGTTAATATGTCATGTGTCCATTCCACAAAGTTGTTCCTTGCAGATTGAACACATTGGTTAATCTACAAGGAATCTGCTTGATTGAATTTAAATCAGGAGAGTTTCTAAACCAGTTTATAGTACTTTGATTTACTCATTGGTAAGTGCCAGTGTGTTTGTGCAGTGTTACAATTTTCATACGCTTCCTTGGAGTAACATCCATCACAGACAATGGCTGTAGGACAACTAATCGACAGTCAAGACAATAGTGTCTAGGTGTGATGAAAATCTGATACAATCACGGATTATGTAATATTTTTCAAGCCCAAACAAATTTCATCATACACCCCAAAAATAGATTCATATTATTGCACACCACTGCGAATGACCTAATCATTACCATAATCATTAATAAATAATTACCTAATAATTCAGTATTATTCTGAGGAAAAAATACAATTGATTACACCCTGTCACTCCAGTGGATCTAAAATTGACTGTATGGTGATAGAAAGGAAATTGAAGTGGTTGTTTCAATTAATTTGCACAAGGGTATATATATATATATATAAATAAAAAGAAAGAACAGTAAGATATATAATCCGGTGTTCTTATAGATATTTTTTATTTTTACAAAAGTGCTCAATGTAAATTTACAGAGCATTAATATTATAAATTAATTGATTTAAAATATGTTTTTTTTCGCTACACAGTTCTAACCATGTTTCAAAAATGGAAGCTAAAAGCCCCGAATTTAATTTTGTGATTAAATTAAAGACATTAGTTCCATTTCATCCTCAAGCGAATTTTGGAGTAACTTTTAAAATTACTGGGTTTTAAATATATATGATAATTACAACATCTTTACAGATAACTGCCATCTTATTAATTGTACATTGAATTAGTTGTCAGTTTGGAAATGAGCATGTGCTTTAAAATGGTGCTTTATCCCTACAAAGGATTTGCATGGCTTCAAGCACACACACACATATAAGAAAAGTAATAAATCCATTGGTATATAATGCAAGTGGATCCTAGTAATAATAAAGTATTAATATTAAAACTGATTCACAAAAAGAGCTCAATGTCATAAGACTAATATGTGGGTTTAATTTTATAAAACCTTTTCCCTTTAATGCTAATACCTTTCACCCTCCCCTGACCACCATCTCAAACATTAAATGGATAAATTCTGTATCAATTTTTCAATGGCTGCCAAAGTTAAATTTCTAATTCCAACACAAACTCAGTCTATACACCAAGGTTGAATAAGATTGATAAAGTTTTCATTGGTTGAAATAGATCTACTCCCAATATGAGGTAATTTTGAATTTGTTGTACTATCTATCTATCTATCTATCTATCTATCTATCTATATATATATATATATATATATATGAACAAGTTGAATGAAATTCACCTAAAGAGGTTTCTCTGTTTACATTTTTATTTACATTTTTCCCATTTCTTAACTTATTGAAAAATGAGTAAAACAATTTTAACAAAAACAAACTTAGGGCAGTTTTTTCACAATTTTTCTGTGCAACAACTTTTCCTAAAATGAAGAAAATACAATAAAAAATTAAACAGACTCAAAATATAAAACTTGTTAAAAACAAAATCTAGCTGCTTAAATATACACTACATATATATGTATGCATGTTTGTGTCTGCTTTTCTCTGTATATATATATATATATATATATATATATATATATATATAAAATAGGAAAGATCTTTAGTATTTTTGTTATTATTTTTAAAAAATAGTACTCGATACAAAAGTAGAGCATAAATATAATTATTTATTTAAAAATATGATTCCAACGCTACATAAGAGTTCTCATGTTTCAAAACAAGAGCCGAAAACTTCAATATAATTATTTGAATTAAATTGAATTAAAGTACTAAGCTCTGTTCCATCTTCAAGTGAAATTTTTTTTTGAATAACTTATTCCTGAAATTTATATATATATACATATATATATATATATATATATATATGCATGCATGCATGCATCTAGGCATCATCTTGCTAAAAGACAGCAGAATTAATTTAGATCATGTTCCTGGTATGATACATTATTTCTGCAAGGCCACTATTACGAACCACGCTAGGAATACCTTAAAAGTTTTTATATCATTTGTGACTGCCTTAAGCAAATTTATGCAGGTACCTCAATGTGGGGCAATTGTTAGTAAGACCATCTGGTTAACCATTACTAGTGATTAGTGAGTTTGATCTTCATGGTGTCTCCCATAAAAAATTCAATATTAAAAAAATGGTTGACTCATTCTACTGCCCAAAAAGATATCTGACTCCTTCTGCCAATGCTTTATCATTACAAGTTAGATTAGACCAAAGATTGCTGGCATAACTGCCACTTCTGCCCAACTATATCTTTTCTTGTACTTCCCAACTGTTCAACTCCTGTCCATTTACTTGCTTCCATGATAACTATAATCTTCAAAAATTTAAATGCAACATCAACTGATATCTTCTAGAATTCCGTTCATGTTTTATCCTTTTATCAATTCTCCCAATACTCACTCTTTTCTCACACTTTCACACCATGTAACCATCTTGTTTGAAGTGAATAGATTTAAAAAAATATCAGGACTGGATAAAATGCTCACTTTCAAAATCATTTGTGTGGTTTCAAGGGGATGACATTTATACTCTGCAGCCTCTTTTCACATGGACACAACATTGCCAGCCTTTTGTTACTCTGTTGCTATCTCCATGGCAAATGTTCATCTCTGGCCTATCATTATTAGATTGCTATCTACATGGCAAATGTTTATCTCTGGCCTATCACAATTATATTGCTATTTCCATGGCTAATGTTCGTGGCTACTGGCTACTCTATTGCTATTTCCATGGAAAATATTCATTACCAGCCTATCATCATTATATTGCTATTTCCATGGCTAATGTTGATCACCAGACTATCACTACTCTGTTGGTATTTCCATGTCAAATGCTCATCGCCAGCCTTTTGTTACTCTATTGCTATTTCCAAGGCTTATGATCAGATGTGCACAACCTTATTTGGTTTAATCAGTGCAGATATTTACACATAAGACATACTACATCAATGGAGTTAAACCACTTTCATTTCCCCTGTTTCCATTAGTAAAGAAGAAGTTCCATTCAGTCAACTTCTTCCCAAGAATTGCTACTTTTTGGAACAGACTCTTGTCTAAACATTAAAATCAATCTTCTTACATCATATTTTTTATTTTCCTCGCTCCTTAATAATGATTTTTTCTCATATTCTCTCACACTCAGTAACTTCTTGTGTCTTAATGGCTTTGTTGCCTTGCTTGCTGTGAAATGATTAAAAAAAATCTTAATCTTTTCAAGTCAAGAGTCAGTTATCTATACTACTTGGCCTCATAATCTTAACTTAGCTGTACTTTGTATTCTTCAATTTCTATCATGTAACTCATTCAATGACTCTCTGCCTTAAGTGGCTCTTGAGCCTTGCACAGGGTGAATTTTAGTGAAAAAAAGTCAACAATTGACATGACATCATCTGAACTAACCAAATCTATGCTGTACTTGTGCAAATTATTTTTTTTATGAGGTCATCTAATACTGAAGTAACCCATGTGTAGATTTTATCTAATATCTAACCTTTCACAAAAATCAAAGTATACTTAGCTATCTATTATAACATTTCTTTTAACCTTGCCCAAAAAGAGAGCATACACACACATGACCCAAAAACCTGTAACAAAAAAAGAAACAAAAAAATAAGGAAAAAGTGAATAAGAAATTAGTCATTACTGATAGTTTCTATTATAGTGACCTTATACTATATTAAAGTCAAAGAACTGTTGAAGCCATTTGGTAGGCTTGGGATATTTTTCAAGCATATTAGGATAATCCAGAACTTATATTGGTACAAAACAGCCTGCATATGGGTAGAAAATAAATTGGGTAACTATACAAAAAATAGAAAGGTGTGTAAGAGAAGAATGTATCTTCTCACCAGACATAATCAACTTATATGAGAGGCAATTCAGAGAGAATTAAAAATCCTAACCAAAAGTAATTATTAGTGGCCACAATCTTAAAAGCAGATGCATATGACAGTGTTGATAGTAGACAGAAAAAGGAAACTACAAGAATTTCTATAGAAGGTAATGAAGCAAAGTGAAAAGAAAGTACTAAATATGAATAGTAAGAAACTAGATTTCATGGTTGTCAGCAAAAAGGACAGCACAACATACAAATTATAAATTGGAGAGAAGAAAATCAAACAAATACAACAATGTAATTTTTAGGAAGTGTTTTAATACAGGATGGAAAATGTGGCAGTGAAATCTGAAAACACATTGGAATAGCAAAAGATGCCTTCTAAAAGCTAAACAATGTATTAAGAAATTGGAAATTATAGACAAGGAAAGCGAGAAAACACTAACAATCAGTTGTAAGAAGAAAGAATATCTGGTTGTCAGCAAAAGGGACAACCATAGATGTGAGCTACAAATTAGAGATGTCAAAATCAAGCAAATACAGAGATTTAAATATATGGGAAGTCTTTTAACAGAGGATGAAAATGTGGCAGTGAAATCTGAAGACACATTGGAATAGCAAAAGATGCCTTCCAAAAACTAAAGAAAGTATTAAGAAAGAGGAAAATCTCATTAGAAGCAAAGAAAAGTCAACTGAACTGTTATGCAATATCAATTCTCCAATATGGCAGTGCATGCTGGACAATTTTTTCACATTTATAGAAGATACTTGTGGCAACAGAAATGTGGCTCTACAGAAGGATGCTGAGAATACCATGGACTGAACAAAGTTTTAGGGAAAATGGAAAAAAAGGATACTTAGAATTAGAAAGAGGTAGTTGACATTTTTAGAGTACATAATGTAAGAAGAGGGCTTGGAGAATTTGATACTCACAGGTCATATTAAAAGTTAGAGGGACAGAATAAAGCAGCGCATAACCTACCCCTAAGGAGCTTGTGTAAATGATTGTCAGAACAGGGATTAGGAAAGAGAGAAAAAGGACAACTTTTACTAAGAGCTACAAAAGGCAGGAAGTTGTGGAGAGTCATGATCACCCATGTTCTGAAGGGTAATAATAAGAAGAAGGAGGAGGAGGAGGAGGAGGAGGAAACAGACCTTTACTGAGTGAGCCATACTTATGGGTTTATACAAGACTAATCTATGAATAGTAAATAAAAAATAAAGACTAATCTATGAATAGTAAATATATCATGACAAGGAGCAAGGTTTATCAAGAAGATTTATGTTACATCTCAATTAGGATGGATTTAAACACACATATAAACCTACCAAACAACACACTTGTGGAAAATATGACCATAATAGCTTTATCCACATGTAAAAAACGGCTCAAAAAGAAAGGAATCATTAAAAATAAAATAAAAAACAACACTATATCAACTAGAAACACAGCTATAATGTGCTGAGTGTTATTGGAAAATAAAAAGAAAACATTCACATCTTTATAGATACATATAAAAATCTAAATATTCAGTTAAAAATGAAAAATAAAATCACCTTCCTTGATGATGGCTAATAGAGTAGCTGCAAGTGGTTGGATATATAGAAGATTTGGACAGGTTTTATATACTTTATATCTAGAAAAGAAAATACTTGTAGAATGCAAGAAAAATTGAATCGCAGTATTTTGTCAGTCATTTTTAATAAAACTTGTATAAAATATATATATATATATATATATATATGAATGTGTTATAGTGGAGCACACCTATTCTATAGACTCTCCCACCTATAATAAGTAGGAGTAGTAAGAGTAACGAGAGGGTCGCTCTGTGGGTCGGTCAGTCAGTCAATGTCGGATAACAGTTAGTCGAATACTAAACTATCAGTGACCACAACTAGATTTACTCTGCATTATGCCTATTATATGAAGTTCCTAACGTTTTGTACGTCGAACCTATTTTAGGACCGACTTAGTACAAATACAAGCCTCCACTGTGAAATCACTCCATAACAGAATGACAAAATAAAAAGAAGGATCTGCAATGTAATCAATCCTGACCTGGCATCTCGACTCCAGTCAATTTCTCACAGACATACTGTGGCTCCCCTCTGTCTTTTCTACAAATATGTTCAAGGCAACTGTTCTGTCAAGCTTTTTACCTGCTGCCCCGACCACATAAATTTAAGCGTGCTACTAGACTATTACTTTTGAAATAGTTAAATGTAACTTCTGCAACAGCTTCTTTTCTCACACTTCCTGCCTGTAAAATTTCCTTCCCTTTACTTGATTCCTTGATAACTACAATCTTCAAAAATTTAAATGCAACATCAATTGCCATCTTCCGATGTCTTCAAACCCTGTTCATCATTTATCCTTTCCTCATTCCACCTATACTCAGTTTTTTTTCTTTCACCTTCACTCTATGTAATCCCCTGTGAACCAGTGGCACTTCTGCCTTGCTTGGGATGAAATGCTTAGAAAAATCAAATATCAAATATATATGACTGCCATAAAAAGAGAAAAAATATTTTTATTACCACTCATGATGATAAAAGATAAAAAGTAAATTAAACATTTGTATGTTATAATGTACGTATTTTTAGCATTTCCTTCAGTGAAACAGATATGTTTGTAGGAAACAAAAAAACAATTCATGAATAAAATATTTTTTTAGTATTTCCTTCAGTGAAACAGATATGTTTGTAGGAAACAAAAAACAATTCATGAATAAAATATTTTTTTAGCATTTCCTTCAGTGAAAAAGATATGTTTGCAGGAAACAAAAAAACAATTCATGAATAAAATATTTTTTTTAGCATTTCCTTCAGTGAAACAGATATGTTTGTAGGAAACAAAAAAACAATTCATGAATAAAATATTTTTTTTAGAATTTCCTTCAGTGAAACAGATAAGTTTGCAGGAAACAAAAAAACAATTCATGAATAAAATATTTTTTTTAGCATTTCCTTCAGTGAAACAGCTATGTTTGCAGGAAACAAAAAAATAATTCATGAATAAAATATTTTTTTAGCATTTCCTTCAGTGAAACAGATATGTTTGCAGGAAACAAAAAAACAAATCATGGATAAAATCTAAGCATAGTCATAAAACTATAATTAATAATAGTTAATAATGCACAGGTACAAGGTATTTTAATTTGTTTTCCAGTGCAGGTGCTCTAATTTGTTTCCAGGTGCCATGTGGCCTATTTAGTCAATAGGTTCAAACTGTCCTAATTAATTTACAAGTGCAAGGTGGTTTGATTAATCTACAGTTTAAAGTGGCTTACAGGTTCATAATTGTTTAATAATTATCAGTAAAGAAAATGCAGTCAGTAAAATGCAGTTGAATTCTATCTGAAGTTGTTCAGATAATACTATCTTTTTGAGTATTATTATGTGCCAAGATGTTTTGTTCCTGGTTGACAGAGTAACTGGGTAAGTAAGTAATTGGAAAAAAAAACTCTTAACTACTTATATGCATAGACATCAGCAGCAATTAAACTCCAACTCCAAATCTAAGGTGTTCTCACTCCTTGAAGAAATCCCTCCCTGACTAACTATTTCTTCAGAGGTGTAGCCATAAACATCACATTTGGCAAATTGTGGGTTGGTAAGACTATCTAACCCAAAGCTGTTTATTATTTATTAAACAGCATATTTATTTATTTACATCTGCTTGTCTGAATATTCAAGAAATCTTGTGAGAAAGATATGTGTCCTCCAGCAGGATTTGAACCTGCGTCCCCTAGGGGAAACTGTCATTAAATCTGACATGCCTTAGACCAACTTGGTAACATAGGATATTTTGATCAAACAAAGTCCGAATAATGCTTTTGAACACACATCTTCACAATTCTTGAAATATATATATATATATATATATATATATATATATATATATATATATCCACTCTGTTTTGTAGCCTAACATAAACAAAGCCAATTTTTTAGGAAATGGATTAAATCTGACAGATTTTTAATTTATTGTTTATTTTAAACATTATTTTTGTAATAGATACTCATAATGTTTAAACAATATATATATATATATATATATATATATATATATATATATATATATATATATATATATATATATATATTATGATAGTACTTAGTGAAAGTGCTCAATATCAGTGATAGAGCTAACATATTTGACTGTATGGATATGAGTTTGTGACCCTGGGTTTCAGGCTTTTGTGATCATCAGACAAACTGGTCTATTTTTTCAAAATGGATCTACTTTTTTTCTTTTCTTTTTATTAGCATAAATAGATCCATTTTTAAAAAATGTTCCAGTTTGTCTGCTGAAAGCAAAAGTGTGAAACCCATACAACTGTAATATATATATATATATATATATATATATATATATATATATATATATTATTTTCAACCCAGACAAGGCAGGAATGCCACTAGCACACAAGGGTTTACAGAAAGTGGGAGCAAGAGTAAAGAGGCATGAAAGAGGAAAGGATGAAGAGAAGGATGCAGAATAGATCAAGGCATCTGGAGATGTCAATTGACATTGCGTTTGAATAGTTGGAGATTATAGCTATTTAGGGAAGCAAGTAAGTGCAAGACATGAAGCTATTGGAGTAGAAGGGACAGCTACATTTAACCATTTTCACAGTGAAAGGGTGGGACTGTGATGCTGACCTAGTGGCACATTTAAATTCATGCAGTATATACATACACACACACAGACACACACAGAGGTTCTGTCAAAAAAATTGTATACACACTTCAAGAAAGGAAAAATTTATTTTTTGTAATTTTATCAAATTTCAATATCATTATTTACTGTAGTATTTTCTCAACAGATGGCATTACCCTCATGGCTGTAGCATCTGTAAGTCTGAAAGAATATTTTGTATTAAAAAAATCAACTGTGTTGGTGGTGCTTAGACAAGATATTGAAAATGATGATCGGATACCAAAACTCCTCATGTATAGACAACTTTTTCATGGTAAGTTTAATGTAGGCTGTCCTTGGTTACATTTCAAGAATAAACTTAAATACAATTTAATTGCTGCAAACATACCTTTAGAGGAGTTCAAAATTGCTGTTGAAAACCAAGCAAATTGGAGAAATACCTGCTATCGATGTATAACTAACTTTGAAAAGAATTGTCTCAACCATCTGGAAGAATTAAGAATTAATACTAAATCTCAGGTTAATACATCAAACCATATGATGGTCAACCCTTCAGTATACCCTTCATTTGGATTTGTTTGCAAATCCTGTGCAGGATTGTTGTCTCATATGAAACAAGCATAAAAACTGAAATGAAAGACTCTCATATGTTGAAAAGGATGGGTGAGTCCATCATACATATATATATATATATATATATATATATATATATATATATAATTCTGAAATATAGGCCATGGTGGAGTGATTATCTTTCTCAACAACAGGACTCCAAAGCATCTTTTGTAGAGAGCTTGCTGATAGAAAATGTCTTGCCCATAAGCGCAAGAAGCATTGTAAAGAATCACTGAACCTTACAAACATCAGTACATATGTTTGGGAGTTTCATGGAAATGGTTGTATCACTTGTTGGAAGAAGCCACATGATAGATTACCTTTTGAAGGGTTCTTGCATTATGAAAGAAATGTCCAAAAAGATCTTGATGTAGAACTTCCAGACCACATAGGAGACACACAGGAACTCACTTCTGATGTGTGTCACTGAGTAGTACAAGAAAAATAAGTTGTATACAAAGTCATCATGCCAAAGCACTGACCAGCTGCAAAATGATGTTAAGTACTGAGAATTTATGTCATTTTTGTGGAAAAGATAGCAAGTTAGCTGGTGGACTGACAAGACATGCCAAAAGTCACAAAAATAGACCTAATAGCAACAAAATGTATGTTTCTCCTGTCTGACAACTTTGTAACATAGGTTTTAAAAGTTTGCTCAGTTTAAATACCCACATCTGTTCAATACAACTAAAATATATTTTGTAATAGTCATACTTGATTACAAGGTGACAGCTAATATATATATATATATATATTTTTTTTTTTCCTCTTCCTTTAAGTTTCTCCCTTATAAAACATCTTGGTAATCTATTGCTTTTAACATTGGTCATTGATAATAATTTTTCTTATCAACTTCTTTGTTTTATACTGCTGACGATTATTTTTCTGAAGAAGTGTCGGTTGAAACATGCCTTAAATCCCCCCTTTTTTCTTAAATGACATACTTTTGTATCTATTTTAACAGTAAAATGGGAAATATGATCCTTATATTTAAATCATTATATATATATATATATATATATAGCATGTGGATATATATGGGCACATGGCCCCATGGTTAAAATGTTCACTTTTTGACCATGGGGGCCGGGTTTGAAACTCACCATAATTGAATTGTCAGGAAGATTAGTTTTTAATGCTGTTGATCTGGGGAGAAAGTACCTGAAAAACTATACTACAGGTTGACCCTTGAGAGCCATCATCACTTGTACTAGCATGAAGTCACAAGTCATCGTGACCAAGGGTTTGAGCATACTGGCCTTGTTCAGACTGTTCATCATACCAGATTATTCCCAGAAACTGTAACTAAGGTCTGCTCAGCATAGTTGCAGTATAAACCATAGGTGGGCTCTCTGGGTGTTGAACAAACACAAATGTGCCTGAATAGGCATCTGCAGTGGGGAATGTCAAGCTGCCCTAGCAGACAAGCGTACTCAGACACATGGCACAGTGGATGGTTAGTGGTGTTGGTTAGATCCAGTGACAGGACCCAAAGAGTTGTGAGTTCAATACCCGGTTAAGGCAATGGAGAATGTGGAGAGGTGAATTAACAGGAGATAACTGAAAACTGACACCCATTAGACATGGCACGTGGAACTAGAACAGTCTACCCCAGTGAGCGAAATAAAGGGTTCAGTTCGACATTCCAACCACAGCTGAAATGTTGTGATAAATATGGCAACAAAGATGGGGACAATAGTCCAAATAATGTAGTGTATATAATACCTCATCTCAGAAATATAGACAGATACTGAAGCATACTTAGATAGAAGAGGCTAGACACCACCATATATAATATTTATATTCAATTTATATTATGCAATATATTCATTATTAATTATAATTTTTTCTTGATCTATTTTGTTATTGTTGTAGCATACCTACGAACAATAATGAGTATTCACATAAATAGAGTAATAAATACTGTATGTTGATCTGCCGTTGAAGATTCATTGTGGAATTTATTTGACTCACTTCTAGCAGTTGACTACTTCTTCTACACACTGCTGGCAAATCTTATATGTATTGTTCTTGTCCTAAGTATTATTGTTCATTACATGCTTTCATGTGATTATTCTAGTCAGTAATCTTCCCTAGGTTACCAAAATTATGTAATGTATCATTAAATGCATTTTTACTATATAATTTGGTTAAGTTTATTTTTGCATTCTTATGTCTACAATGAATTGTAAATTATTTTTAATTATTTGACTACTTAATTTTCACCACCACCATTTAACAATTTGGATTGAGCTTGCTTGTTTATCATTGGTATTTTTTTTGTTACAATATTTTGTGATAGTCTATTCTTTATGTTTCAAATTAAGAATAATCAAATCTGAGAGAAGTATTAAAAGACATTTTATATTCCATCTTCCAATGCATTTACTGATTCTATGCTTTTTGATGATGAACTTTGTTTTTACTTATCCTGGCATTTGTTATTTTTTTGTTTTTCATGTCTAGTTGATAAATAGTATTTTTGAGTGGATAGTACTTACTTTTTTAGTCTTATGGATTTTGTATGCTTTCAATAATAAGATGATGTGAGCAATAAAACACAGTTTAAATGTTTTTTTCAATGTTTTCCCTCAGGTTATTTTTATTAGTTGTTTACTGGTAAACTTTGAAATCAAATTTGTTTCATTTCAGATTAATAGAATGTCAAGTGTCACAATATTAAATGTACAGAATAACCAAAATATTTAATCTCAGACAACTTAAAGCATTAAAACTTATGGTAAGTATCAAACAGTGGTCACTTATAAAGCAAAGAATTTTCCTTTTAACTCTTATTTATAAGCTAATCATATAACTAAATCCTATTTCATATGATACACACAGCTGACTTTCCTCCAGATAAGTTCTCTTTTCACAAAATTTATTTGACCTTTTAAGTAGCAAGAGCTGTCTACCATTGTTTATTATATTATTTTGATCCCAGATTTTTTTTTTATTTCTTAATATATTATCAGCCTGTCAAGGTACCCACCAAATCTTCTGTCTTATGGGAGAGAACCTGAAACTTTTGCTTAGAGTGACCCCAGTTCCTTGGAGTATTGAAAACATCTAAACTCGGATTTATTACAGTCAGAAGTCACTTAGATTGTGACTTCTGACAATTCTCTAACCAAAGAAACAAATTCTGACTGGTAAAAACAGATTGATTTCTTCCCAAAAAGTTCAATGCATGTGACTTCTACTGTTGTTTTTATTTTGAGCATACTTTTATATATATATATATATATATATATATAAATACAAATATAGATAACTATACTCGTTTTGAAAAACCCTCGAATTTTTGATTTGCCAATAATCAAATCAATCTTGAGGGAAAAAAAGGTTTTAAAAAAAGAAAGAGCTAGAAACATGAAAGTCTGTCGAAAAAAATTGCACAGATATAGGTTTGAAGCCCAAAGAAAAACCCCAATAGGTAGGTTTGTCTGGCTCACTAGGTTTATATATATATATATATATATATATATATATAGATAGATAGATAGATAGATAAAATGATAATATTAGTGGTAAATATACACATACATATGCAATCATATATCTAAAATATATAAACATATATACATACATACACATACATACATACATACATACATATATATATATATATATATATATATATATATATATATATATATATATATATATATATATATATATATTATTCAAGAGGATAGAATCCAGGTAGAACTCAATGTCCAGGACAGAGTAAGGATATAATAAAAAGGCTTAAACACTAATATTTTTATTATATATATATATATATATAAAGAGAGAAAGAGAGTGGACATAGCATACAGTCAATTTCATGCCTCAAGCAATATTCATAATAAAAATAATGATAATACAATTAAAATATATGTGAAAATTATGAGAATTTTATGTGTTTTTCAGGATAGCCAAAAATCACCCAATACGTAGCTAAAGTTATTTTATTAAAAAATTAAGTTAAAGTCACTTATCTGGCTTGAAGTACATCCAAATATTTTGGTTATTAGAATATTAAATTTAATTTGTTCATTTGAAATTAAATCTAAAACTAAAGCTTAAAATTTTTTTCATTTTTAAAAAATATTTTAAATTTAGGAATTAAACATTTTTTGGGAGGTAACTAATTTAATATCATGATGCCATTTCTGAAGATAAATTTCTCGTTAGGAACTGGAAGGAAATGATTATACAATTGAAATGAAACCTTATTCGACAATTTTTATAAATCAAGAATATTTTCTTTAAATTAAAATGTTATGAATTTAGTGTTAATGGACTTAACCATATTTACTATCTTCTTCTATGGAATTTTCAAAGAGGTTGAATTTAAAATGTAAAGCAAAATCACATTTGTAAATATTTGGGGCGGGGGTGGGGATTTTTCTTATTTCATGATCTAAAAAAAGATCTATACAATTCATAGGAAAAAAGTGACTTGTCTCATTATGTTTATTTAATATTAATATTTTCTATTTTATGCTATTTAATATTCAAAATGATACTGGTATGTTCAACAGGATTCATATGAAGAGACTTAATTGTTTATGAGTGTTACTATCTGGAATTAACAAGTGGTTTTGAACAGTATATGATACAGAACAGCATTTTTCATGAAGAGGATATAATTTTGACCAAATAATTATCAATAAATATTAAAAGACCTTTCTATTGAGTGGTGAAGAATTTTTCTGAAGTCTTTTTTAATGATCTAAATTGATATAATCTTCATGGTTAAAGAGCACAGAGATTCATCTTCTGTAAAAGGCATACTGCTGTGGGTCAAATAATTATCAATAAATATTAAAAGATCTTTCCGTCGGCCACACATGGATTTTTCAGAATTCTAATTTAATGATCTAGAATGGATATAGTCTTCATGGCTTAAGTGGATAGAGTTTCATCTTCCATGAAAGGGATATTGTTTTGGGCCAAATAATTATCAATAAATATTATAAAATCTTTCTGTTGGCCACACATGGATTTTTCAGAATTCTAATTTAATGATCTAGAATGGATATAGTCTTCATGGCTTAAGTGGATAGAGTTTCATCTTCCATGAAAGGGATATTGTTTTGGGCCAAATAATTATCAATAAATATTATAAGAACTTTCTGTTGGCCACACATGGATTTTTTCAAATTCTAATTTAATGATCTAGAATGGATATAGTCTTCATGGCTTAAGTGGATAGAGTTTCATCTTCCATGAAAGGGATATTATTTTGGGCCAAATAATTATCAATAAATATTAAAAGAACTTTCTGTTGACTGGACAAGTAATATTCAGAATTCTACTTTAATGATCTAGAATGGATATAGACTTCATGGCTAAATAGCACAGAGTTCCATCTTTCATGAGAGGAATACTGTTTTGGACCAAATAATTATCAATAAATATTATAAAATCTTTCTGTTGGCCACACATGGATTTTTCAGAATTCTAATTTAATGATCTAGAATGGATATAGTCTTCATGGCTTAAGTGGATAGAGTTTCATCTTCCATGAAAGGGATATTGTTTTGGGCCAAATAATTATCAATAAATATTATAAGATCTTTCTGTCAGCCACACATACCATTTTCTGAATTATAGTTTAATGATCTAGAATTAAATTTGTTGTATTGTAATTTTTATAAAGAAATTTAATTATCCGCAATAACTCCTCTCTATTAACTGATGTATTAAACAGCTATTGCACATTTCTCTCATCCTTTAACATCAATACACAGAAGGTTATTTGTGAGTATGAATGGATTTTATTAAAAATTAGCAGACATAATGTCTGTAATTTATTCCTTCAGATACACACACACACACATATATATAATCCTGTACTTATAAATATATATATATATTATTACTTAAATGTTATTTTTAGTGGCTACTTATACTGAAAAGTAATGTTTAAGTAATAAAATCTGTTGCATTAATAAATAAAAACTCTATCTGTTTTTTTGGGGAAATATATATTATACACATACAATATATGTATATATATATAATTAATAAACAATAAAATCCAAAATTACTTAATATGGGGAATAGCCTATTTCATTCATCTGTCTTATCAACCCTGGTGTGGACTGATTTTGTGTCTATATAGATGGAAATGGGGAGTCGGGGGGGGGGGTCAGAAAGTAGAATTTATCTGTGATAACTAAAAAAAAAATCAACCTGTCAAAAAATTAATACAGAATTTATCCATTTCAACATTTTGGCCAGGTGATATAAATATATATTCATGAAGTAACTTTTATCAATTCAAACACAGTCTCTCCCCCCCCCCACACACATGACTTCTTCAGAGAAGTCATTTGTTACAAATTATATGGCCTTTATGTAACAACTGCTACAAAAGATACGCAACATTGTGACATCATCTGCACAAAGGAACGTAAGAGCCTAATTGGACTGAAAAGCCACATTGGCCATGCCCATATTTGTGGATAAATCACAAGCACACATCCATATTCATGTGTATAAAATTCTATGAGGAACTAATAGAATGGAAAGTATATAATTTGAAAAAGATTACATTGACAAGTTTTGACAATGAGTGCATCATTTGTTTAAAAAAAAAAAAATTGGTATTCAGGTGTAATAAAATTCTTTCTCTCATGAAACCAGATCACTGGTAAAACAGAACAAGTAAAAAAATTTAAAAATGGTCTGATATATTTCCCATCTTCATTAATGTAAAAAAATATATGAATTTTTTTTTAAGTGTATTAAATCACACTTAAAAAAAATATCATGCATTTAATCAGCAACCATTTTTTCCTTCTTTTTTTTTTTCTTTTTATATTCCAGTCAGTCAGTTTCAAATTTACCAAATAGTTTGACCTGAAAAGATAAGTATGATTAAAACAAGAGAGACAGATACAAAGGGAGAGAGAGAGAGAGAAAAAAAAATGAAGGGAAATGGAAGACAGACAAGTTATGTTTTTCAGCACAGCCTCATCAATATAATTTATTGATCTTTTTCTCAAGATTTTTTTTAAAAATCACTCAGCCAAAATATAAATTGAATGTCTATGAAGTTAGTCACTGAATTCTTCTTAAGTCAAAAGGTTTTAATGAGAAGAGGCAGAAATTTATAATGTTACCTAAGTGGATGATTGCTCTTGTTGAGCCCTTGAGCATTATTGATTGGATTTCAGCTCAAGTACTAAAAGGAAAACTCAAATTTGATCCACTATAACGTGCATAACTTTTTAATGGAACTAAATCAAAATTACCAATTGTTTCATTACTAAAACTACAAGATATTAATAATAATAAAGGACTTTCTTGATGTCTGCAGTCATCGTTCATGATACCTGAAATTCAAGGCTTTTGACTTAAAAAATTGATGACTATAATTTATTAAAAAATTGGTATTTAATTTTTTTTAGTTTTAAGATTTAAATCTGTTGCTAAATAATTTCCTACTTAAGTTATATCTTTATATATTTAAATGATTTTTAAAAATTTACTTTAAAAACTATTCTTTATCTCATAAAAAGCACAGATATAGATTATACCTGTAGTAGTAACATGCTAACAATAATGCATATATGAATTCCTGAACATTGACAATCCCTTTTTTACTAATTTTCAATGCATTTCTTTAGTAAAGACATTGATATTCTGCATATAATAGCCCTGTTCGATAAATAACAATTGTATTCTTTACTTTTCTTCCTGATTTCCAATGCTTTTTTATAACAAAACAATTAGCAAGGTATTTACATTTTACATACAAAGCGTCCCAAAATTAACTATCTCAATGATATGGGGCAATTTAAAAAAATACCCTGATGCAATTTTATATTTATTACTTTATTATACAAAACAAATAGATTTATTAATCTTATGCCAAAAATTGATTGAAAATTTTCAATATATACTCTGTCTATACTCCTGCAAATTTTAAATCTATTCTCACTGGGTGTCATGTACTTTTCACCTTGTGTGACTTCTACACTACACTTAGAAAAATCAGTATATAATAACTCTAGTTCATCAGTAATGCAAGCATCAATTCCTGACCACTGGCAATCCTTTTCTTTTTGATTTCCAAAGCAAGATTGTGTAAATAATACAAGATTTAAATACAGCTGATGGTGACATAAACCATGATTACTATTTTATTTAAATTATCTATGTCACTTGTAATGTTCAGAAGAAGTGAAAGTTTTGACTTTATTAATTTTTTTTTGTTACTTAAATAACTAGTAAATAACTAGTAAATAACTAGTATTTAGGTAATTCCCAATGTATTTCTATTCACCTTTCTATATAATATACCAAATATATTTCTGTTTGCAATATTTGAAATTTTTTAAAACTTGAATTGGTGACATTTAGTGGTTTTGTCTTTAGTCTTTGCTATGTCACTGGCAGACTTTCAAACTAAAAGGCGAAAAGACTAAATTGGATGAAAGAACAAAGTATAACAATGATAACTGGAAAATATACCAAAAATACAGCCATTTTTTTTACAGTGTAGGTAAATTAGTAATAATATAATGTTCAATGAATTTCTATAATTTTCTTTTAGTATTTGGTATACAATTCTATATGTCATTATCAAAGTGAATCAAATTTTTGACATTTGTTTAATAAATCCTATCCATGATAACATAAGTTACATAAGTACGTAGTATATAAGTGTTTGAGAAAGCAAGTGTTCAATTATATTAATCTTTAAATAAAATTATTTACCTATTACATGTATGGTCTTAGAACCAAATTTTATTGGAACAAAAACTTTCATTATCAATCAGGATTCCTTAATGATCAATAAAGTTAATCATTGTCTGATTGAAAGCATAATCAATTGAGAAGATCAGCCATTGGTGAAAGAAATTAACTAATCCTTAAACAACTTATTCTGTTCAGAAAATGCTTGCAAATTAGTCTATGGAACAAACTAAAAAAATTGTATTTGACTGATGGTTTAAGAAAAAGTTTAATTTCTTTACATGGAACTTTCAGTAGAAATTCATTTTTTTTCTGGATGTCTCATTTTCTTTTATTGGTTGTGTCCCTTTAGGATATGGCTGATCATGGCTCTCCACAACATCTAGTACTTTGTAGCTCTAAGCAATGTTTGTCTCCTTACTATGCTTACAAGTCTTTTTCTCATCCATTTAGATAAGCTACATAGGTTATTAGTTGATTTCCTCTGTCCCTCTTGACCAGTATATCTTGTGAGTGTTAAATTCTCCAAGCTCTCATTCCTCATTATGCGTCCCAGAAATTTCAACTATCTCTTTGTGATTTTAAGTATAACTGTCCTTTTTGCTTCCATTTTCCTTAAATATTTTGTTTCTTGCATGCTTCATTCATAAGAAAATAGTTTAAATCTGGTAGGAACGTATTATGAGGGTCTGTTCAATTAGAAAGGCGTTAATTAAAACAAGAAAAGAAAAAAAATACTTATTATTTCTCCCTCTCTCTTTCTCTCTCTTGCACTCTCTTTCCTGCTTTCACCCTCTCTCTATCAAGCTATGTAAAACAAACTTAATGAAAATTTAGTGGCAAAAACATGAAAAAACAAAGAGAAAAAAAAACACTGTAGGATATTTTTTGTAAAAGGAAAGTGGAAAAATACAATAAAAAAGAAAAATCACAAAAAGCCACAATTATACAAACAAACAAAATGCAAGGTTTACAGAAAGAAAAATATCCAGTCTACAGGAATTTACCATTCTAGAGAAAGAAAAAAAAGAAATTGATCAGTAGTAAAACATTTGATTATCAATATTTTTGCCTATGAGTGAGTGTATTTTATTTTTTGGCAGGGTCTGTGAAATTTGTTTTGTGACATTAACAAATCTCTGTGCTAATGACATACATAAGTATATGCAAGATTTTACAGGATAATCAAGTGTGCTGCGGATGAAAATTGTCACTTAACCCACCATATCTGAAGACCATCTGATATTACCTTAGGGACAGTCCTTGTCTAACTGCATCCCTGATGGCACATGTAAATGAACATATTTTTCTCACTACTGATTTTACATAGATAACACATTTTTTTTAATGTCATTGGATCACTGTTGGAAATTAATGGTATAATGGACACTTAGAAAAGAATCTATCAAAAATAACAACATTGATAAAATGAGATTGAATTTAGGTTGCTTATATAGGTCGCTTCTGTTTTCTAAAAGATGAATTAAACTGTAAGACTAAAGTTTTCTGAAAAACACAATGTATAAATAATTGATGTTGATAGTAAAGATAAAGAGTGTTTTTTTTAATTTAGTCATGACAATCTAAGTTATTTAAAAATTACTTAGATTACATTGTTTTTCTTTTAAAAACAACACAATCTTCACACAAATGCAAAAAGAAAAAATAATGCATAATGCCCAGTCCTTGTTGGAAACAGCAAAATTAAATGTAAGTAACAATGATGTTTATGGACCAATCCCCAAAGAAAGTAATGAAATGAAATATATGAAATGATTACAATTACTGACCAATCCACAATGAATGCCTTGAAATTATGTCTAAGTAATAATAATTTTTACTAACCAACACTAAAAGATAGCAATTAAATTCAGTCTAAGTAATGATAACATTTACTGACTAACACTCAAAGAAAGCAATGAAATTAGATGAGTAAATTTAAATTAAGTAATGATAATATCTATAATTTAAGAAAATTCATTTGGATAAAAATATTAGAAAGCATAGACATTGAAGTTTGACAAAATTTAATTTTCATATATGATTTCATTCCTCATATCGTTTATAGCAATTAATTCTACAGATTTATTTTTGGATGATTCTATTAAACATCTATTAAAAATCAGGCTTATTACAATTAAAGAATACCAAAATATTTTGTTAGAAACACAGGTGTCTGAACAATATAAGTAAAATAAAAGATAATTTTTAAATTTATTATTAAATATGTAAAGTACTAAAAAGAATCCATTCATGTAATCTACTCTTTTATGTGCATGAATACAAATCTAGAAAGATACATACACAGTTCACATCTATAAATAAACAAGTAGTAAACCTGTACAAATTAAAGTTTGTGGGTATATATATATATATATATATATATATATATATATATATATATATACACACACATATATATATATATATATATATATATATATATAAGTAAACATTTTAGGGATAAAATACATATGTCAATATACTTTTATACAATTATCAACATGTAATTTTTCATGGTTTTAGATTGCAAACAGATATACTCAAAATAAGCAATGCATTATCACAAAACAAGTACATAAGAAAGCAAATATTTTATCAGGAATAATAAAACAATACATATTAAAACAAATAAAATATATATATATATATATATATATATATATATATATATATATATATAAAGTTATGTCATTGCATTCACACATGTATAGGGTGAAACATGTACAAATAAAGTGTTAGCACAAAATGTGATTATCTATGCACTGCAAAATTACATGTATGCATCATCCATCCTGATTATTCAAAACATGATAACCACTTTACAAAAGAATTAAGGTGGAGAAAGAGTTGTAAGGAATACAAAATAAAATCTTCACATTGTCTTGCTATCAGCCGTCAACACATGGCAACAGAGATAGCAATAAAAGACAGGTGTAATGATGGCAAGTTTTACATAATATGTTTATAAAGAAGAAACTTCAGTCAACACCTGATACTATCAAAAAAAAAAAGAAATAATAATTGAAGAAAGGAATATATTTTTGGCCAGTTCCTTCTTGTAGTTTTTGTCACATCAGTATGACTCTGTATCAGCCTAGGGCTGAGGTAAGTCAGTTATAGGTAGGTATAGATCTAGAGTGAAGATAGATATCAGGAAAAACAGTAAAAATGAATTAAACAAGTAATATTACATTCTAGTCTTGTTGGGCTAATAGTTAATATACGTAACTTATCAGCAAATCCAAACTGGTATAAGAAAAAACAAACATAAAAAAACAAAAATAAACCAAAAAAAGAAATCAAACAAAAATATGCTATGAAAAAGGAATGTTTGGTGCTGGGCATGTTTTCACACTTAGAAACAGAATGGCATCAAAAATTTTTGGTTTCATACAACCAGGGAATATTCAAACACATTTTTTTGGTTGGTCATTTTTGTCCCTTAACATAGCAATGCATGAATATTGGAGGGAAAAGGTCATAACAAATAAATAAAAAATAAAATTATTATTATTATTATTATTATTATTAATAATAATAATAGCAATAATAATGATGAAGATAATAAAAGAACTTGAATTTGTAAGAGAAAAGTATAAGACAATTCAATAAGAAATTAAAAAAAACAAAGACAAGCTTTTCAAGAAAACTTTTTAAAAAGCAGCTAAAATCACTAAACTGTTTAAAATCAAAACAATTAGAAAAATGCATTTTATTTCTAAGATCAAAATACAAAACTGATGCATATTTTATTACTAAATCAGTATGACCATCTTTTGTAGCTAAGTCAACTTTTTCAAAGAAAATTTCCATTTTTAAAATTTACTTTTAAACAATTTATCTATGGTTAATATTACATTCTTTTGACAAAGCTAAATATATATAAGCTGAAAAAATACTATATAAAAATGAAAATGTATAAATACAAACACACACACATATATATGTGTGTGTGTGTACATTTAATAGACTAGTTAATAAAATTTGAGGAATTAAAATCCAACAAAATGATACCAATATTATCAAATAGATTGATGATATTAACCTTTAGACTAAGTTGAAGCATGAAGAGAAAGATTTTAAGGCACAAATTTTTAGATATGCCTGTGCCATTTTTCAATGAGATGAGGAATAAGCAAAGAAGTGAATCTCACTCTTCTGAGGAATGTTGTTGGTTAGAGGGTTTCCTGTGGAAACTATATGATTTGAGTAAATCCAAATCCCTGTTTAAACAATCAATGTTTGATTTTATTTTGAAAATATATTTCAACTCCAATGTGTGTCTTTCTTGTCGGCTGTTGAATGAAGACTCTAAAAGCACGCATCTTATGTCATCAATGTTATGGAATGGTTGGTTCTTTTAATTATATATATCTATATATATATATATATATATATATATATATATATACACACACACACACATGCTACACTTCAAATTCTGAGGCTAACCCTGGTAATGTTTTAAATTGGCCTGAAAAGTAGTTGTTTTATACTTTAAATAAGAGAAAATTATTATACATGGTTAAAAACAAGTGTGAGATGAATTTTTATATCAAAATTTTATTATGACAAAGAGAAAAAAGTATTTTATGATTAAATTTAGCTCTTGTTAAAATATCCTCCTTTAAACTTGATTACTGCAGCACAACGTTTTGGCATTTGCTGCAAAACTTTCTTAGTTTAAGCACTTAACTAGACTGGCATTGAGATTTCATCAATTGACATTTGAGCTGGCTAGATTTAACCATAAACTTTATGCTAACAGATTCTTTTCTCGCACTTCTCAATTGTGGAACTCTTTTCTGGCTCCATGTTTTCCAGCCAAGTTTAATGTGCAAAAATTTATATACAATGTCAGTCACTATCTCCTGTCCTGTTCCTAATTCTTCCATACCTTGTAACTCCTTGTGTCTTAGTGGCTTTAATGCTTTGGATGTGGTGATACTGATAAAAAAAATTCCAAAGCACCTTTGCATTTCAGTATCAAATCTTCCATCATTTTCTGTCAAAAATACCTAGATAGTTAAATTTCTGTACTTTTTTGATTTTGCCAATTCATAGGTTGCATGTTGGGATGTTCCTCTTGCATACATTGTTTTTTTAATTGATAGTTAGTCCTTTTTTCCTGCTTTCTTTTACTACCTTTTCTTTGAGTTCCTGCAGTTTTCTTTCTGTATCTTCCACCAACATGGTACATAACTTATTGTGCCCACAAATAGTAAATCCTGTTAGAACACTTAGTTAGCATTGCCTCGATGTATAGTACAGATAGATCTGTTGAAAAGACATCTTTGTCTCTGTCTCTTTCTATTTTTGTGTATTCACTCAATTTTTTCTCTATTTAGACAGTTCTGAATTATTCTAATGTATTTCCTAAAAGATCAAGGACTAGAATTAGAACAAATGTTTCCTCACACACAAAAGATGGTCATGATTATATGAAAAAAAAAAAAGGAAATCATTCACATATAATGCTGTCAAGCAAATTTCAACAAAAAAAGCTGTGTTTCAAATTCCGAATAACACCCCAACCAATGCATACATTTGGCAGCCTGCTTTAGAGGGACCCTCTAATTCAAATGAACTGCAATAACCCACAGGGCACACATAATTATTCACATATCAATGAACCATGAACACTGCTTTATTGAGAAATGGTTTTCTTTCCATGGGCCAAATACAAAAGATGGAAATAGTTTTTAAAGATTTCTTAAATTAAACATTTCCGACTGAATTTTTTTCAATCAAAATGTTGGAGAGAAATCTATCTATATTTAACTCTGCATTTATTATTGACTTTGAAGGGATGTATAATTTTAGTACTTACAATATTAACCTAAAACATTACTTCACTTGTTTTCTAGTTGGTCAATTATTTACATGAAAGACCCAACCTCTAGACAAAACATCTGTCCTAAGGGTAGCAATTTTATTACTTTCATGCTAATATTCCCAATTATTTTTTTGATAGTCAATCAATATTTCTTATGTATTAACCTTTGCAATTTTTCTCAAATTTCTCTTTGAAACATTAGTCAGTGTTTTTTTTTTCTGGATCTTGTCAATGTTTTTAGGTTTCTGTTGTGGATTTTCAATCTTTAAATACATTTTAAACAAAATAAAGATTTTAAATCTTTTATTGATTTTTTTATGATCTTTGATCTTATTTACATAATTTTCAATGTTGTGTTCTAATCATTAATTTTAGTTTCTGAGAGAAAATACCATATATCTTTCTTATGATGCATGGCAATTTTTATATAACTGAAATTAAAAAATAAATGACAATAAATATACTATTATATATATATTTATTTACAATAAGATGAACAACATATTAGTTTGCATAATAAAAGTTTACACCACCTTATATATTAGTGTAAATATTTCTAAGAAAACAGATATAAGCTGAAATTCAAATGATATGTTTATCATATAAATAACATTTGACCAATATTGCTTTGTTAATACAAACTTTATAATGAAAACATTAACTTAAATATAAAATCTAACAATATATATATATATATATATATATATATATAGGTAAAAATCTATGGGTAAGTAATCCAAGTAGATACTAATAATATAAAATATCAAAACTGACCCACAAAAGACAGCTCAATATATTTTACCATAGAGCATATAAATGAATTACATAAAAATGAAACTCTTTTTTTTTTAACAAACGTTTTGTATTGACAAGCCCCAGGGAGAATATCCTGGGGTGAAATGAGCATCTGAATTAGGTAATAGAGTTTCATTTTTATGCAAATTGTGTGTGTGTATATATATATATATATATACACACACATATATGTATATATATATATATATACATATACACACATATATGTATACATATATATACACATATATATATATATATATACACACATATATACGTATATATACACACATATATATATATATATATATATATATATATATATATATATATACATATATGTATACACACACACACATACATATATATATATATATATATATATATATATATATATATATAGACACATATACATATACACACACACACACACATATAAATATATATATATATAATTATTTATTCAAAAATTATAACATAAATATGTTATAAAATCACTACAAAAATAGCCATTTTGTTTCAGCATTTCTGGTGTCTTATCAAGTGATGGCGTTGAATGTAGAATAAAGCCCGAGGGGTTTTTGTCCGTGTTATTGTAGACAGCTGAGCAGTGTTTGATGTTATTCCAGCGTCAAATGTTTGTGGCACTGGTGTAGGGGTCTCGGGTGGTATGTAGTCACGTAGTTGGCAGTGGAGTAGTAGTTGAGCAGGGGATAGCCCAATGTTTTGAATGGGCATATTCCTGTATTGGAGGATGGCTCTTGCTGCACGATTATTGTCCAACGATCCCTGGGCTCCTGTGTTGCCATTTATGATTCTCTTGGCTGTTTTGACAGCGAGCTCTGCTCGACCATTGGATTGTAGGTAACCAGCATATGTTAACCTTTGTTTAACAGCCTAGTCTTGCAAAAATTGCTTGAATGGAAGAGATGTGAAGGGTGGCCCACCATCAGTGCTGAGTTCCTCAGGAGCGCCGTAGGTTTGAAATATGTCTCGCAAATCGAAATAATCCTTGAGGCATTAGCTTCTCCGTGGCTCAAGTGGTATAGATTCAGCCAGCCTGTTAACCTGTCAGCGCATGCTAAGTAACCATGGTTCCCAACATGGAAGATGTCCATGACGATTTGCTGAAATGGCCAATCAGGAGATGGTGTCAAATTGATTGGCTCTTTTGGTTGACTCGGGGCAATTTTGAGCAGAACGTACAACCTGCTCTAATGTTGTTTAATTGAAGCATTCATCCCAGGCCAATAAACAGATTCATTGGCACGTGCCTTCATGCCAACTTCGCCTTGGTATGCAGAATGTAGGCTATGTAATATTTTTTGCGCGTTGTGAGGTGGGGATAACGATTCTTTTGATCTAAGAGCACTAACCCGTCGTCAACACTTAGGCGGTTCCTCACTTCCCAGTATTCGCGGATTTCAGGTGCAGTGAGGATGCGCGTCCTTTGGAATCCGTTTTGTATTACTTCAATTAATTTTTTGTATTGCGGGTCGCTGCGTCCCACCGCACGAATAATGTCTGGTGAGATGAGCTCCAGGTTGTCATTTGCACAGAATGTTGCTAATAGGGTTGTTGATTTGACCCAGTCATCCATGTTGTCACACTCTACGATGTCTGATTGAGAGGGTTCAGCAGTGAATACATTTAGGAGTGCCTGTGAGATGTCTGCTGGGTTACGAGAGACAGCATCGGAGGCTCTGTGCCATTTCCCAGGGCAGTGCTGAATGGTGAATCTGTACCTGAGTGAAATTTTAGAAATAATAGGTTATTCCTAAAATTTCGCTTGAAGATGAAACGGGACTAAACACCACAATTCAACTTAACTTTTAATAATTATTTGGATGGTTTCGGCTCTCGTTTTTGAAACATGAGAACTCTTATGTAGCGAAGGAATCATATTTTTAATCAAAAAATATTATTATTATAATAAAGCTCTACTTCTGTATGGAGCATTGTCTTCTTAAAAATAAACCAAAAATACTAAGGAACCCTGGATTATGCACCTAACGTGTTCTTTTCTATTTTCTGCATATACCTATATATATATATATATATATATATATATATATATATATATATATATATATATATATATGTATATATATATATATAATTCATAAAATTCTGATATGACTTAAAAATAGATCTATGAAAGGACAATATAAATAATGACAAAAGTCCTGTAACATACATCATAATTTACATTGACTTTTCAGTTAGCCTAATGAATATTTATGTTTGTTTTTGTTTATAAATACTTGTTGCAAAATAAAATCCTTACATTTGCCTTGATAAAGTCTATCAGAGGATATATATATATATATATATATATATATATATATATATATATATATGAGAACAGAGAAAAAGACAGAAACTTTGGTATTTTCAATTTTGTTTGGGTCAGTTCTCATTGGTCAGTCATGTTTCATTAAAAGCATAGATGATTATGAAAATCTTTACAAACTTACATACATATAGAATTATCTATAGTTTTAATGTATATGATACATGACTGACCAATGAGGACTGAACTAAACAAAATTGTTAATATCAAAGTTTCTGTCTTTTTTTCTATTTTCTCAATTTCTGATTGCTTTAATAAAACTGAAACATGTTAGACTGATATACATTTCCTATTTGTTCTTTAACTTATCTTGTCAAATTCTGATCCATATTTGACCTTCATCTCATATATATATATATATATATATATATATATATATATATATATATATATATATATATATACTACATTAGTAGTAACTACAATAGTAAGTACAATAGTTACTACTAATGTTAGACAAGTGGATTTTCTAGATGTCACCCTAGACCTTGCTAACAACATTTTCCAACCATATGTGAAGGTTAATTCCAACCCAATATACGTGCATCCTAATTCCAACCATCCCCCTTCAATTATCAAACATATACACTCTTCCATTGAATTTAGAATTAGTGCTAACTCTTATAATAAACATAGTGATTTTTACAATTCTGCACTAAAAAATAGTGGATACAAAAATACCACTATTCAATATAAAAACCCTGTTAATTGCAACCATAATAAGAAAAGAAGATCTAGAAAGATTATTTGGTTCACTCCCCCTTTCAATATAATGGTTAAAACTAAATTAGGGCGTATATTTCTAAACCTCATCAAAAAACGTTTCCCCAACCCTGAAACTAACCCACTTAGTAAAATATTTAATCCTAATACCCTTAAATTAAGCTATAGTTATGTTATAATTTTTTTTATAAAAAAAAATATATATATATATATATATATATATATATATGTACACACACACACACACATATATATACACACACACGGGTATCTGGAAATCTTTTGACCATACCTACAATTATTTTGACATTTGGTTGTTGAAATAATGATTTTGGTAAGTAGGTTGAACTGAAGATTTTTTTCGAACCCTCTACCCACTGCTTTCATGTGCATTTATAAGTATAAATACTTCTGCACTGGGATATAATTTTCTATTCACAAGCAATATGGTCAAATTGAAAACAAATAAAAATCAATGGAAGTGCCATCAATAGACAAAAATAATAAAATAAGATTTTGATTTCCACATTATTAGATAATAAAGAAGAATTAAGATTAATTTTAGTAGAATCTAGTGATTTTTTTAAAAGGTTAGTTTGGGATTAATTGAAGCGAAGTTAATAAGTTTATTGCTTTCATTAACTTGTCTTACCTTCTTTAGTTGTTTTAAAAAATATGCATTCATATTGGAAGTTTACTAAATTCTTAGATGTTAAAATATGTCTTTAGTAGCAACATTTTTTTAGAAGCTATTTTTTCTGAAGCAGATTATTAGAGAGTTAAATATATTTGTAAGTATTTTGTTAATAAAATAGAATATATTTGCAAAACTAGCTTTTGTTAGTGGAGCTTGAGAAAAGCATTAATAAGTTTGTTGCCCATTTATGACTAGAGAGTGTTTGCCCATTGTATAGACAAACCAAAATATCAATATAGCAGTGACATTGAAAAAGATCAACTCCACCTCACATACACTGAGTAGAGACTTGAATGACTTTTCTTTTCGTGGGGCAAACTTTTTCTCAGAACGGGGTATAGCGAAGAAAGATTCCAACTGAAATTACAATAAATGCAAAAAAAAAAAAAAAACAAAAAACACATGAAATGTTTAAGGGATTAAAATAAAATAAAAATGTGCAAAAAAAAAAAACACAATAAAAACAATATTTGGGATGACTGTGAGAAATTGGTTCACTTAAAAATAGAGAAATTATGACTAACTTTTGCTGATTAGTATCCATTAACCCTTGCCTTAAGCACAAACATTTGTCATAATAAAAAAAATATATATTTTTTTGGCATTTTAGGAAGTGGGGGTCCTGTTTATAATATAAATACAGTGTGAAATCAATCCCTGACTTTTTAAAAAAAAAAGAGTCATACATTTATAAATGTAAAGAATGAAACTGGTATATGTCATTGTAACAATGTTTGTTACTGATTTTGTCTTTTTTCCCAATTATGGGTTTTATTCATTTTTCAAATAAACTTTTGAAAAATATATTAATGTAGTTTCTATTTTTGAGTTTGGCTTTATTAGAGAATAATTATTATTGTACAAACAAAGAGAGATAAATACAGGGTGTAGCTGAAATACTTCCCACATAAGATATTAGCTACATGAATGCAGTATTGCTACTAATGTCTAACCATTATGTGGTAAGTATTTCTGGGAGGTATAAGTGAGAGGCATTTCCAGGAGATATATGTGGGTGGTAATTCTGGAAGTTTTTTCTGGGATGTATATGTAGGAGGTATTACTGGGAGATATATGTGGGAAGTATATATGGGAGGTAAATGTGAAAAGCATTTCTAGGAGGTATATGTGGGTGGTATTTCTAGGAGGTATATGTGGGTGGTATTTCTAGGAGGTATATGTGAGAGGTATTTCTGGGAGGTATATGTGGGTGGTATTTGTGGGAGGTATATGTAAGAGGTATTTCTGGAAGCTATATGTGGGAGGTATTTCTTAAAGGTATATGTGAGTAGGATTTCTAGGAGGTATATGTGGGAAATAATTGTGGGAGGCATTTTTAGGAAGTATATGCGGGAGGTATTTCTGGAAGGTATTTCTGCTACACCCTGTGTTTATCTTAAATGCTAAACTGTACCCTAGTGGAAAAATTGAGAAATCATTAGTAGTTATCAATGATGTCGTCTCAGTTTCAAATATGATATTTGTAAATAAAGACAAGGTAAAGATAACTGTTTAAAATATCAGGGATTGATATGGCATTTTATTTCTTTTATGAACATGACCACCTCTCCCTTCTAAAATGAGGAAAAACATCAATATTTTTTTAATTCTGAAAAAATGTTGTATTTAGGGGGGATCCAAAGAACAATTATCAACAAAAATTAATCACAAAAAATTTCCCTACTTTTTATAAACAAACTAGTTTCAGTTGTGTCAAACAAACAAACAAAAAGAAACAATAAATAAAAATAAATAAAAATTAAAAGGATATATATAATATATAAAAAAGAAACAAATAGTAGAGATAAGTTTTTAATCACTGTCAGAATTTTTCAGTAGAGTAACTATCAATTTTATACACTAATTTACTTGGACTAGTGTCCACATGTTGACTGTTATAAATAAAATGTTCCAATCACCATAAGTTTAAGGCCTTCTTCAGGTGTCCGTTGTAGTTAGTAACCTTCTGGGAATTTAAAAATCAAACCTTTTGTTCAGCCTGTAGAGTTGGGTAGGTTGTTTTAATTCTGTCATCTATGGTAGAAGATAAGAATTAACTATTCTGGTTCAGAGGAAAAAACAACAAATATTACAAAGACAAATGTACAAGAAAGATTTAATTCATTTGAGATATCTTCTGGCATTGGACAATGGAATGGGAATAATTTATCCATGTAGATTGAATAAAGGGTTTGGTTTGAAATTCTAAGAAGATTAATAATTATATTAATATAACAAATAAGATGAGGACACTAGTCTAAGTACATCACCCTTATTCTAAATATTACCTTGCATGCAAGTAATTTATATATAATATTTCATTAAGAATTGTTTTTAAGTAGATAACATCTCTGGAGTAAACAACAAGAATATGTTAAAAGTTTTTCTCACTATCAAAGATGCTACTTTGCTTTTCTTAGGAAACCATGAAAATTTCCTCTGCATACAAGATGTTAAATACATCTTTTTATAGGCCTATATATAATTACAGAGAAATTTTTTTTCTTAAGCTGCTGAAATTATGGCTGTATCTTGAAAACAGTTTGCCTTTTCTGCTGGAAAATAAATTATAATGATTTAGTTTTTTTTTTTTTTTTTAATCTGGAAAGCAGTTTATGAAATATAGTAAACATTCTTAAGAGAAACAGAATTTGATAAAAATTGAAATTTACTAAACATAGAGCAATTAATTTAGCACAAATCCTCAAGTCAGGTATAAGGCAGTGTGGAATAAACTCACTACTAAGGTAGTTTGCTAATTTGTATGTTGTGGAGAAATGCTTCAGTCTCATATAATAAATCTGTCTCCTCCAGCAAATGCTGCAGTTTACAAGTCCATGATGCCATTTCCATTTGGAAATATATCTTTCCCAGATATAGAAAGAAACTCCAGTTCACAGTCCTCAAATTGGGAAAACCCAAAACTTTTCATTTTCCCTGTTGAGTAAGATGTCCAACCTGGGACAGAGTAGATGAATCCAGTTCGTTTGAATCTGGAATTTTAAACATGGCTTCACCAGACACAGCAGAAGTATCTCCATATTATATGTAAGATCCTTCCTTTTTGTTTCTCTTTACACTCTGCTCACTATGATATATTATTCTCAATGTATATATGTATATATAGTTTTTTGTATGCTTTAGTTGTATAAAAGTCTCTCTGAGAACAAAGCATGTTTGTTATTCCTTTTCATTTGAATTACTTATTGAGGGGATGCACAGTTAGCAACTCAAATACATGTACCCACTGAGAATAGCATGATGACTAATTAAGTCTTTTCCTTATTATATATAATATTACATGCAAAGATTACTTAAGTTTTAAATATCAATTTTATCCTGACTCTGAAGTTTCTTGGTAAAATTTCCAGTTAAAATAAAATTGATATTTAAAAGTAATCTTTTCGTATATTATTATTAATGTTCTATTTTTAATATTATTTTAATATTTTTAATATTGAGTACTATATATAAAAATATCTGCTGTTTCTTAAATCTTCTTACACACACACATAAGTAAAATAGATACTTTTCATGATTTCTAGAAATGAAGGATTAGATCATTATCAAAACATTAACCAAATGCTTTTAGATGTGAATTTTGAAAAAAATATTACATTTTATTATTTTTTGGTTAGAAATTGTTAAAAAAATGAGAAAACGAAACAAAGCAAGCAGTGTAAGACTTTTAGAAAAAGTTAAATCAAATTAATCCTGAGTTGATGTTTCTCATTATAATGAATTAATTCTGTATTTCTTATTTATTGTTTGAAAAATATTAGTAAAATATTGGATTACAATTTTTGAACCATGGTCTAAGGGAGGTAACGAAAATTAGTTAATTAAAACTCACATGTAAATTAAGTAATTAAAATGTTCTTAAAAGAAATGAACGAATTTCCATTCAATATGTAACACTTAACATATAAAAACTGATCTAAAAATGAAGATATTATAATACATGCTTCACCAGTATGATCTTTTATGCACCTTGTCCCTTCATAGACATTCATGGCTCTCCACAACTTCCTGTTCAATGTAGCTCTTAGCAATATTTGTTTTTTTTTTACTTTTCTTACCAACTCCTTGTTTTGTCATTCATTTACACAAGCCTGTTAGGTTGGCTATTCACTGTTTCACTCAGATCTTCAATATGTCCTCTGAGTGTCAAATTCTCCAAGCACTTTTTTTCATTGTGTTCAAAAGATTTTCAGTTTTCTCTGTTTGATTCTGAGTATAAGTAACCTTTTCATTTCCATTTTCTTTAAAACTTGCTTGTTGCTCACATGTTCATGGTATTCCTAGACTTTTATAGAACTTCTCTTACCTGTTAATTCTCTTCTTCATCTGAGAGAAAATTGTCCATTACTCACTGACATAGAGGAGGATGAAAGTTCAGCACTCTTTTCTTTATTTATAATGAAGTTTTCTTGTTCCTTAATTCTTTGCTTAGCTTTTGGAAGACACCTTTTGCTATTGCAATGTGCCTTTGAATTTTGGTTTTGGTTTGCTTTATTTTGTTTTATGGCATATCAACACTTCAATGGGTTATTTAATGCTGACAAGATTTTTAAAATAGATTCATATGAATAGAATATGTATCCTTTGTAAGAAATCAGTTTGTAGATCAGGTTTCATTGACACATTTTTGTAAAGAGGGTTTTTGTCGAGGGTATTGTTGGTAATATTCTCTTCTTTCTTTTTAAGAATGCATTGCTGGTAATAATTTTGTTTTCAGAAATGTATTGTTGGTAATAATTTTGTTTTCAGAAATGTATTGTTGGTAATAATTTTGTTTTCAGAAATGTATTGCTGGTAATAATTTTGTTTTCAGAAATGTATTGTTGGTAATAATTTTGTTTTCAGAAATGTATTGTTGGTAATAATTTTGTTTTCAGAAATGTATTGCTGGTAATAATTTTGTTTTCAAAAATGTATTGCTGGTAATAATTTTGTTTTCAAAAATGTATTGCTGATAATACATTTTTTTCCAAAATGTATTGCTGGTATTTTTACTATAAAAATCTATTTTTATACTTTCATAGTATGTGGCATGGTGGAGTAATGGATAGTGACTTGGATTGAGGAATTGGAGAGAAAAGTTCAAATTCCAGTTGAATCCATTATGTGCTAATACCGTTGGTATGAATCCTCTTCTTCTGCCTCCAGCTATAGGTAAATAGCAGGACATTATTTACATTATTCGGACTATTGTCCTCATCTTTGTCGTCATATTTATTACAACGTTTCGGCCGTTGTACACTCCGGCCTTCTTCAGGTGGTTGGAATGTTGAACTGAACCCTTTATTTCGCTCACTGGGGTAGACTGTTCTAGTTCTACATGCCATGTTTGACAGATGTCAGTTATCAGTTATCTCCTGTTAATTTCCCTCTGAAAGTTCTCCACTGCCTTAACCGGGTATTGAACTCACACTCTTTAACTGATAACTGACATCCATCAAACATGGCACGTGGAACTAGAACAGTCTACCCCAGTGAGCGAAATAAAAGGTTCAGTTCGACACTCCAACCACCTGAAGAAGGCTGGAGTGTACAACGGCTGAAATGTTGTAATAAATATAGTGACAAAGATGAGGACAATAGTCCGAATAATGTAAAAAATGTACATAATACCTCATCTCAGAAATATAGACAGACTTCGAAATAGCAGGACAGACCGGATTTTGTAGTCTTGGACGGAAAGTGGTCTACTGGTCTATGACAGAAAGAAATGGCAACCTACATAGCACATAATTGAGTGTGTTTGACTCCAGTTTGTGGGTTAACTATTTGTCTATAACTGCTATCACCCCAGGTCTAGGTGGATGTGGGAACAACAGCCATTAAGAGATGATTCCACACACCTCAGTACCTCCTGATCATCATACCCAGGTCACTTTGAATTTTGGTGTCACATTTTACCACACATGCTGTTATAAATTGTATAATAAAATTCTAAGATATTATTTTAAGTTTAAACTCATATTCACAAATTTATGACTCCTAAAATAAGGCAAGAACTCTTTCATCTGTCAAGTTCTGAATTTTTAAATGGTTTCATGTAAACCATAATTTTTCTGTTTACAAAAATTGAGTTTTTGCTTCAATATAATCTGATAAATTATTAAAATAAAAAAGAAGTTCAAGCAAGAAACTCTTCTGAATTTTGTTAGATTGTATGTTTTAATCGTAGCATGTGGCTTTCTTCAGACTAGAAGAGGGTCACAAAGTCAGTGCAGAGATTAAAGGAGGACACTCCCAGAAAAGCAGAAAATAAATTTTGACATGTAGAGAAGAGAATATGCCTGCTTTCCCAGAATAAGACTGAACAAAATCCTGGAAGACAACAGATACTCAATGAAGACCAGAATGTAAATGGATGAAACATTAAAGAAAAAAAGACAAATTCAAGAAAATTAGACCAAAGAAAAGCAGAGACAATAACAAGGTATAATGTCTTTTATTCTTATAATATAGTAGTGATGTCTCAAAACATATAGAGCAGTTCTTTTAAAAATCAATTTAAAATGATATTTAAATTCCTCTTTGATATTTCGAAAACATATCTGACACAAGCCAACATTAACCGTGAGACCTGCAAATTCGTATACCTGGAGTAGGACCATCCAAGTGGGGACTGAGACTTTCAACTTCAACCATCAACATGAAAAGAATCTGTGAAGTTAATTGCTTCTTCCACCATGAGGAAAGTTGGCTCTCTGTGTCGTGCCAGGAAATTTTTCTCCCCGGAATCGATACTTCAAATATACAAATCAACCATTCTCCCTTGCATGGAGTATTGCTGCCATATATGGTCTGGGGCGCCTTCTGTTTACCTTGGAGTTCTTGACAAGATCCAGAGACAGATATGTAATAGAATTGGCCCTGATCTGACGTCTCGTCCACAGTTACTCTCTCACAGACACGCCGTCGCCTCTCTCTGTCTTTTCTACAAATACTTTCATGGTAATTGCTCCGATGAGCTGCTTTCACTGGTTCCCAGACTCCATGAATTCAAGCGCACTATGAGGCTGACATCCCGCTCCCACCCTTACACTGTAGAAACTTTTAAATGTAGCCGTCTCTTCTACTCCAATAGCTTCATATCTTGCACCTCTTGCCTGGGGAACACCCTCCCCAATTACTGTTTCCCTGAGAGCTATAATCTCCAACTATTCAAATGTAATGTCAATCGACATCTCCAGTTACCTTGATCTACCCACTATCCTTCTCCTCATCCTTTCTCCTATCACTCCTATCTGCTCTCGCTCCAAATCTTCTGCAACCCCCTGCATCCTAGTGGCTTCACACCTTGCTCGGGGCGTAATGCTTTAAAAAAAAAAATGTACTGTCAAGAGGGTTTGACTCGCCCAGCTGTGTCCATCTCTCCTGTGACTCCTGCTTATGACTATTCAGGAGTAGGCTGGGTCTTCACAGCCATCACCATCACAAGAGGAGAGAAAAGGAATAAGGAGAGAGGATCATGATCTCAATGCTCAGAGGCCGAGCAGGTGCTGACAACAAAGAAACCTTACCATGTGATGAATTTCCTACATGTTTTTTATAGTTTAAATGACCACATTTGACAGTATATAAAATATACTATTTAAAAAGACCAACAGTTGTTTAGTAGTCTTAGTTAGGATATAACAAACCCAACTGGAATTTGAACTCTGGTCTCTGATTTCTCATTCCAAGTCATTATTCATTACATCACAATGCACATCCTAAAGGAGGGAAAGACAAATAAAAACAATGAGGAAAAAGAGAGAGAGAAGATAGAAGAAAAGTGAAGCAGAGGATGATAAAGAGAGGGAGTGAGAAATACTCAAAGAGAAGAGAGAATGGGAGAAAGACTGGAAGAGACAGGGTGAGAAAGTTATGAGGGAGAGAAGATTAAAAAGATCTGAAGAGAGATTGTGAAAAAAAAGAGCAAGAGAAAGGGTGAAAATGACAAAAGAAAATACAGTGTTAGAAAGACAAGATGTCAGAGTGGCAGGGAGATATCATTATTTTACAGTTGAAATGGCAAGATCTAAGCAAAAGTTCTATGCTAAGAATTTCTTCTAGCATACTACTTGCATGTGGAACTCTCTTCTGCCTTCTTACTTCTCAGTCAAGTTTGATCTTCAAAAAATTTAAATGAAATGCCAATCATTATCTTTGTCTTCTAATTCTTGCACTTTTATTATCCTCTCTCCTTAATAGTAGTTTTTTCTCATATTCTCTAACACTCAATAATCCCTTGCATCCTAGTGGCTTTATTGCCTTTGATCTTCAAAAATTTAAATGCAATGTCAATCGTTATCTTCTGTCTTCTTAATTCTTGTTCTTTTATTCTTCTCTCTCCTTAATAGTAGTTTTTTCTCATATTCTCTAACACTCAGTAACCCCTTGCATCCTAGTGGCTTTATTGCCTTTGACCTTCAAAAATTTAAATGCAATGTCAATTGTCATCTTCTGTCTTCTTAATTCCTGTTCTTCTATTGTCCTCTCTCCTTAATAGTGTTTTTTTTTTGCTTTTTCATATTACTTAACACTTATTTACACTTGTGTCTTAGGGGCTTTATTGCCTTGCTTGGTGTGAAAAGTCTTATCACTTTACAGCTGAAATAGCTAGATTAACCATAAATTCTATGCTAACAGTTTCTTCTATAACATTTTTTGCTTGTGAAACTCTGTTTCACTTCTTGTTTCCAAGTCAACTTTGATCTTCAAAAATTTAAATGCAATGTCAATTGTTATCTTCTGTCTTAATTTATCTTTTTTTATTGTCTTTGCTCCTTAACAGCAGTTTTCTCATATTCTCTCTCACTCAGTAACCCCTTGCACACTAGTGGCTTTCATGCCTTTGATCTTCAAAAACTTAAAGGCAATTCCAATTGTTATCTTCTCTCTTCTTAATTCTTGTTCTTTTATTGGTCTCTCTCTCCTTTTTCCTCAGTCTCTAACACTAAGTAGCAATTTACATCCTAGTGGCTTTATTGCCTTTGATCTTCAAAAATTTAAATGCAATGTCAATCGTTATCTTCTGTCTTCTTAATTCTTGTTCTTTTATTCTTCTCTCTCCTTAATAGTAGTTTTTTCTCATATTCTCTAACACTCAGTAATCTCTTGCATCCAAGTGGATTTATTGCCTTTGAACTTCAAAAATTTAAATGCAATGTCAATCGTTATCTTCTGTCTTCTTAATTTTTGTTCATTTATTCTTCTCTTTCTTTAATAATGTTTTTTTTATTTCTTATCTTTTTCTCACTCAGTAACTCCATGCAAATTAGTGACATTATTGCCTTTTTTTTAGTTAAAAGATTAAAAATAACTGATTATGGTTTTAGTTTTAGTATATGCTATAAACCCAGTAATAGAAATATATTTGATATTTTTTTAAAATTGAAATGAATTATACAAAATCATTTCAGTAATGAATAAATTATAATTTCTTTTGCTTTTATGCCTTTTTAATTAGAGCTTTTCCCTTCTGAAACTGGTGGCTAAAATTTAAAGGACATTTAAATTATTTCTATCATTTTTTTTAATCATTTCACCCCAAGCAATGCAAGAAAGTCACCAGTACATTGGGGGGGGGGGGTTACAGAGAGTGAAGGTGAGAGAAAAGACTGGGTAAAGGGGGAATTGATGAAAGGATAAAAAATGAACAGGATTCAAGATAGAAGATGGCAATTGACATTGCATTAAAATTTTTGAAGATTAGTTTTCAGGGAAGCTGATAAACAGAAGGGAGTTCCACAGGTAGGAAGTGTAAAAAAAGAAATTGTTGGAGTAGAAGCAGCAGTTACGTTTAACTATTTCAACAGTAGAAGGGTGGGAGCTAGATGCCAATCTAGTAGTATGCTTAAATTCATGTAGTTGGAGCACCAGTGAAAAAAGCTTGTCAGAGCAGTAGCCATGAAAATATTTGTAGAAAAGACAGAAGGAAGCCACACCACATTGGTGAGAAAGTGGCTGAAGTTGAGATGCCAAGTCAAGATCAATTACATTGCAGATCCTTCTTTGGATTTTGTCAAGAATCCCAAGATGAATAGCCGGAGCACCAGACCAGATATGTCAACTGCATTCAATGCATGGCCAAATGGTAGATTTGTAAATGTGCAAGATGGACTCTGATGAGAAAAACCTTCTAGCATGACACAAAGAACCAATTTTCCTTGCAGTAGATGCAATTGTTGATTCGGTGTAGCACTTCAAAAATTTAAACCAATGCATGTTATGTTCTTAATTCTTGTTCTTTTAATTCTTGTTTTTTCATATTCTTTTTTGTTCTTTCTCCTGAATAGATGTTTTTTATTCTTGTTCTTTTATTCTTCTCTCAATTCTCACTCAATAACCCCTTGCACCCTAGTGGCTTTACCTTTGTTCTTCAAAAATTTAAATGCAATGTCAATCGTTATCTTCTGTCTTCTTAATTCTTGTTCTTTTATTCTTCAAAAATTTTTTCTGCATTCTCTGTCAATCATCCTAGTGGCTTTATTGCCTTTGATCTTCTGCAATGTTCTTAATTCTTGTTCTTTTATTCTTCTTCTTAATAGTAGTTTTTCTCATTCTCTTTTATTCTTCTCTCTCCTTAATAGTTCTTTTATTGTTTCTCCTTATAGTAGTTTTTTCTCATATTCTCTAACACTCAATAACCCCTTGCACCCCTAGTGGCTTTCTTGCCTTTGTTCTTCAAAAATTTAAATGCAATGTCAATCGTTATCTTCTGTCTTCTTAATTCTTGTTCTTTTATTCTTTCTCTCTCCTTAATAGTAGTTTTTTTCTCATATTCTCTAACCCTCAGTTTGGCTTTATTGCCTTTGATCTTCAAAAATTTAAATGCAATATCTTCTGTCTTCAATCAATAACCCCTTGCATAGTGGCTTTCTTACCTTTGTTCTTCAAAATTTAAATGCAATGTCAATCATTATCTTCTGTTTTGTTAATTCTTGTTCTTTTATTCTTCTCTCTCCTTAATAGTAGTTTTTCTCATATTCTCTAACAATCAGTAACCCCTTGCATATTAGTGGCTTTCTTGTCACTTCAAAAAATTTAAATTGAAAATTCTTACCATCTTCAAAAGATTTAAATGCAATGTAAATCTCTAACTTCTGTCTTCTTATTGTTATTGTTCTTTTTCCTTTTTTCTTCATATTCTCTCACACACAGTAACCAATTATGTCACACAGAATATACCTAGAATACTTCTGCAGAATCTCATTTCTAAAGTTTTGATTACTGCTATTATTCCTAATACTAAATTATAAACATGGTATAAGGAATCAGAAAAAATATTCTACCGCACTTCTTGCTTGTGGATCTCTCAATTGATTTCTAACTTTTTCAGTCAACTTTGATCTTTAAGTATTTAAATGAAATGTCAGTTGTTATCTTCCGTTCTCTCAATTTCTCTTCTTTTATTGTTTTTACTTCTTAGTAATATTATTCTTATATTTTTTCACTCAACTGCCTCATAGTTGCTTTGTTGCCTTGCTTGAGGTTAAATGAGTAAAAAAAAAAAAAATTGGTATGGATTTAGTATACACCATAGACCATTTTAATAACAGATAAAACAGTAGTTCTCCCATAGAAATATATTTGGCATTTTAAAAATCGAAATTAATTCTGAAAAGTAATTTCAGTCGTCAATGGGAAAATCCCTTTTCCTTTTATGTATTTTTTTCTGTTTGAGCTTTTCCCTTTTGGATTTAAGATTTAAAGATGTTTGTTAAAAACAAAATAAAAATAATAATAATATGATGATGATGATGATGATATATCTTTTCCTTTTGTTTCCATTTTATTTAGGTTCCTCTAATAATTATTTGAAAAAAGAGCTAGATAAAAAGTTTTATTGCCAAAATGTTTACATTATTATTAAGAGAAATGACTTAAGTATTTTTTGATTACTTTATACATACAGAATATTGGTTTAAAATCTTTTTCTTACTTGTGTCAGTGGGGGTAGCAAAGATTATTATAGGAAAATTTAGCATCTTTTTTACAGTAAAAAACACTTTCATTTGGAAATCTGTGCAAAAATCTAATGATTGTTGAATTTTAATGTAACTTTCAGGAACTTATTCACAAATAAATGAAATTATTTTGGAAATTTTTTCAAAGAGAATCCTGGCAGAAATATTTTTTTTTTAGATCTATTATCCAACCCTTAAGTAATTAATGAAATTTCCATAAATTAAATCTTGTGCCTCTTTATATTAATTAAAAGCAGGGATCATTGAAGAATGTAAATCATCAATTTTTTTTTCAAACAGTTACACATTACTCCAAAATAAAGCAAGTACAAAAATACAAATATCTAGGAAGTGTTTTAACAGAGAAAGGAAAATGCAACACTGAACTTTGACAACACATTGGAATAGCTAAATATGCCTTCCAAAGGATAAGCAAAGTATTAAGAAATAAGAAAATTTTGTTAGAAACAAAGAACTGTTATGTAATATCAGTCCTCCTATGGCAGTGAATGCTGGACAATCTCTTCAAAGGTTAAGAAGAGACTTGAGGCAAAGAAAAAAAAAAAAGAGTATTGAACTGTTATGTAACATCAATCCTTCTATATGGCAGTGAATGCTGGACAATTTCCTCACAGATGAAGAAGAGACTTGAAGCAACAGAAACAAAGAAAAGAGTACTGAACTGTTATGTAACATCAATCCTTCTATATGGCAGTGAATGCTGGACAATTTCCTCAGAGATGAAGAAGAGACTTGAAGCAAGAGAAACGAAGAAAAGAGTACTGAACTGTTATGTAATATCAGTCCTCCTATATGGCAGTGAATGCTGGACAATCTCTTCAAAGGTTAAGAAGAGACTTGAGGCAAAGAAAAAAAAAAAAGAGTATTGAACTGTTATGTAACATCAATCCTTCTATATGGCAGTGAATGCTGGACAATTTCCTCACAGATGAAGAAGAGACTTGAAGCAACAGAAACAAAAAAAGAGTACTGAACTGTTATGTAACATCAATCCTTCTATATGGCAGTGAATGCTGGACAATTTCCTCAGAGATGAAGAAGAGACTTGAAGCAAGAGAAACGAAGAAAAGAGTACTGAACTGTTATGTAATATCAGTCCTCCTATATGGCAGTGAATGCTGGACAATCTCTTCAAAGGTTAAGAAGAGACTTGAGGCAAAAAAAAAAAAAGAGTATTGAACTGTTATGTAACATCAATCCTTCTATATGGCAGTGAATGCTGGACAATTTCCTCACAGATGAAGAAGAGACTTGAAGCAACAGAAACAAAGAAAAGAGTACTGAACTGTTATGTAACATCAATCCTTCTATATGGCAGTGAATGCTGGACAATTTCCTCAGAGATGAAGAAGAGACTTGAAGCAAGAGAAACGAAGAAAAGAGTACTGAACTGTTATGTAATATCAGTCCTCCTATATGGCAGTGAATGCTGGACAATCTCCTCTCAGATGAAGAAGAGACTTGAAGCAAGAGAAACAAAGAAAAGAGTACTGAATTGTGATGTAATATCAGTCCAACTTTATGGCAGTGAATGCTGGACAATCTCCTCACAGAAGCAACAGAAATGTCATTCTACAGAATGATGCTGAGAATACCATGTTCTAAATATGGGAGCAACAATGAAGTATCAGAGAAAATGGAAACAAAAAGGACACTTATGCTTAATGTCACAAAGAGAAGGTTGAAATTTCAAGGACACATAGTGAAGTACAAGTTGGCAGAACAAGGATTAGGAGAGATAGTAAAAACATAAAATTGACTAAGAGCTACTAAGGATGGAAAATTCTTGAGAATCATGATTGCCAATGGCCTGAAGGAACATGGTATATAGAAGAAAGAGCTTGTATAAATGATTGGTATAACAATGATTAGGAGAGATACCAAAATGACAAAGTTTACTACAAAGAACAGGAAATTGTGGAAAGCCATAACCACCCACATCCTGAATAGAAACTGCATATAGAAGAATAAGCAGAAGATTTTTCTTATCAATATTTGAAATAAATTATTCATTCTTAAATATTTGATTAAGTGTTATGCTTTCTTTGTGTGTTTAAACTAGCAATCCCTCATTTATACATGTTTCATTAAAGATGACAGATAAGGTACTGTGATTAAGCTTTTTATTTAACCCTTCTCGTGTTCAAACATGTGTTTTCTTTTACAGACACAGAGTCTATAGAAACTGTAATTCTGAGTGCTTTTAGCCATTATTAAAAATGATTTCATTTTTGCTTTTTAACTCAGTGTTTGGGTTGTGTGTATGTTTTTAGACTTATAGGAATGTTTTATTTTCCAAACACAGTCAGCACATTGTGGCTGTGTTTGTAGTTAATATTAACGAGTGTTGGTTTTTCTTTTTAATTATTAAGGCTTCCATTATTTTTAATCTATTTTTACATGTGGATGAGGTTATTATGTTTGTTTTTTCTACTAGTATGTTTCAGATGGAGTCTGGTAAGTTTGTGTGTGTGTGTGTTTAAATGGGTTCTAATAGAGCTGTGGTTGGATATGTGTAACATAAACTGTCTGGATAGGCATGTAGTAGTGTGACATGTAATTTTTTATGAGTTCAGTTTGATCAGGAGCACAGTTCCTTAAGGGACATTTGAACTTGTAAATAATGTTTCTTCTTTGTAGTTTTGATTTTGTGGGTGTGTTCTTATTAGTTAATTAATTTGATTTTTTTGTTTGGGTCAAGTGGAGTAGTGTATTAATTTAGTGGTCGATAGTTAGGAAAACCATTGTTAACTAGTGTCTGTTTTTGCATTGTTGAGGTCTTTAAGGACAAGAGAATGAAATTTTTCTCACTGTTACCTTGTCGGTCATCTTTCATGAAACATGTATATATATATATATATATATATATATATATATAATATCACTTGATGATTAGTAGGAATAATTCCAAGGATATAATTCCAAAGAGAGCTCAATGTAAGAACAGCAAATATAATATACATTCAGTCACCTGACCAAATGGATTTTTAAGGATTCTGTATTCATTATATATATATATATATATATATATAATTAGCTTAAAAGCTGCCCTCTCAGGCAACATTTAAGCTAGCTCCTATGGAGGGGTCTTGATTGGGCCTTTGGCTTGCTCAGAAGTTTGAGAGTCTCTAAGTCATTGTATATTCTCAGCATTGGAAGCTCTCCTGGCTGAAATTTGATCTGGGTTTTCAATTTTATGGGACTTTCTCTTCCTCTGCCGTGTTGGCTCATTTTGATTGCAATCTGGTCCTCTGTTGGAAGAGATTTCTTTTTGTGAGGCGTACTGCTGCTGTATGTGATAGGCAACAATAAAACTACAGTTGGACTCAAAATTGATCACTGCATTTAAGTATACTGCATTAATATTTAAGTAAATATTTAAAATGTTCAATGATAATTCTTCTGCTGCCACTTAATTTAATGACAACTTGATGTGTGTAGGTCTTTACTTTCCACATAAACAATTATCTTTATTTCATGGGTGTCTTTCACTAGGTTTTATGGTTAATTTTTATTATTTCCAAATTGATTTCCAAGTTACATAAATTGTTGTATGAAAAAAAATTTGTCACAAAAAAATCATGTAAAAAAATTGCCAAAATTAATTGCAGTAATGAAAACTTGGAAATCCAAAATTTCTGTAACATGAGCTATTGAAAGTTAGAGAGTTGTGCCCCTTTAATTGAAAAACTGTGACCCAATGACACACTGATATTTGCATTTAATATATTGAAGACTGTAAATTCTAGAAGCCATTGTAATACAAAAGAAACAACCATCATTAAATAAAACATCATTCTCCATATGAGATAAATAGGAGATATATATAATACAATATGTAATAGGAGATAAATAGGATATATAATAAGGGATGAATAGGATATATAATAAGGGATGAATAGGATATATAATAAGGGATGAATAGGATATATTATAGGAGATAAGTAGGATATTTAATAGGAGATAAATAGGATATATAATAAGGGATGAATAGGATATATTATAGGAGATAAGAAGAATACTTAATAGGAGATAAATAGGATATATAATAAGGGATGAATAGGATATATTATAGGAGATAAGTAGAATACTTAATAGGAGATAAATAGGATATATAATAAGGGATGAATAGGATATATAAAAAGGGATGAATAGGATATATTATAGGAGATAAGTAGGATATTTAATAGGAGATAAATAGGATATATAATAAGGGATGAATAGGATATATTATAGGAGATAAGTAGGATATTTAATAGGAGATAAATAGGATATATAATAAGGGATGAATAGGATATATAAAAAGGGATGAATAGGATATATAAAAAGGGATGAATAGGATATTTAATAGGAGATAAATAGGATATATAATAAGGGATGAATAGGATATATTATAGGAGATAAGTAGGATATTTAATAGGAGATAAATAGGATATATAATAAGGGATGAATAGGATATATTATAGGAGATAAGTAGGATATTTAATAGGAGATAAATAGGATATATAATAAGGGATGAATAGGATATATTATAGGAGATAAGTAGGATATTTAATAGGAGATAAATAGGATATATAATAAGGGATGAATAGGATATATTATAGGAGATAAGTAGGATATTTAATAGGAGATAAATAGGATATATAATAAGGGATGAATAGGATATATTATAGGAGATAAGTAGGATATTTAATAGGAGATAAATAGGATATAATAAGGGATGAATAGGGGATATTATAGGAGATATTATAGGAGATTTAATAGGAGATAAATAGGATATATAATAAGGGATGAATAGGATATATTATAGGAGATAATAGGATATTTAATAGGGATAAATAGGATATATAAAAAGGGATGAATGGGATATATAAAGGGATGAATAGGAATATAAAAGGGATGAATAGGATATTTAATAGAGATAAATAGGATAATAAGGGATGAATAGGATATATTATTATGGGAGATAAGTAGGATATTTAATAGGAGATAAATAGGATATATAATAAGGGATGAATAGGATATATTATAGGAGATAAGTAGGATATTTAATAGGAGATAAATAGGATATATAATAAGGGATGAATAGGATATATTATAGGAGATAAGTAGGATATTTAATAGGAGATAAATAGGATATATAATAAGGGATGAATAGGATATATAAAAAGGGATGAATAGGATATATTATAGGAGATAAGTAGGATATTTAATAGGAGATAAATAGGATATATTATAGGAGATAAATAGGATATATAATAGATCATATATTGAACTGTGTATAAAAAATAAACATACAAAAAATATGTATACATTAAGTTTGATTGTTACAGATGATGTCATCTTAAATTGTCTTAAATTATAATTATATCAATGCAAAAATGCCAAATTTGTCAAATACACTTTGCTGAATATACTGATACCTGAAATTTTTGGTAGGGACTTTAGTGACCGTAGATAGCACTTGTTTTTATAAAGAATGAACTTTGGACAGTTTAACATTTTTAATCCTGATGTAAAACAGCTCAGTCAGGAGTTTGATTTTTATATATATAAAGTTAAATCAGTCTTATCAGTGTTATCCAATAAAATGTTTATATATATATATATATATATATATATATATATATATAATATAATAAATATACCTACTATATTCATAGTGTAACTTAAAGTTTTCGTTTATGTTACTGAACAACGTAGGTATATGTATATTTATTAATATATATTTTTTAACTCTGTCTAAACACATTGTGCACTGTTTTGTTTACACTTTATATTAAATTAAGTAAATATTTATTCGCTTACCTGTGTATGCATGCTAATGCATGTATATATAGTTACTAATATTTAATTATTTGGTTTATATCCACATTTATACTTATCTATCTCTCTGTATATATATATATATATATATATATATATATATATATATATATATATATATTTTAGGCAGCATATTTCCATTCAAGCATGTTTGTTTAAATAATTTAGATGCATATTGTCTATTTATTTTAGTTCTAATCCTTTCAAGTCCACAAATTAATTTCTTGGTGGCTGTAGAAAATTGATCAAAAAAAATTCCAAAATTTTCTTTCAAATGATTTTATTTTCTCCCAAGTACTTTCAATCTCACCTGAGACCATCTTCAGGGCTTGTATATCTATGAATGTGTTATGCACTAACACAGTAAACTCAAAATATTTTTTACTGCTATGTAAGGTAAGTAACTTACGTGATTTTAAAAAGGATTAAAACTAAAATAAATAGATATAATATGTAATAATTATTTAACCAAACATTCTTTAACATATATAAAATATTGCACATTGAGTGTCTATTTATTTTTATTTATTCCTCTCAAATTTACAGATCATTTTCTTAGTGCTGTTACAAAACTGATTAAGAAAGACACCATAGTACTTTCAATCTCATCCAAGATCATCTTCAGGGGTGAACTGCTAACACAAAAAAATTAATGTAATTGATAGTTGGGAGATTTTTGTAAATTTGTATAAAACACACTTTGTTATAGCCAATTTAAACATTAGTGTTAAGAATATGTAAGGGAGGTAATTTAATTTATATTTTTTTTATTAATGTTTTAAAATACTCAACCTGCAATGTAAAAATATTTCTGTTTTTTTACAATTTGAGCATCACAAAACATTGCCTTTTATAAACATTTCAAAACATTGGTACTATACTCATAATTAATTTTATTTAGTGTTGGTTGCATTTTTTAAATTGAATATAAAGGCAATAAAACCACTAAGATGCAAATGGTTACTGAATTTTAGATAATAAGAGAAAAAAATCATTATTAAGTAGAGAGACAAATAAACAAAATTTCAGTGAAATTCCTTTGATGGTTGAGTAACGATATATATGAATTTATATGAATAAAAAAAATTGCCTAACAAAATAAAAATAGTACTGGAAAATTTTCTATCAACCACATACTTTTATTCAATATTTTAAACTGTAAAGAAAATTTTTTATAATTCTATATAAAGAAATAAAAAACAACTGACAGTCAGTATTCCAATCTTTCAGCATTTAAAACAAATTCACTACTTTCAAAATAGGCCTCAAAAAAAAATAAAAAAAAATGGAAAAGCTGTGCTCTATCCATCAAAGTTCTTGTAAACATCAGAAAAGTGAAAAATGACTTTCTCTCTTCATGTCTGCCATAAGAATGACCTTGAAAATAGTGCATATTATATGCTTAATCAGTACATGGTATAAATATGTCAAATTTTGTTTTCTGCGTTGATCCAAACATCTTTTTTAACTTGTTCAGGTGTGGTTTTCTTCATTTCATGATTAAGATTGGTTTGAAAGTCACAGATTTGCAAATGGTAATCAACACTTGTTTTCAATGTATTTTCCAGATGGTAACTTGTATACAGGAGGCAGGCCAGGAGCAAAAGTTGTATACAACTAACCCACGGTTTGTTTCTATTCTTGACCAATGCACTTTTCATTTGAAGTGCTAGGTTCGGAGGTGCTGATGGTTTTGGCAAAGTAGGTCAGAGATCACAGATTCTAAATCATCAGACTTCAGCTAATGTAAAGTAAACTCACATATTTCAATCTGCTATAACAATCACTGAAGTTTATGACATCATGGTACACTATCAAAATCTACACATACTGTGTAGAGATTTTCTGTCTTAGTAAAAACATGAAAAAAAAGATAGGATTGAAGTTTCATCTTCATTATTTTTATTGTAAAAGACATTGAATCACCATAGATAGAAAAATTTCTTAAGTAGTATTCTTTTGTTATTTATTGCTAAATAGATTACCTACAACATAGATATTAATATATTTTTTAATCTATCACTTGCATTATTTAAGTTATATAATTAATTATAAGGACATATTTTCAAAATGCCTGTCCTCTTTTAGCAATAAAAATATCTTATGAACACATGGTCAAGTGGTTAAAACATTTTGGCCATGAGACTGGGGTTTGAATTTAACCATGGTTGATTTGTCAAGAAGGAGACTTCTTGATGTTATTGGACTGGGGGTGGGGGGAGGTGATCCCAGCTTGCAGCACCTTTGGAAAGTGCCTGAAAAAAAAAAAAAAAAACAGACCATGGGTTGACCCAAGCCTTGTGGGTAAAACTGGGTAGATGTAACCCTTAGGGGCCATTAATAGCTGTGCTAGCATGCAGTCACAAGTCATGGTGGCTGAGGGCTTGAGTGTGCTGGCATTGTTCAAATTGTAGATGACGCTAGATAACACGCTCTTTCCCAGAAACTGTAACTAAGGTCTGCTCAGCATAGTTGCCATATAAAATACAGGTGGCACTGTGGGTGTTGAATAAAAACAAATGATTCTCAGCAAGTGTCTGCAATAGGGATTAGCTTGCTGCTCTAGTAGATGGATATCCTCAAATGCAAGTGGCTAGCTATAATGATATAGATATCCTACAACGTAGGTATTAGTATATTTTATATTCTATTTCCATATTTAAGGCATCAATTATAGGCACATATTTTCAAAATGCTGTTCCTGTTATGGTGGAATATGAAAGTGACAATTTTACTCATTATTTTTAGTGTGCTTAGAACTGTCCCGAGAGTTGGAACATATCAAAATCTGAGAAAGAATTTAAACCCATTTGACGCTATGAAAATCAAAAAAAAAATAATTAAAAGGATTATGAAATATTGATGATACTTGCTGTCACTTGTTCTTCAAAGGAAACCAGAAATGTGACTGGTGTAAAAATTCTAATAATAATAACAAGAAAGGAGAAGTAATACCACAATGAAAAAAGAAAAACTTAGAAAATATTTTAGATAAGTAAAAATAGTACTAAGAAATAGGAAAATTGTGCTAGAAACAAGGAAAAAAAAATGCTATGTGATATCTTTCCTCCTGTATGGCGGTAAGTGCTGGATTATCCTCTCAAAGAAGAAGAGAAACAAAAGAAATGTGGTTCTACAGAAGGATGCTGAGAATATCATAGACCGAACATGTGAGTAACGACAAAGTTTTGGAGAAAACAGAAAGAAAAAAGAAACTAATACTTAAGAGACAGTTGAGGTTTCTAGGGCATATAATGAGGAATGAGGGCTTGGAAAATCTGATACTCATGAGACAGATAGAGAGCAAGAGGTACAGAGGAAAAAAATGCATAGCATACTTAATAAGCTTGACTAAATAGATGGCAGAACAGGAGAAATAACAGAATGACAAATTTATTAAGAGCTACAAGGGGCAGGAAGTCGTGGAGAGCCATGGTTCTCTACATCTTGAGGGGACACAAGCAGAAGAGTAATAGATAAAACTGAACTGAATCTAATAAATAAATTTGAAGCTGTTAATATCTTATCAATATCTATTGTTAAATACTTTTTCAATGGGATAAACTGTAATCTAGAAGAGATTGAACAAATAGATAGATGGATAAGAAAACTCCTTCCCAAATATAAAATGCACAACCTCAGAGCAGATGCAGATCATCTTTATCGAACCATTGAAGAGGAAGCTGAAGGACTGACCCAGAGAGAATTTACATACAAGACTTCTATCTTAAAAGGTATCTTCAGTTGATGAAGTACAAAGTATTTGAAGACAAAATGACAAATGGACAAAATGTTGAACAAAGTGTTGAATGGACTAAGTATTGAACAAGCAAAATACTGAATGGACAATGGGGGCTATTGATAGTTGTGATAGCATGAAATTACAAGTGATGGTGGCCAAGGGCTTCAGCTAAAAAATGCATAATTATTAATATAAATAATAGCTCTGTTATTATAGATTGAGTACTATTTTATTAGCACCGACACTCAATGGGCGATATTATACATTCATAAAATCAAAATGGCTACAATTGAAAGAAAAAGAGAGACGAGGTTAAGGAGTGAGAGTGAAATGAAAAAAAAATGAGAAAAGGACAAATAACCATGATAATGTACATGTATGCACATACATACAAACAGGCAAATGGTCACACACACTATGAAAAAGAAAAAAAAAACTTGCACCTATGAAAAGTGCATATTAAAAAGAAAAACATGAGAAGTATAAGCAGTCAATTGTTGATACCCCCTGATGAGTGGATGGAGTAATTTCTGGAGGGTCTGTATACAAACCTCTGGAGTTCAAATGCTGAAGGTAACATCAATCAGGTAAGCAGCAAACTTTTTACATGTATTTCTTTCTCTCTCTCTCTCTCTCTCTCTCTCTCTCTATATATATATATATATATATATATATATATATATATATACACACACTGGGAGAGAAAGAGAAGACATCAAAATCAATATTGCATGGTGACTGTCAGTTTCACATCTCAACCAATCTTTATATCTTATTTTGGTTTGAAGATTGCTTCAGAAGTATAAGCAGTCAATTGTTGATACCCCCTGATGAGTGGATGGAGAGATTCTTTCTGTGAAACTCTGGAGTCAGGATGCTGAAGATAAAATCTATCTATCTATCTATATATATATATATATATATATATATATATATATATATATCCAGGTACAATGAGAGCAAATTGATAGGTCATGACCCATTTATATAAAAATTTTTAAGTTTTTGCTTTTTCACTTAGTTTAAATTTAGCATAGATCATATTCGAGTGGTTGATCAGATTAAAGCCCACAAACCTTATAATAACACCACATTTTTTTCTTTTTTTTCATAAAAAGAGGTTGTATTTTGCTTTTAAATCTAAATAAATCATTCACTCCAGCGTAATATCCTAAAATAAATAAATAAATATATATATATATATATATATATATATATATATATATATATACTGATACATGTTATGGATAATAATACACTTCTTTAAATCAAACATAAAAATAATTAACCATAATAATAAATTTAAATAAGTGTTGTTGGGAATGTCTTCATAAAAATGGTAAGCCTTAGTCAGAATATTTGTTATTATGTTATGTGGAAATGTGATTAATTTTTAGCCTGAAGGATAAAAGAGTAGAATCAGTACACTGATCTTGGTTACTTTAAAAAATGATGAAGAGAAATTCAATCAAACACACCCTAAAAGTCATTTGCTATCTAGAAATAATGATGAAAGCGTCTGTTTCAAATGATAATGATCAGGATGCTGGTACTGATCTGTCTAGACCATTATAAATTTGGAAAACTGTTACTCTACAGTGCAGGTTAAAATAACTGTGATACAAACAAGATGCATTACTAATTTGTTCTTTAAATTAATTTATTTTTCTAATAACATTATAATAATAAAACCTTATAGAAACTAAAGATATTCACAGAAAATTAATAAACAATCATTAATTTTGTTAATATTTCCATGTTTATTGCCATCATCCTCATAATATTATCTATGTCTGGAAAGGATGACTATGAAAAACATCCTTGTGGCTAATCAATATTTGATTAACAATCAATCCTTGATTTGCTAATATTTCCATGTTTATTGCCATCATCCTTATAACATTATCTAATCTAGAAAATGAAAGCAACTATGAAAAAACATCCTAGCTAATGAATATTTGATTAACAATCAAGTTTCCTTGATTTGGTTTATTGCCATCATCCTTATAACATTATCTACATCTAGAAAGGATGAAAGCAACTATGAAAAACATCCTTGTAGCTAATCAATATTTGATTAACAACCAAGTCTCCTTGATTTGGTTAATATTTCCATGTTTATTGCCATCATCCTCATAACATTATCTACATGTAGAAAAGAAAGCAACTATGAAAAAAAGCAACAATATTTGATTAAAAACATCCTTGATTTGGTTAATATTTTATGTTTATTGCCATCATCCTAATCAATCATGTTGATGAAAACATAATCAATATTTGATTAACAATCAAGTCTCCTTGATTTGGTTAATATTTCCATGTTTATTGCCATCATCCTCATAACATTATCTACATCTAGAAAAGATGAAAGCAACTATGAAAAACATCCTTGTAGCTAATCAATATTTGATTAACAATTAAGTCTCCTTGATTTGGTTAATATTTCCATGTTTATTGCCATCATCCTTATAACATTATCTACATCTAGAAAGGTTGAAAGCAACTAAAAAAACATCCTTGTAGCTAATCAATATTTGATTAACAATTAAGTCTCTTTGATTTGGTTAATATTTCCATGTTTAATGCCATCATCCTCATAACATTATCTACATGTAGAAAGGATGAAAGCAACTATGAAAAACATCCTTGTAGCTAATCAATATTTGATTAATAATTAAGTCTCCTTGATTTGGTTAATATTTCCATGTTTATTGCCATCATCCTCATAACATTATCTACATCTAGAAAGGATGAAAGCAACTATAAAAAAAACATCCTTGTAGCTAATCAATATTTGATTAACAATCAAGTCTCTTTTGATTTGGTTAATATTTCCATGTTTATTGCCATCATCCTCATAACATTATCTAAATCTAGAAAGGATGAAAGCAACCAGAAAACATCCTTGTAGCTAATCAATATTTGATTAACAAAACATTTCCATGTTTAATGCCATCATCCTTATAAGCTACATGAAATGATGAAAGCAACTAATATTTGATTAACAATCAAGTCTCCTTGATTTGGTTAATATTTCTATGTTTATTGCTATCATCCTTATAACATTATCTACATGTAGAAAGGATGAAAGCAACTATGAAAAACATCCTTGTAGCTAATCAATATTTGATTAACAATCAAGTCTCCTTGATTTGGTTAATATTTCCATGTTTAATGCCATCATCCTCATAACATTATCTACATCTAGAAATGATGAAAGCAACTATGAAAAACATCCTTGTAGCTAATCATTTGATTAACAATCAAGTCTCCTTGATTTGGTTAATATTTCCATGTTTAATGCCATCATCCTCATAACATTATCTACATGTAGAAAGGATGAAAGCAACTATGAAAAACATCCTTGTAGCTAATCAATATTTGATTAACAATCAAGTCTCTTTGATTTGTTTAATATTTCCAAAAAATTTTGTTATTCAGTAGCACTCAAAATATTGTGCATGTGTAAAGCAAATAAAAGCAAAAATCAGTGCATAAATATATTATTGCTATTCAGATTAGGAAATATTTTTTATCAAACTCTAGAATAAATGTTTATTAGGTTAAAACATTATTTTCAGTCTTGAGAGGATCTCTAAAAATGCTAAATCTATAATATATTTTTATTTTTTCTATATGCTATGTTCCCTCAGGATAGAGTCAATCATGGCTCTCCACTATTTCCTGTATTTGGTAGATCTTAGTAAATTTTGTCTTTTTGTTATCTCTCCTAATCCCTGTACTTTTTAACATTTGCACAGGCTTCTTTTTCTTCTTCTACTATGTGGTATATCCATGTAAGATATAAGCAATCATGGCTCTCCACAACTTCCTGATGTTTGTAGCTCTTAGTAAGGTTTGTCCTTTTGCTATCTCTCCTAATCTATATCTGCCAACCATTTACACAAACTTTTTCTTCTTTTTCTTTTTCTATGTAGCCCATCCATTTATGGTATGAGCAATCATGGCTCTCCACAACTTTCTGATTTTGTAGCTCTTATTAAGGTTTGTAGTTTTGCTATCTCTCCTAATCCCTGTTCTGCTAACCATTCACATGAGCCCGTTCTTCTTTTTCTTTGTGCCTCGTCCTTTCAAGGCGTAAGTGATCATGGCTCTCCATAGCTTCCTCTCTTTTGTAGCCCTTAGTAAAGTTTGTCTTTTTGCTATCTCTCCTAATCCCCGTTCTGCCAAACATTCACATAAGCTTCTTTTTCTTCTTCTGTCTGTTTGTGTTTTTATATTGTCTTTCCAATTTCTGATTTACATTGTTGTTAAAATTGTTAATAAACTGTCCAAAGTTAATTTTATGCTTTTTGTTTGTTACTATTGCCTGTCACAGTTATTTTCAAGAATTGTTAATGATCACTATACTCAGCAAGGTGTATTTGACTAAATTTGACTGGCATCTAGTTTGCTGAAATTAGAATTTAATTCAGTTAAAGGGGATATCATGTGCAATAGTCAAAAGGAAAAGCATGTATCAACCATTTATGCATGCATTTCTTTATATACACACTTCAATATTATTCAACATATATGTCATTTCTGCTTTAAGTTTGCAGATAATGCTGCAGATTTACACACAACAAAGTTCACAGAATCCATATGTTACTGTTTTGAAGTTTGTGGAAATCTTGATTCAGGATTTATCTAAGCAACATCCAAGGAGTATTTCTAAGTGAATCCAGTATTAAAGTGCATTCACATGAACATACTCCTGGCAATAATGGAATCTTTAATGAGTGACACTTGAAACCACCATGATGAATGTCAATAATCAGATTCTTAATTATTGTTTTTTTATTATCCTCTCTCTTTAATAGTATATTTTCTCATATTCTCTAACACTCAGTAAACCCTTGAATCTTAGTGGCTTTATTGCCTTGCTTGGGGTTGAAATGATTACAAATAAAAAAATAATTAAATGCAAAGAAAGACTCAAACTTATGGCTTCCACAAGATTGAGCTTGTCTTTGCATTGAGTCCTATGATAGTGTTTTTGTGAATATTAGTATTAACAAAAAAAAATTGCAAGAATTTACAGATATTAAAGAAAATGAAATTGTAGTCTAATTTCCACAATCTTACTAGTGATGGTATCAAAAGTGCCATATTCCTTTATGACATAGGCAATCATGGTTCTCCATAATTTCTCATCTTTTGCAGCTCTTAGTAATGTTAGATTTTTAGGCTATCTCTCCTAATCCCTATTCTGCCACCCATTTACACAAGCTCATTCTCTATCCTTCTTGTCTTCAATATGTCCTGTGAATGTCAAATTCTCCAAGCCATTTTTCTTCATTATGTCAGACCTATCTATCCAGGTAACTCTCTCCACGAGGGGGCTAACATGGAAATTAGACCAGTTTTGCAGACCTTGAGAACAAAAGAGTTTCCATCGCTCTCAACCTCAAAAAGGTAAGTGTTGATTGGGCTGGACTATTTTGGACATTGCTTTCATGTATAAAGGAGACTCCTACTTTGAACTTGGCCTTGTACCATATTCCATTTATTGTTGATATGCAGATAAATACACTGACAAGTGAATGATGTATTATTTAATATATAACACAATGTCACTATATCTACTTATTCTTAAAGAAATATTGTTATAGTAATAGTAGGCATTATTTGACACCAATAAGCAAACATATCTCATGTTAACAAAATATCTCATTAGCAAATTCTTGTATTGTGTTGTTCTATGATCAGTAGCCAACTTCTTGCCTGTCTCTTACTTTACTATATGCTTTATTTCTTTTCTACTTAACAAATGCAAATAGGTACAATCCTGTTTACCAATCCACTATACCTCCCTGAACCAAAAAATGGTTTCATGCCTTTGGTTATTCTTAAACAACTTTTATGACATCTTACTTCCTCTCCCCCTTGAGTTTTATTTCTTTCTATTCTTTTTAATGGAGATCTTGGTTTCATTTCATCTCCAATAGTCAAATCTTGTGTTCCAAGTTTCTCATATTCACAGTATCTACTAGCTTCTCTTAATCTGTAAAGATATTGCATAATAGATTCATCTTGTTTTTCTTCAAATGGACAGAAATTTGGTTCTTTCTGTTATGATAAATTTCTCTTTAGGTCATAAACTTCTTTTTATAATTTCTGAAATTTCAATGAAATTCAAATTCTCCCATTGTTTGGGGTATGCCATAACAGAAATTTTCATAATAACTTCACAACCTGCCAAAGGTAGAAAGAGATCAGTTATTTCATTTTCTCCCTCTCTTGTCTGATTGTCTTTCAATTTTTTAGCCCTAGCCTAGGCTGCAAAATGCTGGATTCAAGTCTCAACAAACTCTGGTTCATCCAAGTGACTTAACCATCCTAGGTCTTTACTCTGTCTCCCCACTAAGACGAGTTGTGACACAAGATCATTTTTTAAGGTGGGGACCCACACATGTACACCAGGCTAGGAACAAAAATTACCCACAGCCCCGGCAACTGTTGTTTGCACTGGCCTTGGTGCGAGCACCAATCTCTTCCTCAGGGCACGGTCTCAAACAGCTGTTCCCCAGGTCTGGGCACCTCTCAGTATAATTTTCCTCAGTTGTGACTCTATCCTTTGACAGAGCCACCACTGAGTGCACTCTGCCCAAAGACAGAGACCATCCAAGTGACTTAAATATCCTATCAGCAACGCCATGTTGTTCTATTGTGTTCTACAAGATGGGATTAGTAGTCAACTTCTTGCCTGTCTTTTAGTTTACTATACCTTTTATATCTCTTCTATTTATCATATGTAAATATGTACAATTGTATTTACCAATCTACTACACCTCCCTGAACTGAAGAGGTTAAATGCCTCTGGTTCTTTTCAAACTTCTACTACAACCTCTTCCCTCTCTTCCCCTTGAGATTTATGTTCTGTTCTTTTTAATGGAGATTTTGGTCTCATATTATCTTTTTCCATGTCCAAGTCACTTTGACTGTCATCTAAAGGCTTGTCTTCTGTTGTATGTCCTGATCTGAAGAACCCATCCTTTCTTCTCTGTCAAGGTCTTCTTCTATCACAACATTTTCCTCTTCAGTTCTGGATCTTAATTGGTCAGACTTTGGCCATTAGGCTTTTTCCTTTCTTTGATATAATGGCTGTATTATGTCCACTTTGCATGATGAAATTATCTCTCTCAGTACTTGCTACTTTGACTTTTTATACTACACAAATATTAAAGATGAAGTTTCTAATATATTAACTTTTATTTTTTTGCTTCACATTACTTTTCTTTGGATGTTTTTCCTTACAATGATTTAAAAGTAGAATTCTTTTCTATGTGAGACAATAGAGTTAATTGTATATGCCAAAAGTTACAAGTTACTCCTGTAGAAAGTATAACCAACTGCGAAATTACTTAAATATGGCTGTCATTGTTTTTTTTTTTTTTTTTTTTTTACATATGAGTTTAATTATAGATGGTAGTAGTATAAAAAAAAAGTAAACATTTTCCAGTTCCACATTAAGTCTCCACAGTAAATATGTTGGTAGGCTGAGTTTTCTTGAATGGTACATGTATGGTAAAAAATAACTGAAACATGACACCAGAGGGTGGATGATTAGTGAATGAGAGTATATACCATTTTAAAAACACCAACAATTCAGTGACCACTACTTCACTAATGATATACAAAAAGTGTTTTGCGTTTTAAGTTTAAAAGAATGTATTTTGATATATTAAGAAATGTCTATGATATAAATGAACATGAAATTATACTTATGGCTTATGTTAAAAATGTGTTAATCTACTTCTTTTATATGCTCTGTCTCTTCAGGATGTGGGCTATCATGGCTCTCCACAACTTCCTATTCTTTGTAAATTTTAGCAATGTTTGTATTTTTTACTATCCTTCCCAGTTCATGTTCTGCTATCCATTTACACAAGTTTGTTAGGTAGGTTGATCATGACTCTCCACAACTTCCTATTCTTTGTAGCTCTTAGCAATGTTTATCTTTTTATCATCTTTCCCTGTCCCTGATTTGCCATTAATTTACAGAAGCTTGTCAGGTAGGTTGATCATGGGTCTCCACAACTTCCTATCCTTTGTAGCTCTTAGCAATGTTTGTCTTTTCACCATCCCTCCCAGTCCCTGTTCTGCTATTCATTTACAGAAGCTTGTCAGGTAGGTTGATCATGGCTCTCCACAACTTCTTATCCTTTGTAGGTCTTATCAATGTTTGTCTTTTTTGCTATCCTTCCCAGTCACGATTCTGCCATCTATTTACACGACCTTGTTTGGTAGGTTACTTGCAGTTTGCCTCTGTCACATTTTCAAAATGTCCTGTGCGTATTAAATTCTCCAAGTCTTCTTTCTTCATTATATATCCTAAAAATTTCAGTGGTTTCTTTCTTATCTTACATATCCGTTTCATTTTTATTTTCCTTAAATCTTCCTTATTGATTACACACTCAGTCGATGATATTCCTAACATTCTTTTATAGAATTACATCTCTGTTGCTTCAAGTTTTCTTTTCATTGGTGAGGAAAATATCCAACATTCCTTTCTTTGTTTCTAATGAAATTTTTCTTTTTCATAATACTTTGATTAAATTTTAGAGGTGCCTTTCACTATTCCAGTGTGATTTCAGATTTCAGTATTTTCATTGTCTCTTATAACGCTTCCCAATTGTAATGCCTCCAAGACAAAACTGCTCTCATTTAACCACTATAGAGAAACTTTTCAGCCTGTCATCAGAATGTCAGATGCTAGACTTATAGAGAGCAACATACAGCATCTTCTTGGCTGCACATCTTCAACTGACTTGAAGTAGATCAACTACATTGAATCAATAGCTGCATTTACTGCAAGGAAAATTGGGTCACTGTATTGTGGCAGAAAATATTTTTTGTCAGAGTCCATCTTGCATATTTACAAATCTACCATTCGTCATGCATTGAATACTGTTGCCATATCTGGTCTGGTGCTCCTGCTATTCATCTTGTGGTTCTTGACAAAATCCAAAGAAAGATCTGCAATGTAATCAATTCTGACTTGTCATCTCAACTTCAGTCACTTTCTCACCAATGTGGTATGGCTCCTCTCTGTCTTTTCTACAAATATTTTCATGGCAACTACTCAGACAAACTTTTTTCCCTGATGCCCTGACTACATGAATTTAAGCATACTACTAGATTGGCATCTAGGTCCCACCTTTTACCATTGAAATAGTTAAATGCAATCACCATTTCTACTCCAGCAATTTCTTTTCTCACACTTCCCACCTGTGGAACTCCCTTCCATTTACTTGCTTCCCTGATAACTACAATCTTCAAAAATTTAAATGCAATGTCAATCACCATCTCCTGTTTTCTTGAATCTCATCCATATTTTTTCTTTTCCTCCATACTGAGTCTCTTCTCTCACTTTCACTTTCTGTAGACCCCTGTGTACAAGAGGCATTCCTGCCTTGATTAGAGTGAAATGATTAATAAAAATAGTTAAATTTCTGAACCTGCTTTATTTTGACATCTACAGTTTGTAGCTTGTGTATCTTAATCTGTTCCTTTTACTAACAATCACAGATCCTGTTTTCTTAAAAATTTTTCATTGTTTTCTTTACTACCTTGTCTATGAGTTCCAGCAACATTCTCTTACCATCAAATCAATTGACCTTGCTAACCAAATGATCCTCTGTGGCCCAATCAGTAAAAGCACGTCAGGCTATATGACAATTCTGTATAGGATACAGGTTTGATTCCTGTCAGAGGATGAATATTTTCTATGAAAATTTCTTGAACTTTCAGGCCTGTAAATGTTATTAATACTGTTTATTATAAACAGAGCATTTACTTAAATATTTTATCTATAAAAAGAGTGTATAAACATAAAAATGTCTTAAAATAATTGTCGGACTTTGTCCATTTCATAATATCTTATACTGATTGCAAAACTCAAAGCTTCATACATTCTGTATTTTTCATGTGCAATTTTTTGGCTTTTATCGTATTTCTGTATAAACAAGATATTTTCTTGTAGGGGTGGATTATTATTGCTGTTAAAATGTTTAAATGAATTGTAGTTTAATTTAAATTAAATTCAAATCCGAAATTAAACTAAAATTCAATAAAATATTTTAACAACAATAATAATCCACAATAAAATATCTCACGATAAATAAAAAATATTATAGTAGCAGTGCCAAGTGGAAAAATTGCACCTGAAGAATGCAGAATGTATGAAAGTTTGAGTTGGTTTTAAAAATATTTAAATATATAGATTTTAGTTTTGAACAAAATAACTGACTGATAGAACAGATAATCCTTTCTCGGGGATTTGATTTCTGTATTTCACCTTCTAAAATTTGCAAGGAACAGATTTTCTCTGAATTTGAGATCATGTATTCTCAGTTAAGTAAACATGTTCCTTCTTCTTCTGGTAAGTATTCTGCTGTTAAAGGTAGACTACTTGAACTGTCTAATGAATATGCTTCATTTACTAATTGGCAAAGCATTCATTTTCAAATCGTTATAGTCAAGGAATGATGTGTATATTACTAAGCCTGATAAGGATTGTGGCATTGTCATCTTAAACAGGTAAGATTATTTCTTTTTTTGCTTCTCAATCAATTCAAATGAAACATATAATTCCTTATCACTCTTAATTTATATAAAGTACAGTGTGACCCCAAAAAACGGGAATTTCTGAAGTGCGTACTGCCAGACATGAGCAAGTGGTGACACTGTGAGACAGTGACTTTGAGCAAGTAAACATTTCGCCATTTTAGTAACCATGGATCAGTGGAACAGACAACAGTGTGCATTAGCAACAGTCAATGAGGAATCTCAACAGCAGATTTCAAGAATGCATTTGTACAGGAGGTTGCCATCTACAGGATGTAATTTAAAAAAAAATGAAAATTCCATCATTGTTTCTGAAATGGCATGTTTTAAGGTTTCAATTACTATGAATAAAATATTTTTCTTCCATCACTCTTGGTTTTATTGGATTGTTAAAAAGTTCCCATTTTTTTGGGTCACCCTGTATTTTCAATACTACTGCCTGACACAGAGTCTTTTGTCTGCTGCTTTTTTGTCCTAGACCAAGTAGCCCAGGGTAAAATAATGGATTATTTGGATAAAATATCCAATATTCTGAATGATTCCTCAAAGTTTAAGATGATTGGTACTGCTTGTACGTATGACAATACTAGCAAGGCTGAAATGAGAACACAGATGGTTGATCTCAGTATACAAGAACAACCTAATATCTAAAGAGATTTATGATAGGGTTAGACCTGTGGTGTCTCAGCAACCCAGAATGTATAGACTGCCTAAGATACATAAGGATGGTGTACCAATGAGACCTATCTTATTTATGGTGGGATCCATACAACATAAGTTGGCCAAATGTTTGGCTGAACTATTTCAGCCAGTATCTAAAGTCTTCTCAGCACATAATATCTCAGACTCTTTTTGTTTTACAAATTTAATTAGAAATTTGGGTATCGAATCTTCAAACGAACTGATGATGTCATTTGACATTGTCAGTTTATATACTAGTGTGCCCCTTCATGAGACCATTAATATATGCGCAGATGTTCTTTATAGAAGAAATCTGTGTCCCGCTAGCATTCCTGAAAATCTGTTTTTAGAATTCATGCATCTGGCAACAAAAGATGTTGAATTTAGTTTCAATGATATTATGTATGCTGAGACAGACGGTGTTGCTATGGGTAGTCCTTTGGGCTTTATACTGGCCAATATTTTCATGGTTTATGACAAGCAACTTTTGTTTGACAAGGTCCATAAACCCCACTTCTATATGAGGTATGTTGATGATACTTTTTCAATTTTTGATTCCGTCAATGATGCCAATGATATTTTTGTGGAATTTAAATATCGCCATCAATCTCTTCATTTTTAATATAGAGGTTGAGAGCAATGGAAACTATTTTGTTCCCAAGGTCTGTAAAATTGGTCTGATTTCCATGTTAGTTCATTGTGCTTTGATGATCTGTTCCTCTTGTTTGTTAGACAGTGAACTTGCTAGTAATCAAAAAGTTTTTGAAAATAATGAATACCCCACCAATATCATCAAACTTGTCATAGATGGCAAAATCCGACACTTTAAAGAACTGGTGGTTTTAGGAGCTAGTCAGTGTCCTATTTATTTAAGTTTGCCTTGGCGAGGCAGGAAGAGCTGGCTGTTGTTTGACAGAATTTTAGCTTGTATTGCATCATGCTACAATGCTGTTAAGTTGTGCATTGTTTTTCAAACAAAATCTGTGTTCCCTTCCTTTACTAAGGATCATCGTTTGTCCTATTTTCAAAGAAGTTTAGTAGTTATACAAATTCAAATGCTAATGTGAAGCAGTTTAAATAGGATGAACCAATCAGAGTTTAGAAACATGGATTACGCAGCATGTCCCTGTGTATTTGCGTTTGAGTAGTCATAATTGTATTTAAAAAAAAAAATTACTCAAGTAGTTCATGACTTGTCGATTGGGCAACATTTATTGGATAATCCTGATTGTGCTGCCAAATATGAGGACACATTCTTTTCAATTCTACATAATGCTTGCTCGGTATGCCATCTTATTCATTGGGGCTTTGTATATCAAATTCTACCATCCAAGCATATGCAAACAAAAGGGGTATTTTATACATTCATTATGATTGATTAAAGGTCAAATCTGCTTGTCTCCCTGCAAGAACAACTGAGTGACCCTCATACAAATTTAGAAGTGACTGCTACACACCAAATTTTGAAACAACCTACGTCTACACAGTAGAACAATAAAACAAGACTTAAGAATTCTTCAGTCGAAAACCACCCTGTGATTTCTTGGAGATTATTAATGTGTCTTGATTGTGTTTGTATATCGCCAACGAATACCATTTTGAAAAAGCGTTGGTCAAAAGGATCCTAAAGGTATAAAAAAAAAATGACATTTATGGACAAAATGGAGTTGACCATAGTCAGGATCATCAAGTCAATATGAATGACACTTTTCTTAGTTGAATTGTATGTGCTTTGTCAGGGCTACATACAGTTTTGAATTCAGAGTTTTCCTTCTCCTAGACCTGTTGCCACCCACGGCTATAGAACCCAGTTTGTCCTGCTATTTTACCCATAACTGGGGAGAAGTGGTGGATTCATATCTTTGCCAAGGTTATTAGCATGTAAGTAGAATGTAATGAACTCAACTCTCCAATTCCTCAATCCAAGCCACAATCCATTATTTTACTCTGGGCCACTCAGTCTAGGACAGAAATGCAGCAGACAAGAGACCCTGTGCCAGACAGTAGTATTGAAAATACTTTGTATGAATTAAGAATGATTAGGAATTATATGTTTCATTTGAATTAACTGAGAAGCAAAAAAAGAAAATGATATGTTCAATTTTAAGAAACTGATTTCTTTTTCTGCTGTTTTAAAACTTGTCATGAAAAGTGGATTTTGTATAATAATCACAGAATTGTATAATGTCTGGATGTGGATGAGAAGTCAAAACATCAATAACTGAAACTGCAATAAGATTTGTGGATGGTTATGATGGATATTTGTTGAAACAATAATAATTTGATATATCACTGTTAACTTCAAAGTGGCTAAGCAAATACTGTACAACAATAGAAAAATAGTTAGAAAAAGTACATTCAAAATTCAAACATTCACTTTATAGAACAACTGAACTTTTTTGTATGACAATAGCTGCTCTTTCTGCAAGAATGATATTAATATCTGAAGATACAAGTAATGTTTATTTCTCTAAATTCTTACTACATTTTACTATTTGTTCAAGCATCTAAATCACTTCTTTACAAACAAGAGTTTTGCAAATCAGGTCAAAGTTGAAAAAACATATTCAATAACTTTACTGATGCTAACAATGTTGAATTCTTCAGAAGCGTTACTGATGACCTGTTGTCAAGTGGCTAGAATATATATAAGCACAGTAGGTGATGGAGAAATATTTTAATTGGGAACATAATTTATTCCTATCAATTCAAAAAAAAAAAAAAAAAATGAATCTAAAAAATCAGCATTTTTATCATAGACAAAATCCTGCTATAATATAATCCTTTTAAATATTTTCTCAAAGGTTTAAAAATATTTTAATTGAACTATTTTCAGACTTTTGAGGTGTAAAGAAATAAACAAAGATCAGGATATTATTTCAAATAACCTATGTTATGTTCAGATCTAGTTCTGTGTACAGGTTGTGATGGATAAATTGTCATCTAAATGATGTAAAAAATTACATTTCATTTTAACAGATATATTTACCAAAATTACACAAAAATATCTTGAAGTACTAAAGAGTATATTTATTCGATAAAATCACCATTGGCTTCAATCACAGCCTCCAGACAACTTCAGAATCTTATGCAACTCCTCTGGGTGGTCTCCTTGTTTTAGTTGGTAAATTTTGCCATAATTCTTGCCTTCAGTTCATCTTTGGTTTCACAAGTATTTTTGTCAGTCTCTTGCTCAACTGTACCCCACACATAATAATCAAGGAGGTTGCAGTCTGGGGAGTTAGGTGGCCAGATGTAAAGGGTGATGTGATCACAGAAATTGTCTGACAGCCAACACTGAGTTCTCTTTCTTGTGTGACATGGTGCAGAGTCCTGTTGCCAGACAGGTTTGATACGCAAACACTCTGAAATGTTCCTATTGGAGCTTCTGGCACAAATGCCAAGCATTACTGCATGTTTCCAAATTTACAGTGACGTCAATTGTGTCATGGTGCACTTTTATTCACAAATAGTGCCTAATTGACCCTACTATACTGTGTAGTTGACAAAATCAAAAAAAAAACAGCATGTATGTGTGAAATTAAAAATATAAAATGACGACAATTTACCCATCGCACCTTGTATAAAGATGAAGCGGGGGAAAAAAAGCCCACTAGAAATCATAATCTGGCTGCTCAGCTTCAGTCACTTTTCTACTACCATAAGGTTGACTCTCTTTGCCTTTTCTATAAATACTGCCATGGTAATTGTTCAAATGAGCTCTTCACCAAGGCTATTTTTAATTTAAGCCCAGTACTAGACTGGTGTCAAGTTTTCATTAAATTACAGTTGAGCTAGCTAGATACAGCCATAAATTCTATGCTAACAGTTTCTTCTTTCACACTTCTTGCTTGTGGAACTCATTTCTGGCTTCAATCTGCAATAATTTAAATGTGAATTGCCATCACCTGTCCTCCTGATTACTCGTTCCTCTTCCCACTCATTATTAATGTTTCTCTTCCTAATTCTTCCACATCCTGTGACCCCTTGTGTCTTAGTGGCTTTACTGCCTTTCTCGTGGAACTCCCTTCCAGTTCCATGCTTTCCAACCAACTTTAATCTGCAATAATTTAAATGCAATATCAATCACTATCTACTGTTCTGATTACTCTTTCTTCTTCCTGCCCATTATTAATGTTTCTCTTCCTAATTTTTCCACACCCTGTAAGACCTTCTATCTTAGTGGCTTTATGCCTTGCATAGGGTCATACCAATTATATAAAAAAAGAACTTTTCATTATTCAGTCATCAAAGGAATTTCACTGGAATTCTATAATCTTACCTCACCTATGAGCTAAATATTAAATTCCATCATAAAAGAATGATTTGAGTTTTGATTCTTTGAACTCTTTGATGAGTTTATGAGAGGTCAGTTCCACTCAAGCAGTTTCTTTCCATGAACCATTGCTCTGTGAAACTGACTCCCAAGAGGATTCTTACCTGATCGCTACAACCTTAATCTATTCAAGTCTAGGGTTAACTATTATTTTCCCCACATATTCCCATAAACTGTGCCTCTTATTCTATAGGAGTAGTAGCACCTGTTAGGGCCCCAGCATTGGGCAAATAGTCAAGCCCCAAACAAAATACTATGGAATTATAAAAATGGTGAAGAAGCAATAGATTTTTATATAAATACAATATACAAAATTACAATACATTTTTAAAGCAAATGACAAACAGTAAATTTTATATGAAATGAAGATGTCAGGAATATATTTTTATATAAAAAAAATACCAACAATATATATTTATAGTAAAATCAACAATACATATATAAAGCAAAATGACCAACAATACATGCTTTACTGCCTTGCATGGGGTGGTACCAATTAAAAAAAACCCCTAAAAACCATAATGATAAACAGTATAATCTATAGAAAAAAGGGATATTAAGAACCATCTAGAAAGAAAATTAGAACCAAACAGAAAATAATACAGTAAAAAATCAATGAATGCATAAACTGAAATTTGTACTAAAATACCAAGGATAAAGATAAAACACTAAAGTCTACCAAATCTACTTTTATTACTAAAATAAATCATTAAAAATAAGTTTTCATGTACTTCTTTGTTCAAATTACATATGCCAAAACTAGGTTTTGGAGAGAATGGAAACAAAAAGAAAACTTATACTTAACATCAGAAAGAGGCATTTGAAATTTCTGGGGCACATAATAAAGAAGGAGGGCTTGGAAAATCTGATACTCACAGGACATATTGAGGGAAAGAGGGACAGAGGAAAGCAGTGAGTAACATACTTGATGGGTTTGAGAAAATGGATTGCAGAACAGGGTTTGGGAAAAATAACAAAAGGACAAAAGAGCTACAAGGGACAGGAAGATGTGGAGGGCCATGGATGCATACGTCGTGAATATCACAGCACATAAAAGAAGAACTACCTTAAAGAGTTTTTTTGTGTTTTTGTCAATGTTTTCAATTTCGTTTTGGACTGTTCTATGCTACCTGTTTAAGACATGTGTTTTATGATTTATGACTTATGTTCTATGATACCTGCTTAAGATGTTTTATGATTTACAACTTATTACTTGTTCTATGCTACCTGTTTAAGACATATGTTTTATGATTTATGGCTTATGTTCTATGGTACCTGTTTAAGACATGTTTTATGATTTACAACTTATTACTTGTTCAATGCTACCTGTTTAAGACATATGTTTTATGATTTATGACTTATGTTCTATGATACCTGCTTAAGACATGCTTTATGATTTACAATTCTTTTGAGGTTATATATCTTGGCAAGACACATGATGATCTGTACAATTCTAAAACTGACAAGCAAATAGCTATACTCTTATGAAAAATTCAATAATACCTATTAAAATGTATAAAATAATTAGAATTTGATGTATTTCAAGGAAGGAAAAAATTTTGTCAGGAAAATGCTGAAGAGAAAATCCGAGTAATAATGGTAAATAAATTAATAAATTTCAATTAACATATCTTTCAACCAACTTCAAACTTTTATGGAAATACCACTCATCAAAGACAAATAAATCTATTGAATTCTCAGATATCACACATATCCACTCACATATATATGAATTTTGTTAAAAATGGCTGACAGTGAAGCTTTTTTATCTAATTTTTCTTGTGTTCTTATATTTTTCTTTTCTGGACAGAAATTATGCAGAAATTATCTGAATGATCTGTATGCCCAAGCACTTTTGGCTATTCTTTTTGCTATTATCAAGGATGATATTATTTTTACTTTTATACATTGTCATAATATATATATATATATATATAAAATATACAAGTCTAGAGAAATAAGAGACTATATAGTATAATAAAATTATATAAAATATATATATATCATTTCATTGTCATATAATATTATCTGTATGTGTTTGTAAGAAAATGATAGCCAAGCACATATTTAAAAAAAATGTATTAGATTAAAATGTCATCGCCCCTCTCCTTCATGTGCATATGTAACTACATCAACATAAACATCACTTTGGTCGGATGCAGTCCTAAAGAATGAAATGTGTCACAGAAAGAAACACATTTCACATATATATATATATATATATATATATATATATATATATATATATATATATATATACACACATACACATACATACATACATATGTATATAAATATTTAACAAGCCTTTTGCTTTGCAGTGAATATGAAATAATCAGGGTATTGGAGGAGCTTTACGGTATTTTCAGTGTATTTCTCCTCATCATGTATATACTGAGGGCTACAAATTCTGAGTGGTATTAAATAGAATCTGATAATTATTCTAGATTTTACTTTATGGTGAGAATAGAAATTTACAAGATCATTTTAATCCTCTAGTCTGGTAATTTTCTTAGATTATAGAAGTGGTTCAAGCTGAAAACTTCTCAGCTCTCTCTCTCTCTCTCTCTCTATATATATATATATATATATATATATATATATATATATATATATATATATATATATATATATATATATATATATATGTATATATAGATATGTATCCAAATGTAAAAGAATGAGGAGTAAGATTTCAGCATTCAAAACATTAATTTAAAACAGGGCTCAATACAAAAGTATAGCAATAAATCTTTGTTTATTATGCACTGTTACATTAGAACATGCACATATATGCTACAAAACTGTACATCTTTTTCAATGTTAAAAAATTTAGTAACATCGTGATTTCCCACCTGATGAAACATTAAAAAAATTTTTAATGTTGAAACAAGATGTACAGTTTTGTAGTCCGTATGTACATGTTCTAATGTAACAGTGCATAAAAAAATATATATATATATATATATATATATATATAGTTAGATATATCATATACTTACAGAGTACTTATATATATACTTATAGCCCACTTTAGTAATTAAAAATTATAGTTGTACATTAAGCAAAATTTTTAAATTAACAAAAATACATATCTGAATATAATTCCTAGTCTTTGACTGATGAAATTTTTTTTTTACTGTGATTTTAACATTAGAGACCCAAATCATCAGGAATGTACATTATTGTTTTTAATTCCATATCTTTATCAATAATTTCAAAAGCAGAGATTTAAGTTAGAATAATATGAAAACAATTTATGTTTCAAAAACCAGACAACATTAGGTAACCTTACTAATGATAATCAAAAAGCTTCATTTAAAAAAAAAAAAAAAAAAAAAAAAAAGTTTGTTTTTAATAAAATAACAGTCAAAATATCTTAAAACTCAACTTGTAACAAAATACCTCACATGGTAGCATATATATTTTAATTTAGGACTGTCTATAAAACAGCATCCAAATAAAATCCCAGTGGTACAATAGCCATATGCGGAGGGAAAAAAGTTATCCAGAATGTTACTTAAGTAGGATATAAGTGAATGATGCCAATCTTTCCTGAGCATATAGCAAGTCTGTGTTCCAGCCAATATGGCCTGATTTGCATTTCAAGACTGCAAGAACAAAAAAAAGAAAAAAAGGAAAAAGACCCTAGAGACGGATCGTGTATCTATACACAAAATACTGAATTTTCATTCCATTCCATTTCTGTAGACAGTTCAGAAGAAAAAATATTTTCTCACTCTTTTTTATATATATATATATATATATATATATATATATATATATATATACACATGTGTGTGTGTGTGTACACAAATGGAACAAAAATGAAAAAGTGGAGGGAAATACTGTTGAGTAGAGTAGAAGCCATTTGCAGAGATTGTACTTTTTTTTTTTAAAAAGAATTTATGTGCAGGAATTTTGTAGAGTTCTTAGTCACAAATCAAGGTTCAATTTGTATTAAACACTTAGAAAATGTAAAAGTTTTACCAACAGACAATTATCAAAACACAGTAAAACATGATTTAGTGAGATTAAATCTCTGCAGAGGAACAAAGTAGGAGTTTCTATCTGCAACTGATTTACTTTATAAATGTTATTTACACAAGTAATATATATATATATATATATATATATATATATATATATATATATATATATATATATGAATTGTGGTCAAATATGGATTAAAATCTGACAGACTGATAGGATAAGGAACAAATAGGAAAATTTATAAATGTTTCTTATTTATTCCTATCATTTATATATATATATATATAAATATATGAATTGTGATCAATATGGATTAGAATGTGACAGATTGATACGATAAGGAACAAATAAGAAAATGTCAAATTTATGTTTCCTATTTATTCCTTATCCTATCATTCATATATATATATATATATATATATATATATATATATATATATATATGTGTGTGTGTGTGTGTGTGTGATAAAAAAAAAAAAATGAAAACAAATAGGAAATGTATATCAATCTAACTTGTTTGACTTTTTGTTTTCAATCTTTAATGAAGTTTTAATAAAAGTCAAATATGTTAGATTGATATATGTTTCATATTTATTTTTCATCTATAGGATTCAATCCATATTTGATCAGTATTTGATCTTTTATATATATATATATATATATATATATATATATATATATATATATATATATATATATATATAAAAATATAGTTTTAAAATATAGTTTTGCTATATTTATAGTATAAAATAATATCAGGTGTAGGCCATATGTAAATATAAAATAATCGCCTGAAGATTGCATTTAAGCATGAAACTATATATATATATATATATATATACCTTTGGAAAAGAGTGTGAATCCTCCTCTTCTCCCTCCAGCTATGGGTAAATAGCAGGACAGATTGGGTTCTATAGCCTTGGATGGCAACTGGTCTAGGAGAAGAACAACTCTGAATTCAAAACCTGCAGAGGGTCGTTTGTGGACCCTGTGGCACATAGTGCACCAAGTCCTATGTAGGTACCATCATTGATTTCATTCCAATTCCAGATCATAGTTTCTGTTTTGGAAAGGTTTATCTTAAGTCTTATTTCTTAGAAGACTTGGTAGATGTTGATTTTTTGTTTAATATCTATTATATACCTGCTATGTATACCTATGTCATCAGCATAGTACATTGACTTTATGAAGGAAAATAGTAACTGTTTTCTATAAGTAGATTAATTTAGGATCTGGTATGGAATGCTTAAATAATCAGTGCTCATCTTTTCACATCTGTGCTTATATTTACATATAGCCTAGTCTAGAGAATGTTGATTTTTTATTCAAAATCATCCTTACATAGATTATGGTTTGATGATCACTTAAGAAGTGAAACTGACAGTTGCTATGCAATGTTGATTCCTCTGTTCACACTGTTTATATACACTTTCTCCCTTTTTAATAATAATGTCTAGCATAATAGTCACCAATTAATGATGTGTTTAAATGGGTTTGAAGCCTCATGTGACATGAACACACCTTCCATACCATTATGAAATTACCAGCAGCCTGCATTTACCTTGTTGACAACTTTGATGCATGATCTAGACCATACCAGAACCCTACCATTAACCTGAAACATAGAACCATAATGCAGTGAACCACAACATACATTGCCTGTACTCTAGTGTTCAATTACAGATATTAGAAGTTCAGACAAGGCCTGATGTCCAGTGTTGGGGTGTTAACATAAGAAACCTTGTTTGTAGGTTTTCTGCTCCAATACCTTACAAAGCTAAATAGTATTGTACTTACCTGATGGATATCTGTTACCTGATGCATTGAATGTGGATATGATTTGTGGAAGTGCCTGTCTTGCTTGATCCTTGCTATAGAAAGTTCTTGCCAGACACCTCTGTTTGTGACCATTAAGGATCTAAGGTCAGCCATTGTATTGTTAACAATGGAGAGTAATGGCTTCTATCAGGCATTCCCAGTACACATGTGATAAATCTAGACTGATGAATATCAAATATCTCCATAATTTCAAAAGAGAATGTCCCATCTGTTTGGTGCCCACTATTATGCCCTTCTCAAAATCTGATCACTTACATCACCTTGCAATGAACAATTTAGACAGTGTCCACACTGACTCAACAGATGTTAGAGCACAGCTTATATAAGTCTGGGCATTTCTATTACATCAAGATATAATAGTGCCACCTACCATTACCTTTACATACTGCTATCCTATTACTTTTGGTACATCAGGGTATTTTATCTGGTGTTAGATATATTCAAAATCCCAATGCACAAAAATGGAATCTTTTATTTAAATGAGTGTTTCTGAATTCTATGATAAAGGATTCAAGAGGCTGATATTGCAATTTATTTTTTGTGGGTTTTCTTACTCTGGCAGTGAAAGTAATAATTTTCTTTGATTAGCTAATAATATATTTTGCCAAAATGATAGAAAATATATCATTAATATTCACTGCCTTTATGATCATCAGCATATTGTATTAAATTACAATCTGATTCAATAATTTTTTGAGTTCAGTCAGTATAAATATATATATTTTTAATATATAATTATTTCTTCTATGTCATATATAAAATTTTGATTATATATATATATATATATATATATATATATATATATATATATATATATATATATATATATATATGTATTTGTATTTATATATGTATTATTGTTATTTCTTTCAACTTTTTCCCCAGTTACCATTTTTTTGTATTAATATTTGTTTTTTGCATAAGATGGTCTTATTTTTATTTACTGTTTTTGCTTACATAAATATATATTTATGAACTTTGCCTTTTATACTTCTATTTATAATACACACACACATACACACCATTAAACTAGTTTACAAAAACCAACTATACAGTAACCACAAACTAAATGAAAAATATTATAAGGAAACTAACAATATCACCCAATGACAAAAACAAAGAAATGAAATTCATCATAAAATAATAATAATAATACAAGGACCTGGAGATCGAGATTAACAGGATGTGAGGAATGAAGACTTAGACTGTAACAATAGTAATTGGAGTGCTGGGACTCATGAGAAAAGGAATGGACAATTTTACTAATTGTATGTTGATATTGCCTGTCCCAGGTAGCATCAACATACAAGTTGCCCAGAATATTGCTCTACTAGGAACATCCCATATATTAAGAAAAATGCTATCAATTAAGTGATAATTCTTCTATAGGGATTAAGGGCAGCCATAGTTTGGACCTGGGTTTACAGGATATAAAGCAGGAAGCATAACATACAGATATAATAAGGATAATAATAATCAAAATAACATATTTCACAAGCACTATATTATCATACCAATTAATATGACATTTATTTACTAATAGTTCAACTAAAATGCATATCACCAACCAACACAAAAAAACCCACACATCCTTAATAATAATATAAAAAATACGGCATCACAGATAAGTGTTTTATACATTATGTATATATATATAAACATAGAGTAAATTCTTGGTTGAGGAAACTGACTACTGCTAACCACTAATCTCTTAGCCCTATCTTTATCCAACCCTTTTCTCTCATCTTCCCTCCCCACTACCAATCTAAAGTGCATGTCCAGTATAGTTTCTCCATTTGTGAAGGAGGTTTCGTTTTGATGAGCTGAACATCTTGGTGTTCATGAAATAAAAATTATAAACAAAATGGATAATTAAATTTTATTTCTTTGATTTAATAAATCTTTATTTTTCAGAAACTTAATATATAATTTTTCATGTAGGCACAAAAGACTTGGGTCATTTAATTTTTGTTCATGTTCTTGTTTTTTTTATTAGTTTTCATTTTACTGTGGGTATTTTATTTGTTTCTTTTAAATGCCAAAAATATTTGGATAGGGATGTTTGGTTGCAATACTTATATTATTGAATGATCAGATGTTGATTCAATCTTAATTTAAATCTATTTTTAGTACTCCCAATATAAAACTTTTCAATATTAGGATTCTCAGGAGATTAGATAGTGCACTGATAAAATATTATGCTCTACTGTGTACTGAGCACTGTTTTTAAAAATGGTAAAGAACTCTGGCTTAAAAATCAAGACTGTTATTTATATATATATATATATATATATATATATATATATATATATATATATATATATATGTACACAAATATGGGGATAATAGAAATGCAGATGATTTTTAAATTGTATTCAACTACAGATTTTTTGTAAGCAAATATTGATATTTTTTGGATGTAATCATATGATATCAAATAATGATATTTTTGTATGTAATCATATGGTATCAAATAATGATATTTTTTGCATGCAATCATAAGCTAGAAAAATATTGATATTTTTTGTATACAATCATATGGTATTAAATACTGATATTTTTTTACACAATCATATCGTATCAACTATTGACTTTTTATAAGTAATTATATGCTATCAACTACTGATTTTTTTATAAGTAATTATATGTTATCAAATATTGATATATTTTTTATACAATCATATGGTATCATTTGGTACTTTGTAGCTCTTAATAATTTTTGTCTTTTTGTTATCTCTCCTAAACCTTGTTCAACCAACCATTTACACAAGCTCATTCTTCTTCTTCTATGTATTATGTGCCATCAGGACATAGGCAATCATGGCTCTCCACAATTTCCTGTCCTTTGTAGCTCTTAATAAATTTTGTCTTTTTCTTATCTCTCCTAAACCTTGTTCCATCATCCATTTACACAAGCTCATTCTTTTTCTTCTATGTACCGTATGCCTTCAGGACGTAAGCGATCATGGCTCTCCACAATTTCCTGTCCTTTGTAGCTCTTAATAAATTTTGTCTTTTTCTTATCTCTCCTAAATCTTGTTCCATCATCCATTTACACAAGCTCACTCTTCTTCTTCTATGTACTGTATGCTTTCAGGATGTAAGCGATCATGGCTCTCCACAATGTCCTGTCCTTTGTAGCTCTTAATAAATTTTGTCTTTTTCTTATCTCTCCTAAACCTTGTTCCATCATCCATTTACACAAGCTCATTCTTTTTCTTCTATGTACCGTATGCCTTCAGGACATAAGCGATCATGGCTCTCCACAATTTCCTGTCTTTTGTAGCTCTTAATAAATTTTGTCTTTTTCTTATCTCTCCTAAACCTTGTTCCTTCATCCATTTACACAAACTCATTCTTCTTCTCCTATGTATTGTGTGCCTTTAGGACATAAGCGATCATGGCTCTCCACAATTTCCAGTCCTTTGTAGCTCTTAATAAATTTTGTCTTTTTGTTATCTTTCCTAAACCATGTTCCACCATCCATTTACTAAAGCTTACTAGGTAGGTCATGTATTTTTCTCTTTCTTTCTTGCCTTCAATCTATCCTGTGAGTATAATCCTTACTTCATTATGTGCCCTAGAAATTTCAACTCTCTCTTCTTGATGTTTAATGTAAGTTTCCTTTATGTTTCTATTTTCTCTAAAACTTCATTGTTGATTCAGTCAATGGTATCCTCAGCATCCTCCTGTAGAACCACATTTCTTTTGCTTCAAGTCTCTTCTTCATCTGTGAATCATTCACCGACATATAGGAGGACTGATATTACATAAAAGTTCAGGACTCTTTTCTTTGTTTTTAATAAATTTTTTCTGTTTCTTAATACTCTTCTTAGCTTTTGGAAAAGCATCTCTGAGTAAAGTTTTGAAAAAAAAAATAGACTACTGAAATTATGGCTGAGAAATAAATTAAATTTCCTAGTGAAGTGAGATGTCAAGAATATCACTCCCAATATACTTTGTCACACCTGGCTAAATATACTTTGTCAAACCTGGCTAAATTTAGGATGAATATAATGAAAATGTCGGAATATATTAAGTAATAAGACAGCATTTGCATGGAATTGTTCTTTTCAGAGAAAGAAGTAAATCTACAAAAATTTAAATCAGTGTCAAACATTATTTTTTATCTTCTTAATTCTTGCTCATTAGTAACTTTTTTCTTATATTCTTTCACACTTAGTAGCCTCATACATCTTAGTGGCTTTATTGCCTTGCTTGGGGGTGAAATGATTAAAAAAATAAATCTAAAGAAAATTGGTGATATGATAATGTATTACTAGAGTGTTTAAGATTAATGATAATCTTATCTTAATCCTGAAGGCATGCCTTAGGCACTGCTTCTATTTTTCTAGCATTAGTTGTATGAATTTTTTTTTTAGTATATGCTTCCAGAAATTTTTGATGACTCTGGCAAAGGCAGTTTTATTAAAATACCATGCAGAGTTAGAAAGGTAGTGAACAATAACTTGGGATAGCATAATAACTGTTTGAAACAAGATTTTCTGATGAAGTTATCTACTGAAAATGTATAGGAATATGTAATATGCAAATGATATGAAAATTGATTGATAATAAAAGTTTGTCACTGTGTAGTGTAACTAATAATAGAGATAGAAACATGCTTAAACATGTATTCAATAGTATATAAATTCCTGTTCAAATGTGATTAATATCAGTTTACTGTGACTGTATTTTCTAATAGTGTTTATAAGTACTGAGTACTATATCTGATTTACATATAAAACAGTCAAAAGAAATGCCGATTAAGTCAACAGAGTATTGTATGGGAAGTTTTATAACAAATGATTGAAAATATGATACCAAAATTTATTGGTGTATTGGAATAGTGAAAGATGCTTTCCAAAAACTAAGCAAAGGAACAAGAATATTTTCATTAGAAACAAAAAAAAAGAGTGCTGAAAGATTATGTAATATCAATCCTCATAAGTGGCATTGAATGATGGAAAATGTCTTTACAGAAGAGTAAACTTGAGGGAACAGAAATGTAGTTTTACAGAAGGATGATGAAAATGGCATAAATAGAACATGTGAGTAATGTATTTTTAAGGAAAAAGAAAACAAAAAAAAAGGAAACATACTTAGAAAAAGTTTTGGGGGATAAATAATGAAGTAGTAAGGCTTGAAGAATTTGACACTCAAAGGATATATTGAAAGCAAAGGAAAACAGCAAGTAACCTACTTAACTAACTTGTTTAAATGGATAGCAGTACTGGGAGTAGGAAGTATATTAAAATAAAAAAAAAAACATTGCTAAGATCTACAAAGGACAGGAAGTTGTAGAGAGCTATAAAAAAAAGGACACAACAAAGAAGAACTTTCAAACACTGAAAATAAATCTGCCAAGAACAACTAAAAATATACTAAAAAAAAAAATCTAAGCATTAAAAATTATTCAAATGTCCAGTCAGGATCAGATAATTTCAAGATGTGTTTTCTTTTTGCAAGAGAGCAAACCTTGATGTTTTCTGTATGCAAGAGGTGCACTGACTTTTACATTTGGGATGCAACTTCTATTGGACTGGCCTAAAGAAGAAAAGACAGCATGGTGTTGAAATTGCAATATACAAATCATCAGATATTTAATAGATAATATCCTATACCAGTATCATCCAATATTTTTGAACACCAATGCTTCTTTAAGGGGAAGAAGATGTTACCATTTAAAACAGAAGCCTCAAACATCAATGAGGAACTATTGTTAATTTTTGTTATTCAAAAAGATATTCTGTCCTAAACTTATGGTTTGACCATCACATGAAACATCGGATAACATGGCATAGTTCAGATAAAGTAGCTAAAAAGATTATTGACCTAAGCATTTTTGATTCTTGGCTTAGGCAAATTGTGACAGAGATGTAAGTATATAGTTCCTACTTTGAATATGATCACTGGCTTCAAACAAATAGCTTGCTTCTATTCACATAAACTACAAAAGAAACCTAGATACAGAATTAGAGCCCTTGAAAGGTAAATGCAAGACTAGCAATAAACTGGGGTCAAAACTGATGTCCCTAAATCTTGATCATAACATAGAAAAATCAAATACAATAAAATTATATCCTTTTTAGATATAGCATATAAGAACATTTTAAGATAGAAAAAGACTGTCCGGTGGTACAACAACCCTCATTGCAAAAGATTGATAGAAGAAAGAAACAGAAAAGAAAAGAAAAAGTAAGGTAGAATACTAAACAATTAATAAATAAATTTTTAAAAATAGTTAATGCTCTAAGAAAATAGTATTTTTAGAAAATTGGAAATCAAATTAATGTAGCCAAACAGAATAAATTATGCATTTCAATATGAAGTAAACCAAAAAATCACAATATTATACAATCAAAATCAAAACAGAAGAAATTTCCTGATTTCAAAAAACACTGAGTCAAATTTAACCCTGACCACACTAATCTAAAGATGCCAGATGAAATACAATATACACTGGTATACATCAGTGCATTACAAAGTCTGTTTCTGTTGTAGCCTAGAAAGGGTTACTGAATGGGGAATAACCAAAACGGAGGTTGGAAACAAAATGGTAATCTTTATAACATCAACAAAATACAATACTCACCAGCAGTGTGAAGTAAGTAAACCACTGCTAGTCGTGTACTAGTTAGACAACATATTACCCCCACTTACAATAGTGTCCAACGTATTTATGTGGATTGGGACAAACCCATTAGTGTTCATAGGTATGGTATATAACATTACAAAGTCTTTCACATTACGGTCTGTTTCCAAAACTTTCACATTACAAAGTCTAATTAAAAAATTAGACAACCATGTACCTAGTGATGAGAAATTCAAGAAAGCTATAAAAAATAATAATTAATCTGTAATATTATTGATCCTGACCTGGCATCTTGGCTTCAGTCACTTTTCCACTGCTGTAATGTAGTTTCCCTGTGCCTTTTCTATAAATATTTACATGGTAATTGTTTTGAACAACTTTCCTCTATAAAGTCTAGACTTTATGAATTTAAGTACAGTACTAGATTGGCAGCTAGGTCTCATCATTCTACAGTTGAAATGGTTACATGCAACCATAAATTCTATGCTAATAGTTTCTTCTATCACACTTCTCAGTTGGGGGACTCTCTTCCGGCTTCTTGCTTCTCAGTCAACTTTGAACTTCAAAAATTTATTTGCAACATCAAGCATTATCTTCTTAATTCTTATTCTTTTATTGGCTTCTCTCCTTAAAATATATTTTTTTTATATTCTCTTAACACTTCTGTCTTAGTGGCTTTATTGCCTTGCTTGGGGTGAAATAAATAGATTTATGACAAGGTCTCATCATTTTACATTTGAAATGGCTAGATGTAACTGAAAGCTCTATGCTAACAGTTTCTTCTATCGCACTTCTCACTTGTGGAACTTTCTTTAGGCTTCTTACTTTCCAGTCAACTTTGAACTTCAAAAATTTAAATGCAATGTCAATTGTTGCCATTATTATAAAATTTAAATGCAATGTCAATTGTTGCTATTATTATAAAATTTAAATGCAATGTCAATTGTTGCTATTATTATAAAATTTAAATGCAATGTCAATTGTTGCTATTATTATAAAATTTAAATGCAATGTCAATTGTTGCTATTATTATAAAATTTAAATGCAATGTCAATTGTTGCCATTATTATAAAATTTAAATGCAATGTCAATTGTTGCTATTATTATAAAATTTAAATGCAATGTCAATTGTTGCTATTATTATAAAATTTAAATGCAATGTCAATTGTTGCTATTATTATAAAATTTAAATGCAATGTCAATTGTTGCTATTATTATAGTCCCCTATTGTAAAGTTATTGTTATAACACACAACTGTACTTGGTATAATGTAATTTGTTAAAGTATCTTCTATACGTAATGCTTAGGCTACTGCCATATGACTTTATAATTAGTATGAAGACTGATTCCAATGTGACTACTTTCAACTTCATATGTACAGAACTCGTTTTAGTATTGGACGAGTTCATAGAGTCACTGGGGATGTACTCTTTACTCCACAACAGTTATCTTCTCAATTCTTGTTTTTTATTGTCTTCTCTCTTTAAAGTATATTTTTCTTATTCATTTATAACATTCAGTAACCCCTTATGTCTTAGTGGTTTTATTGCCTTACTTGGTATGAAATGATTAAAAACAAAGAGATAATTCACACTGTTTAATAATAATGTCTAGCATAATATCAAATAATGCTGGATTAAAAATAAAATCTATTAATTCTATGAAAATGGCTATGTCTATGTTTCATATAGAAAATTGTGTAGATACAGGCTTTCAAGATCTGAACAAAAGGATATGTATTATATAAAAGTCTAATTGAACTTTACTGGGTTGTGGTGCTCTCTTGTTCTGATTGCTAGACAGTGATTTCTAATAAAAAATGGTACACAGGTTTTAACCCAGCTGTAGAGCACATTTTCTTTTTTTAAGACACACAAATATGCAGATGTAATTCACATGATTTTAAAAAATATGTGGCATCTACTCAAATATGGTATCCACAAGAATAAAGTTTACAGTAAGTAATACTGTGAGAAAAAGTAGCACCATGAGGCGACTCACTCAGCCAGAAATTTGGAAACAGCATACTGTACTGCTTGGCATTTGTGCAGGAAGCTCTAATACAAACATTTCAGAGTGTTTGGGTGTCAATCTGAGGATGCTGTCCCCCCAAAAATGTATCAAGAGTTGATGAAAACCAAATATCCAGTCAACATCATGGTGTTTGGAGTAATCGCTAGTGATGGTGATGTTATGCTTCTATTCATCTTCCCACAGGACTCAACAAGGAGACCTACATCATGCCTTGAGAAGGTAATGCTGCCCTGGGTCAAGAGGGTAGCTGCTGGAAGACCATAAGTCTAACAACAGGACTTTGCACCATGCTGCACAAGCAGGAGAACTCAGTCATAGCTGTCAGACAATTTCTGCATTCGCATCACTCCTTACATCTGGACACGTAACTCCCCAGATTGTACCCCACTTGATTATTATGTGTGGGGTGCAGTTCAGTGAAAAAGCAACAAAACTTGTTATAACACCAAAGATGAACTGAATGCAAGGATTATGACAGCATTCAGCAACTTAAACAAGGAGACCATCCAGAAGAGTTACAGGATATTCTGAATTTGTCTTGAGGCTGTAGTTGAAGCCAAAGACGATGTTATTGAATAAATTTACTCTTTAGTATTTAAGAATATTTTTGCGTAATTTTGGTAAATATATTGATTAAAATGAAATGCCAGTATTATTATTATTTTTGTGTCATTTAGATGACAATTCATCCATAGCACACTGTATATATATAATGAAAATATAGTTCTAGACTGGGGTATGATAATAAACTACATTTGATAGCAAGGCCTCTGATTGGGATATTGGAGGTTTTGAGGAGTCTTAAACTACGTCTTAACTGCTCTTCTTTCCAGGTCCAATATGACTTCAGTTGGGAGCACCATTTAAGGTTCCTGCTATGGATAAATAGTAAAATGCCAAACGAAAACCACTATGAAAGTATAAAATTACATTTTTTATTAAAAAAAATTACCAACAACACCTATTCATAGTAAAATTTCCGACAATAAATTTTATTGGTAGTATAAAGGCATAGAAATGCATTCAAAATATTTAGATTTTGGCATTAAAAAACCTTTAGAGGTTGATATGCAGCTAAATAAAATCAACCAAACCAAAAATATAGTTTTAAGGTAAATTTATGGTTTAAAGTGATAGATATCTGGGATAGAGTGAATATAAATATAAAAATAGACATTTAGGTCAACAGCCAGCAGCAACAGTCATAAATACAATCTTCAGACCTGAAGATTGCATCTAAGCATGAAACAGACTTTTGTCACTGATTGTTTATGAGGCGACTGTTTCATGCTTAAAAACAACTGTCAGACCTAAAGATTGCATGAGTTTGTTTTAGTAATTTAGCCCTGAAGATGATCTTAGAAAGGCTTGAAAGTATGTGGGTTAAAAAAATTACAGCACCTTCCTTGATTAATTTCACCTTAACATCAAGAAACTAATTAGACAACTCGAAAGGATCAGTATAAAAATAAGACACAATAAGTCCATATTATTCAATAAAACATGTTTGAAATAAGATTGCCTATATATATATATATATATATATATATATATATATATACTAATAGTAATACTCATTTGGAAAAAAAACACAGATATATCAACTTGTAGATATGTCAAAACAAATCGGTATCCAAGGAAAAAATTGGAAATAAAAAAAGAAAGAACTAAAAACATCCAAACAGGGCGAAATAAATCAACCAGTGCCTTAAGTCTTTAGTCCAAAGAAAAAAAAACCCAAATGAGTAGTAAGACTAAAACATAGAATGCTCAATACACTAAGCCAATATGCTTACCCTGAAGATCTGTTTAGGTGAAACCTAGGTAGGTTTTTTCTGGCTCTTTAAGATTTATTTTAGTTTATATATATATATATATATATATATATATATATATATATATATATATATATATATATATATGATAAAATATAGTTTTAAGGTATGCTATATTTATGGCTTAAAGTGCTCAATATCTGGGATAGAGTGAATATAAATATAAAATAGACATTTAGGTTAACAGCCAACAGCAACAGTCATAAACACAATCTTCAGACGTGAAGAATGCATTTAAGCATGAAACAGACTTTTGTTGCTGATTGTTATCCTCAGTGTATACTTATATATATATATATATATATATATATATATATATATATATATATATATATATATATACCTATATATATATATATATATAATAGGCCTATTAATGACATTTGAGGAATAAAAAAGACAACAAAATGATAACAATATTTGCAATAAGATTGCTGATATTTCAGTAGGCGTTTTGACTAAACTGTAGCCTGGAGAGAAATGTTTTATAGTCCAAATTTTCAGCTACGCCTGTGGCCCTTTTTCAATGAGATGAGGAATAAACAAAGAAGTGGGATTCACTCTTCCAAGGAATGTTGTTGTTGGTTAGAGGTTTTCCCTGTGGAAATGATTTTCTCTGAGTAAACCCAAATCCTTGTTTAATCACTCAATATGTGATTTTATTTTGAAAATATATTTCAACTCCAATCTGTGTCTTTGTTGTTGCCTGTTGAATGAAGACACTAAAAGCATGCATCTGATGTCATCATTATATATATATATATATAAATTTGTATGTATATAAATATATAATATAATATATATAATAAATTGCATGTATATATATGCAATTTATTATATATATTATTTATATATTATATATGTGCAGTACTTACTGCACATATATAATATCAGTGACAGAGCTAACATATTCAACATCAATCCAACTATATACCTTACTTATTATAAAATGCAGATTGTGTGTGTGTGTGTGTGTCTGTACGTTTATATATTGGATTGGATTTCCTACATTTTTCAACCAATTTCAACAAAACTTCACAGAACTGCATAAAATTACCTTGCGGTGGTTCTGACAGGGCCAAAAATTGGAAAAACACAATTGTTTTTGCACAAAATAAATTTGAAAACACGATTCTGTCGCCAGAATGAAAGGGGGGCAACTCATATCGAGTTATACTTATTATAAAACCCAGGTTGTTTGTGTGTGTGTGTGTGTGTGTGTGTGTTCATTTATATATGGGATCGGATTTCCTACATTTTTCAACCGATTTCAACAAAACTTCACTTTTTTTGGCAGGTAGTGTTTCTTATTGTCTTGCACACTTTTTTCTTTATTTCTACATTCAGAATGCTTTAAAAATTCCATTTACAAGACAATTGTTTATAATAAAATTCTATTCAATCGGTAGACTCATAACGATTGAAAAGAATGTTTTTGTTTGAGTTTGGGTTTGACCAATTCGTAAAAAATAAATAATTAAGACATGTGTGTCAAATCAACCTTAAACAATAATCTTTGTCAATTTTATTTTTCAGTCTTTATGATGGTCGATACTTGATCTATCTCTTACTGTTACATCCCGAGCAACGCTGGCTCTACTGCTAGTATATATATATATATATATATATATATATATATATATATACTGACAAGATCAATCTCCTTAATTTTTATTATGTTTTTACAATTTGTATTTGTGGTGTTGAACATCCAGATAAAATTTGTAAAGATACTATCCATAATATATATATATATATATATATATATATATATATATAATAAAATATCTTAGTTAGATGGATGGTTTTTTAAAATCTGTAAATTACTTATTTTTGAGATTTGACATGTAGAAATTGCTAAGACCCAGTATTAAACCCATGGAGACACACACCATCACGTTGTATATAGATATTATTATTATGATCTAAGAAAGGGGCTTCAGTAGTACAAGCTAATAGTAGTTTCCATAATATATTAGGCTTAATTTTAAGTGAAGGTAAAGATGAGTTACTGTATATATTTCTTATAATTATTTCAACAGTTTCACTGACATTGCTTGGAAATCTTCCATATAAACAAAAACCGATTATCATTATTGTTTTGTCTGTGTACTGTTTAATATATTGTAATGTAATTGTCATCTTTGCTAATGGCTTATGTAAGGATAGATAGGATTAAAAAATATGTATCAATATTGTGATTTTCTTTCTTCTTTTAATGATAATGTTATTAAGCTTATCAGATGTTATGAAAAGAATTTACATAAAATAACTAGACAACACTTATCTATATTATTTAATGAAACATGCATCAATATATATATATATATATATATATATATATGTAATATATTATATATATTATTATTTATATATTATATGCATGGTACTTATTAGAAAGCACTCAATATCAGAGATAGCGCTAACATATTTGGTTGGATTGATGTCAGTTTTTGACCCTGGGTTTCACACTTTTGCGATCGTCAGCTGATGACCATATATATATATATATATATATATATATATATATATATATATATACTGGACAAAATCAATTTTTTATTACATTTTTACAATTTGTATTTGTAACACCTAGATAAAATTTGTGTTGGCAACACTGACCTGCACAATCACTGAAATTTTGGCAACCTGATCTGCGCAATATAAATGAACTGGTGCCATATTTGTTATCAGCATGGTGATTTGAGTTTGCCAAATTATTAGAAAAGTGTAAGAATTTAGTAAAAAGATGGGCCACAAAATCAGTTTAAGTGATGCTGAAAAGAAAACTATCACCTCAGAACTCTCAAAAGGTAAATCTACCCTAGAAATTTCTAAAATGATAGGGAGGTGTCATCAAATAGTGAAAAAGTTCACCGCTGAACCTACACAAGTGCGCAAAAGGGCAGATAAAGGCAAGCTGAGGGTTATTTCACGTCGTCTCATGTCACGACTTAAACAAGAGGCCACGAAGAACCCTGGACTTACCAGTCAAGAGCTTTTCAGTCGCTCTGGGGATCCTACCGTGTCTAAAAGTACTCGTTGTTGGCATCTGAGGGAAATAGCAACAACAGTCAAACCTTTATTGAAGCCTCCGTTGATGAGAAATCACATTCAAAATCGATTGAAATGGGCTGAGGACAATATGAAGATTGACTTCCCTAAAGTTTTGTTCACAGACGAAACTCGAGCAACACTTAATGGGCCAGATAGATGGTGCAAAGGCTGGGTAATGAATGGACAGAATTGCCATCAGCGTTTGAGATGCCAACAAGGCGGTGGAGGCATAATGATCTGGGGTGGTATTATTGGAAAAACATTAGTGGGCCCATGGAGAGTACCAGATGGTGTTAAAATGACTGCTGATGTATACATATCGTTTATGAAGGAGCATCTTGAACCGTGGATGAAAAGGTAAAGAGTTGCATTCAGAAGGGCCATTGTTTTTATGCAAGATAATGCTCCCTCACATGCTGCTCACAAGACTACTGAATATTTGAAACAGTTAGGCTTTGATGGACCTTGAAATATGAAGTGGCCAGCAAATTCTCTGGATTTGAACCCAAACAAAAACCTTTGGAGCATCATGAAGCGAAGACTGTATGTCAACGGACGACAATTCAGGAGCAACGCTGAGTTGTGGGAAGCAATTCTTGACATCTCGTGGCATTACAGCAGTTGACATCCTACAATTAACAAATTCTATGGATCGTCGGCCCTTCAAGTAATTTCCAAACAGGGAAAGCACATTCCCTATTAATTTGTTTAAAACTGTGCCTTTGTTTGTATCTGTTATTATTTGTTTGATTATCTTATTTATTAGCTTCTTTTGATCATAAATATTCATGTGCAACATTAATAAATGTTTTGTGTGCTCAATTCTGGGATTTTTACTAAACCTTTCTAATAATTTGGCAAGCTCAAATCACTGTACTGATAACAAATATGGCACCAGTTTGTTTACATTGCGCAGATCAGTACGAAAATTTCAGTTATTGTGCAGGTCAGTTTTGCCAACATTGTGTGAAAATTTTGTGTGAATTAATTGGATGGCTTTTGAAATATTAAAAAAAAGTTATCTCGGTAATTTGGCACGCAGTATATATATATATATATATATATATATATATATATATATATATATATATGCAATTTATATATAAATATATATATAATATATATATATAAATATATATACAAATGCAATATATATAAATATATATACATATATAAATATGCAATATATATATATATATATATATATATATATATATATTAGGTAGATGGATGGTTTTAAAATCTGTAAATTTCTTCCTTTTGAGATTAGACATATATAAATTGCTAAATTTAACATCAGTCCAACTAAATATATATATATATATATATATATATATATATATATATATATGTACTGACAAAATCAATCTGCTTAATTTTTATTACATTTTTCAATTTGTATTTGTGTTGTTGAACATCCGGATAAAATTTGTAGGGAAACTATCCATAATGTTTTTATTTGTGTAATTTTTGCCATCACTCATCATTATCAGGAATGTTAATGTTATGTTAATTTACTGCGAGGACAAAACTAATAAAACTGTTATATGTTGTAACTGTTAATATTAACATATAACTGATAATGGCCATAGATGTATGAAAGTACTAAAATAAAAATCACTTTTGATATTTTCTCTACAAATTTAATCCAGATGTGTAACAACTTAGATGTAAACTGGAAAAATGTAATAAAAAACTAATTTATTATTAAAAAACTAATTAATTATTAATATAAGACTTGTTTGAATGAATCCTTGCTACCTAAGTATAATATATCATTATATACATACATCTGTTGTATACATGATGGCTGTTGACTTATTAAATGAGTATGACTATCACTGACAAGTTTGATCAATAATTTTCTGCTCTATTTTACAGGTATTGAAAATGTCAATAATTTTCTGTTCTATTTTACAGGTATTGAAACTGTCAACAAT